>JAQFVV010006280.1:1003382-1158016 GCA_028023455.1 Epiperipatus broadwayi | reverse complement strand
GTAAAAGTAGACGGGTCAATAGTAACTTTCTTTAACCGATTTATTCTTTACTTAAGTAAAAAGTAAACTCAATTTTTATATCAACAAAGTTAGTTTTTCTTTTTTATAAGAAATTATTAAAGACTGTTACATTCATAGTTTTTGGTAATATCTCACAACATATACAAAAAAGATAGTTTAAATTCTAAACTTAAATTTTTCATTATTTTTTTTAATATATAATGTAATGTTGAAATGTTTTTTTTTTTTATTGTTCTAGAATTAATAAAGATGATGACAACCTGTGTATATATTAATAATGTTTTTATTTTTATTTTATCTATAGTATGTTTAAAAATGCATATATATTTATTTCTTTCGCTATAATACAAAAAGAAAAAGATATTTTTATATTATAATTTTTTGTACATTTTAAATACATATGTTAACATTATCATTTAATGTGTAACTGCTTTTATCGTCTATCAGAATAGGTTGCATATGATTAGTTTAAATGGTAACAAAAAGTAGGTTTTATCGTGAATTTAAATAAATAAATATTATATGTTAAATAACCTGAAATTTATTTTTAATATAGATAAGTGTAAAATTTCATAAATGTTGTCTGCAGAATATGTAATTTTTTTTATATTGATTAAGTCAGCTTATTTGAGATATCGAAAGATGACAAACCATATATTATATTAATGAAGCTTATACCTTGTGAATTTTTATTATGTCATTCATTAATTGTCGATTTAACTGGGAAAAGAAGGAAAGAAAGATAAGAAAATATGTAATAATTGTAATTTAATTGTTTCCTTGATATTATTGTAATATTGTGTTTTTGTTTTTTTACTTTAATTTATCATTAATTCAGCATCAATGCTCGCAGTTATTAAATATTACTATTCTTATATTACAATCACTAAATATTGTTATCAAAGACGAGGTAATCGGATCGTTGATATTTAAGGATTATGCTTGAGAATTAAATTTTATAATTATAGCTCAAATACAGAAAGCTAAAACAATTGTAAGTTGTGTCCATGAATTTAGATCATTCATCAAAGATGGATTGTAGCATAGTTAAAAACGTTTCAAACAATACTAGTAAAGTGAGATAATCATCAATCATCACACATGAAAATTAGAACGCATTAAATTAATGTTTGAGCAATGAAAGATGTTTTAAAAATAGGGTTTATAGAAATTAATAATTTTAGTGCAAGAGATTCAAGAGACTGTTCATCATCATTAGTATTATTAAATCCCAAAGGAAACAGAGAATTAATAGATGCCGCAACTGCAGATGAATTTATTGTTGGATAAGCTATTGTATCAATGCAACAATGTAATATATCCATGAAGTATTGATATTATCAATACTTCATCATCATGTTAGTAATTTTTATTGTGATAAATAATCTAGTCTAATAAATATCAAGGTTGTTAATGGCCTTGATGCTTGTTTGGAAGGTATGAAATTTGTATTTATAAGATAAATGTTCATCAATATAATAGAAACAAAGAATTATCGAAAGAATCTTGATCTAAAGTAAACTTGGTAATGTTGCTGATTCGGTAATTTTATCATATAGATAAAATGTGTTATCGTCATTTTTGTCTAATATTATCCAAGTCATAAAAATAGCAGGGTTCGAATGAGTTTGAACTCAAAGTACACTATAAATAGATACTATCTATGATTGAACAATCTAGTATACTGAAAGTAAGACATTAAATAAGAATTGATGAAAGATGATCATCCTTTCCATTTCAAAAGTATTAGTTTACAAACATATTTTTGTTATTATGAACAGCACCAGTAAAAGTATATGAACGGCATCAGTCTTATATTTGAAAAGAAGATAAAGATTCTGTTAGAAGAACCTGAAATAGATGTTATAAGGCACCCAGAAATCTCACAGTGGGGCCTTATTCAGTTGTTAGTGTTTAATATTACTTTATTAAGATACGTCCATATGTTTACTTGTTTAAATGACTGCCCCAATATACAAAGCTAAATAAACAATCTTTAATATTTTCTTTGTCTATGCTAAGGGATGAATTGAAATAGCTACAAATTAATAAATATTATATCTTAGTAATATCATAATGCTAAATACATGTTTAATAATAAAGAGATAAATATTAAATAAAATAATTGGATTTATTAAATTGAAAACAAGAAATGGCGCAACAACTAGGTTCAAATGTTCAAATATTTAGCTTGAAATATCTCACATACAGAGAGATGGGTAAATATAATGATGATGATGCATAGTTTAAAAAAGTAGAAGAGTTTTTTTTTTCGTGCAGAATTTTTATTAGTTGTTATATAGTATTTTGCATCTTGATGTTGGGATATGATGATTACTGTTATTGCATTTTGATGATGATAAACAATGTCATTATAGAGCGTAGTTTCAATTTTTAAAGACATGATACCAAACTATATGTCAAAAGTTAATAATTATTCACTTTTTTTATATATTTGATACTAAATTCAAAGCCATGTATAAAATATTAATAGCCTTGGTATGTGGAATATAATTTGTCTATATCTGAAAGTTTGTGCAGAAATGATGATTTTATGCGTTGGATTGGACATTATGATTGTTGAGTTATTATTATTGTGTTGTTAACAGATGATATTGAGAATTTTATTATTGTTTGAGAATGTGAGATGTATTCATGCCACTGGTGATTGATCATTTCTATTCAATACCCAATCCAGATTATAATAACAGTTGGAGTTTTATCAGCAGCAGTTAACAGTAGGTCACATATATTTTCTTCACTGCAAGACTCCAGAGAGCAAGGCATAATTCTTCTGATATTTCTGCATCCTAGAGAGATGCTATGTATTTTGTTTTACTGATATAATTGTTACTTCAAGACTCAAATATACAAGGCCGGACAATAAAGCCCTGGATTGGGTAGTATGAAAGAAGCAACAATGTTAAAAATAAACTACAGGCTGTAGTAAAGTTTAAGTATTGAATCTGGGGCATCATCTGATGTTCATATACTGTGTGTTTTAAGTGCAGTAGATTTGAATCTTTTGTCGATCTCATGATATTGTACTGTTAATCATTCTTTGGCTGGCAATAAGACTGAAGACCTCTAGAAGAGTAGATGAGGAGAAATGATTTAATATTAATAACCTGTTGTAAATCTCATATAAGTATAAGTAATTTTTTGCTTAGTATACAAAAAAAAAGGGCATAGAGAGCGTTTTTAAAAAGTGTAATAGAAAAAACTACATAAATGATGCAAGACAAATGTATTAAGATAATAATTAATACAGAGATAGCTTTTTAAAAAATAAATGTTTTAAATAAAAATAGGACCTCATACTTTATCAATCATAAAGTTGAAAGAGTGAGATGGAGGTTGTTAATAAAATGGGGATAGATAGATGATAGAATGATGACTGAGAAGATAAGAAATTTCCATAAGGATAGAGGATAAAGACTCTAGACAGAATCAGGGAAGGGGCACCAACAAATCAATAATTGAATATAATAAATTAAATAAATAAATAAAAGTTAACAAATAATATAAATTAATAAGAGAAAAAAAAAGAGAATTTAATGTAAAATAGTTATTTAGGTAGTGAATAATGAAGAAGCTACTCAGTGGTTTCCATGCACAAGTAATAAGCTGTTGTGGCAGGCATAAACCACAGAAGAAGAAAATGACTCAAAATTTCAAACAAGTAAGCAGAGTCTATCTGTATATTCAGGATCTGAACAGAGGGATCAAATTTAATGAGAAGAATGACTAAGACTATTTAGGTAAAGAAACTGAGAATAAGAGTTGACCAATCAGAACAAGCAAATAGTGTTGTATACAGGACGTCAGAATAAGTTGAAATAGAAATGATGAAGTAATAAGCAGTTCACAATGGTGTAATCCCAGGGAGGATATACAGTGAGCAGCATAATCAGAAGAAGGCACCACTGTACAGGAACAAATTGACCTGTGGAAAGATGTGAATGGCAAAGTTATTTCAGAATGGAAGATAATGCTGATGCTATGCCTCATAAGTGAAAAGAGAAATGATAGTTGGAGCACAAAGATATTGAGCAATGGCAGAGAGAGAGTCAAGAAGCAAAGTCTACAGAATGAACACCCAAGTGAGATACTCAAAATCCTAAAACCAAACAGAATGCCCAAGATAAGAAGGGGAGAGGGAGAGGTACTCTTGGTGGCAGATCCATGACGCCTGGGAGCTGGAAGGAAAAGAAAATATCAGATGGAGGACAGGCAGGATCGCTTGATTATAACAACTAATAGGGCCAGCCAAGATCCCGCTGAATCAGCACCAAACAGTAGGGGGGTTTGGGAATGATCCACCCAAAATGGAAGACCTAGAAGGATACCTCATGCTCAGAAGATAGAAAGGCCATTCATGCAAGAAAGAGTGGGAATGGTCTAAATAATCAGAAGGAGCAGAAGGCATAATAGTAATGCTGAGCCTGAAACCAACAGACCAGACTAAGCAATTTTTATATTCAAAAATTTTTTTTCGTTTGGGGTGAGGGAATAAAGCATATAGTAGTTCAATTATTTAAAAAAAATTTTTTGTCTTTATATTAATATAGATTTATATGTATATATTATTATTATAATTAGTTATGTTTTTTTTTTTTATTTATTATAGAGAATACTTTTTATTATAAGAATAGGGTTAAATTATTTATCCTTCATTATAAATAGAGTAAACTAAAAAATAAAATTACTGATTTAGAGATAAAATAAACACGTGAAACAATGAAGAGATTCACAAACAAAGATGCTTTACCTTATTTGATGGCTATAAGACTCAGGCTTAACAATATTCATCTAAAATTATTTACAAAAGAGTAAAAGCTTTTATGGATATAGCAACCACTTCTTAAGCCTAAACTGTGGGAAGCCTTTGATTTTTTTTAAGAGAAGATTTGATGCTTTTCTTATATAAATTACATGAAAACAATTTTTTGGGCAGGTCAGTTCAAATTAAAGAGGGCAATAATCAAGTAATTTTTTAGAGCCAGTATAAATTTTTGAGAAAGATCATACAAATTATGATTATTATTTAGACCTCAACTAATCAATCCTTCCTGTTGTAATCTTGGTTAAGTAGTAAGCCCAACTTTTTAAAAAAAGAGGAATGTTTATCCCTTTTTCACTCTGAAAGCTTTGAAAAAAGAGCAAATTAATGGTGCTATATAAAGCAATTCTTGCAGTAATATTAAAGAATAGAGAGAAATGAATAAGATCGAATTTATTATAAGCTACAAGAATTATAAAACAGAGAGTTTAGTAGTATTAATATAATAGGTTTTTGCATTCATAACCATTTTTCTGCTTCCTGATTAATACAGACAGAGTCAAAATCTGTATGATCCGTCTCAGTGGTTCAAGGTATCCAGAATAACCATAAAATGATGGATATTTTAGCTGGAACACACACAATTATGGAAAGAAATTGTCATCAGAAGCCCCATTTATTGTAAGCCCATTTGCTTTCAGCCCAAGGTAATAGAAATAGAGTTAGAAATCAACAGCCAACAGTTGGGAGAACCAAGTTTAAATTTCATAATCACTTTACATCACCCCATCCATTTTAAAATGTCACAGTGAATATTTTTAAAAAGCAGAGAGAGAGGTTAACCACCCAAATCTTCATTTATTCAAAGATTTTATAATAAGACACTTTTTTTAATTTTGTATAAAGGAGGTCAACTATTACAGTGAATAATAATAGAATTAGGGAAATGTAGAAACATCATGATTCAGACATCTGGTATCTAACAATTTTTTTTTTTTTTTTTTTTTTTTTTTTTTAGAGCACAGTGAAAAGTAGCCTAAAATCAACCAGACATACACAAGCAATACAGATGCATAAATACAGAACTTTCTTAAACCGATTTTATTCTTTATCAGTTAAAAATAAAACCTTAATTACTAAGCTAAAGCAATTTTTTTTGATATAATAATAAGTTATTGAAGACTTGCTGATCTGTAAGATATTTATAAGCATTCACAACATATACAAAACATAAGTTTTTCTAAATCTTTAAAACTTAAATTTTTCATTATTTTTTTTAATTATATTGTAATGTTGAAACAAGTTATTATTAGCCTTCAATTAATATGATATAAACTTATAAATATATGTACTTCTTAATAATGTTTTATTTTTATTATCTTGTTATATATTAAAAAATTATATATGTATTTATTCTTTCTATAATGTAAAATAAAAGATATTTGTTATGTATTTTTAGTATACATTTTAAACATATGTTTAACATTATAATGTAATCGCGAATAAACTGCTTTTACTCAACACATCAGTAATAGGTTATGATTAGTTTAAAATGGTAAATTAGTAAATAATATATTTAAATGGAAATGAAATAACATATACAAGTAACACTTAAATTATTTTATGATAAGTAAGAAAATTTAAATAAATATTGTGAATATAATTTTTTTTATAATGATTTCGTTTCATTTATTTTAGATATTTGTGAAAGATGACAAACCATATTAAGTTTATTTATTATGTTTTATATATGAATTTTTATATTAGTAAGCTATTATTTAATAATTGTCACATTTAAACCAAAGATGAAAGAAAGAGTAATAGTGTTGAATAAAATGCAATTGCCATATCTTAATTCATTTCCTGAAGAAGAATAAGATATTGTGTTTTTTTTTTGTCTATTAATTTACTTATTTTAATTCAGCATCACGTTTTGAGTTATTAAATAATACTATTCGGAGTATATTGAGCAATTCATTTACAAATACTAGCGCTCCTAATAATAGGTAAACTGGAAATGTTGATATTTAAGTGATTTGAGAACAATCAACTTGATAATTATAGTTCAAGCAGAAGCTAAATTGTGTTGTGTCCAATAATTTAATCATCCCCACACCACATGGATATCATGTTATTTTAAAAACTACTAAATAATACGTATAAAGTAATCACACTAATCATCATGCATAAATTATAACTATTAAATTTAACGTTTAAAGGAATAGTTATGCTTGAAAAATAGGGGTTATAGAAAATTAATATATTTATGTGAAGATTCAGTGATGACTAATTACTCACCATTAGTATTATTAAATCCATAATGAAATAGGATAATTTAAATAGATAAATGGTAAATTCATAAAGATGAATTTATTGTTGTGAATAAGCCATGGTCATAGTAATTACTACTACTATTATAACTATTATTAAGATATTATTAATACTATCATTACTATTATTATCTTTATTGTGATAAATAATCTAGTTCAATGGCCATCAATGTCAATATGGTTTCACATGCTTGTTTGGAAGCCATTAATAGGATAGGCAGGTTCATCATTATCAATAGGCATGCCAATGAGCGTAATGTCTATGAACTTTGATCTGTATAAACTTGGTAATGTTGGGACTTAATTTTTACCAACATAGATAAAGGTATCGCTGTTTTGTTCAATAGTCATCCAAGTCATGTGTAATAAATATACTGAATGAGTTTGAACCCGCGTCATTTAATAGAGGCTATCTGATTAAATAAATTTAGTAAGTCATGGGAAAAATGTTATGTACTTAGCCAACCGAAGAGTGATACCGCATCCCTTTCCAACTTCATACATTAGCTTTATAAAATATATTTTTATAAGTTTACGAATAAAGTAATCAGTGTGTGCATAAGAACGTGTAATATCTAGTACATTGAAAGAAGGATAGTAAGCGATTCTTTGTTAGGTGAACCTAGGTATTGGAGATGCTTATAAGGTAACTCGTAGAAATCTCACAGTGGGTACTTATTCAGTTGCTATGTTTATATTATTAGATGAGCAATGTCCAAAGGTTACTGTTTAAATGATCGTTCAAGAGCATAAATAAATAATTTGAATAACTTAATGCTGATATCTTCTTTTGTTTATGCTATGATGAATTGAAATAATACAAATTATAATTACAAATTATATTTTTATAATACTTAATAATATGTCATATATTTATATTAATAAAGATAAATATTGTTAAATGGTAATTGATTTATTTAAATTGTTACAATATATATATATATTGTACCCTTTCTACTAGGTCCAGATAGGTCTAATGAGTCAATTAAAAAAAATTAAATTAAGGAGACATTTTAAATAGTATGACTACTATATAATGTTGATAATATGTTAAAGTAAAGTGAGAGTAGTAAATACATAAAAACTATATTAAAATGTTCATATAATAAAGTAAAGCTAAATATTATGATTTTGTATGGTAGGAAAAACAGGCCACAGTAAAATAATATATTAAAAGTTTTCTTAAACAAGTGCAAAAAGCTAATTTTAAAATAGTGACTTAAAATCAAATAAACTAATGTAATTTAAATAAAAATTATATTTAATATTTGTGTTATAAACTATTTATTTAAAATATAATATTTTGTGATGGACAAATGTGTTTAATTTAATAGTATCAAAATTATTATTCCAAATTCTATTACTATATTACTATTTTTTAATATATTTTTTATAATTAGAAATTTATTTCTGTTATCAGACAGCAATTAAAAAATTGTTACATACTGTCTGGGTTTGATGTGATGTGACACAAATACTCATAATTTTGGGCTTACACGTTTTCTAAAGATGGTTTCAAAATTGCTTTAGAATTGTTTTTTAAAAAATTGAAACATTTGTTATCAGAAAATAAAATTAAATGTTAGAAAATTTTTAATTGGTAGTTTTAAAATATATGTAGTTAATAAAGTTAGATTTGTAAAAATAAATACATTGAAAATAAATATTGGATAAATTAATAAATTATTGTTTTTAAAATGTTATTTTAAAGTATTTAGTTTGTTTAAATAAAAGTATAAAATTAATTTAGAATTAAATAATATATTTAATGAGTCATAGATTTTATTTCTAAATTTTAATAACCTAAACTTAACATATATGTAAATTAGATCACCAGTTGAAGATCTAAATAGCCAATCAAAATATTACTTTAATTTAATATAAAAAGTAGATGCTCTAATTTTTCTGTTTGCTTTTAATAACTTAAGGGGGTGATAAATATGTGTTTTTATAACTTAATAACTAAATAACTTTCTTAATAACTTTTTTAATGTCAAATAATTACCTAGTTTACTACTTTAAATTGTTTTTAAAAAAGAGGATTGAAAAGATTATAAATTTACTAAACTAAAACTATGCATTGTTAAATTTCTAAAATTCCCTACCAATTGTTCTATTAAAGCTTGAGCCAGCTTCTCAGTAGCTATGGATTTAATATCAGAAATAAGTATATATTCATGAAAAGTAAGGATGAAAGTACAAATACCAAATGAAAGTACAATTTTAAAAATATTATTGGAAAAAGATATATAATTTATTTTAATATTTTGGACATTGTCAAGAAAATTAGACAGAAAAATTCTTTGAAAATTTAGTATTTTAAATGCATTATATCATATGGATAGATAACCATAGCTGACAAGCAAAATCTATATGGTAAAAACTTTATTTTTTAATATTTTAAAAATATATCCTTTAAAAAAGTTGCAGTAAATATTTTAAAAGAGATATTGTTTTAAATGTTTATTATAAACTTATCTTGAAGTGGTGATAAAAATATAAAAACTGATACTACTGTGAATATATATATATTCTAAAAAAGTGATTTTTAGAATTATTTGTCATTAAGGAAATAATTGGATAATTAAAATATATTATCCTGATTGAAATAACTTTATAAATAATTTTTTTAACATAAAAATGATAATTTGGACAAAATAAAAAAATGCATATTTTCCGTACGAATACATGAATCTATATAGCCATCACTGATGCATTGAAAGCCCATGTAGGATCCTAGTGAATGGGAAAACTCTGGAGATTATTTTAAAACTTTCCAAGTGGTATCACCTTTAATAATTATTTTTCCTGAAAAGCTGCAGACAATAAACTATATTTTATAGACTTTCATAAAAGGATTAATAATTATTCTTTGAAATAATGTTGGATACAAAAGTAGACTTCATTTTATTTTTATTTTCATTTTTTTTATACATGAGAAACCACATCAAGAGAGCTGCTTTTTTTTGTTCTCAAGTGTTACACAGTGGTTATCTTAGCAACAAACATTGGGGAGTAAGCTTCTATGAAGGGCTTCTAATGCAGTAATATTAGAAGTAAGAAAAGAACTTTTTTTATTTGAACTTTATGGTGGGATGGAGTTTACATAAAGAAAGTTTTATTTATCATTTTGTTTACTAATTATAGTATTAAGTTTTTTATTTAGTGTAGGTATGAAAATTACATTCAAATATTTAGTAATCTAACATAATTAATATTGTAATGAATGTTGTAATTCTTTATAAAATTTTTACAAACATTTTTCTAAGTGTGATAGTGATCAATGGATATTATTATTATTTAATATATTTGTTATATGAAATATTGGACCAGCAAATGTCTAAAAGTGACCAACTGGCAAAATTGTCAATAGGTAAATTTATAAAATGTATTAATTTTACATGATGTATATTTTATTGTTTCTAGGATTGGTTGGAATAATTTTATAGTATTACCTTATCATATGAATGTATGAATATGTGTGCATGCATTAATTACACATAAAACTTTATTGCTATTCTAAAGATATGAGCTAGAATTTTTTTTTTTTAAAAAGATATGCATACTTTGCTTTTATATTACTAATGTAATATAATTTACTAATACATATAATTTAATAATTAAAAAAGCAAGTCATATATAATGTGACATTACTTTTAATGAGCTTGTAGTTACAAAAATGCACATAGAGAGTGTACCAATAGCTCAAACAAACTCGTAATTAACAAGTGCGGTTATGAGAAATATTTAAAATCTCTATCCAGAACACTCTTATCTCCAGACCATGGTTTCGGGCTTATGGCCCACATCAGTGGAGAGCTAGAATATTCGGACACTAGACCTAAAATATCAACTCAAAAAACCAGCACTTATTTCAAACGTATATTTAAGAAGAAACTCTGAATTTTTCGGACATGAAAATATCTTTAAATCCAGCTATCTAACTTAAATAGCTATATGGGACTGAAGTAAATTCAGATCTACCATATTCTAATAAGCTCAGCATAGCCAAAGCCTTAAAGGTAAAATTATAATAATTAAAAAAGCAAGTCATATATAACGTGACATTACTTTTAATGAGCTTGTAGTTACAAAAATGCACATAGAGAGTGTACCAATAGCTCAAATAAGCTCATAATTAACAAGTGCAGTTATGAGAAATATTTAAAATCTCTATCCAGAACACTCTTATCTCCAGACCATGGTTTCGGGCTTATGGCCCACGTCAGTGGAGAGCTATAATATTCGGACACTAGACCTGAGTTGATATTTTAGGTCTAGTGTTCGAATATTCTAGCTCTCCACTGACGTGGGCCATAAGCCCGAAACCATGGTCTGGAGATAAGAGTGTTCTGGATAGAGATTTTTAATATTTCTCATAACCGCACTTGTTAATTATGAGCTTGTTTGAGCTATTGGTACGCTCTCTATGTACATATAATTTATATGATTCTTTAGTGGAGGAACCTTATTTTTAAAATGTTTTAAAATATTGATTTTCATATCTGAAAACAGAATCATTTGTATTTTTATTGCTAATTTCGAAAGTGAATAAACCTTTTCTTGTTATTGTAGTTTTAGATTATTGAAGTCATATGTGAATCTAGTTTATTGTTTAGAGTAATGGTAGATAATTTTGCGATGTAGATTGATAAATATATTATGAAGTTTTAAAGTGATAGTGACCTTGGGATTATGAAAAGAAACCAATGGGATGCTTATATGTAGCATTTATGGGGAATAGAAAGTAACTTATATTATTATCTTAGTAATTTATGCAAGTACAGATAACGTAACCCTGTGACTTGTACATATTTTCCATGGTCAGTGTCTTTCTTAGTATTATATATTTTAAAATGTTCAAAAAAGCTTACTAAATAGCCTGGACATTATTTTTATAGTGGAAGTCATAATGCAGAGATCATGCCCCTTCATATATACTGTTGCCATGTGGATTATCCCATATTTTTATATTATTGAGTTTATACTCTAGTTAATTCTTTATGCCTATGCATCGTATCACTGTCTTAATTTCAAAAGCTATTGCATTGTACAGAATTGTATTTATGAAGGAAAATAATGAATAATTTTTGAATTGTAGAATCGTTATTTTGAGAGAAGATGAGATAGATTTTTCTTGCTTTGGTTTATGTTGAGATCAAATACAAATGAGATTGACAACAAATGCAAACTATAATAATAAAGAATCATAAATATTTCTGTATTTTATTAAACTATTTTTTAATATATATATATAAGAGATAATAAATTATTCCTGAGATTTTTTGAATAATTTTGAATATTTTGATTATGCATGATAATGCATATTTTTAAAGAAAAGAACGTCCAGAAGAAATAACACAAAATAGAATGAGTATTTATATTTTGTGAATATTATTTTATATTTTAGAAAACACATAAAACACACACATAGGGATTTTTATTAGAGTAGTGCCAAACAAGGTATATAAAAGTATGTCAATCATATTATTTTATTCAAGTCAATTTATTTATTTAACGAACCAAGATAAATATTTTGAATAACATCAGCACTATCATAGTAGAAGTTTGATTAAGTTATTATAAAAACTATGAACATATCTTAAAAAATGAATGTTATGTCAGTAGTTTATTTTTTTATATATTTTCATGTATACTTGCGAAAACTATACATTTTAAAACATGTCAATTAATGGATATTATATTCAACTATAAATGTATTCATAATTAGTATTATTATTATTGTTTTAAATAAATGTGCAAAGGTATATAAGTTGGGGTAAAGACTTATTTATGTGTGGATTTTTTTTTTTTAAATGAGGAAGTATGTAACTTATCTAAAATATAACTGTAAATATTGTATATAATTTTGTTAAAAGTCTATAATAATAAACTTTGTTAAACTTGTTTTTTATAAAACTTTGTGTTGTCTTGATTGTTCACCAATACAAATACATCATTGCCTGATACTAAACCAAACATAATATTTGCAGAGTACAAATATAACCATTTACTTAAGAAATTACAATGCTTCAGAATATAATATATTTGAGAAATTTGATTTTACATTATTATTATTATTATTATGGTCATAATTAATTATATAATTTATTGCATAGAATTTTAACATTATTTGTTGCTACATATTCTCAGATTATCAGATTGTACCACATATTCGATTTAAAATGCCACATGAGAATGAAAATATTATATTATATCATTTATTGTTATTATTATTATTACAGTTAACATAACAGTAAACAGTAGATAAGATTGATAATTATTCATTGAAGATTATTATTATTTATTATTGTTAATATTATTATTAGTTATGTGTAGTTGAGAGTGATACAAAATCCCTTATCATACTTGACTACAGAATATTATAAGTTGATTAAAGTTATTTTAAAGAACCTGATATAATTACAATTATATTATTTTAATAAAGAGATTAGGATTTATATAATTATTAGCATTATATTAAATTGATTATTATTTTAAAGTTGTAAGAATGCTATGAATTTATTATTCTTTGAAATAATAAGGGGGGAGGTAGTATTCTTATGCTATTGAGGTGGTATCATGTGGGATATTGGATAAATCTAATTCTTTACTGCATGTACTTCAATTTATTGTCTCATGATTTATTAGTATTTTATTTATTTAATTTTATAAAACCAAACCATTTATTATTTCTTAATCACTTAGAGCTAGTTTAATAGTATACAGTATCATAGGATATCTTTGCTATTGATTATATGTAGTTTAGCTGAGCATAATCATTTTATCTGAGCTAGTCTTATTTTCCTATTATTATATTTCCAGTTAGTGAGGGTACAATATATATGCAGTTTTCAATAATTATAAATCTCAAGTATAAAATGTAGTGAAATATATTGCTACTGTTCATAAATATAAGTAACTTTCCAGCTGATTATCATACTCTATATTGTTTTAACTCTGATGATGTTAGTATAAAGTAACAGGAAAAAGTACTAGAAAAAAAAACAGATGTATATTTAAAAATCAGAATAAATTACTATAAAAAGTTCAGAATAGTATTCATCCAAGTGTCTTAGTATAATAAAAATTGGCAACTAAACAATAATTTGAAAGAGTTTGATGAGAAAAGAATAAACAGATTATTTAACTGAATAGCCAAATTTTGGGGTGGATTTTTATAAATTGTGATATATATGCTCAAAAATATAAATGTTGTTAGCATTTTATTAAAAATATTTTTCTGATAAAAAGACATCTCCTAATGAAAGATACAATTTACATAGCTCACAAAAGTGGATAAATCAGTAAAAAGTATATAAAATAGATTTTTGTTTTTGTTTTCTAAAGATTCAATTTTCTAGATTCAAAAACATTTCAACATCAGGATTGAAGATAAATTACTAATTAAAATGTAGATGACAAAATTAAAGTTATAAGTTTATTATTTAGTGGAAAGAGTAAATTAAGATGAATTAATTATTCCACTTGGTCATGTTTAATATTTACAGATATATTCACTTTTGCTGAAGTATAATTTATATATCTAGACTAAAAACATATGATAATTTCTAGCCAAAATTAATTAATAAAACCCCTTAAAGTATTTAATTGGGGAAGATGGCATCAATTGAGTGTTCAATAAGTTTGTCATATTTATAATTAGTTAGTATAATTAAATAAATTAATTGCTCCTCAATATTCTATTGCTTTCCATATAATCCATATTTTAGAATGTATAATATTATAAAATGGAAAAAATATACTTACTTTACTAAGAAACTTTTGCACCAGGAAATTTACTGAGGTTATTACATCCATTGTTTTACATAATCATGTTTAAAAAATTAATATTAATAAAAAAAAATAGAAATTATTTTAAAAAATCAACAATTTTTTAGTTTTTGATGTAATTATTTGATCTTGCAATCCAAGATGCTATATTAATTTCTCACATGCATAAATAAGCATAAATGAAGTATGCCTTTGTTTTTGGTGTATAAAAGCTATATTTTTTTAATATATATATATATATTTGTAGGGGTATATGTTATTATATATAGATAATCATTGGCAAATACACAGATGTTTCTTTTTTGCTCTAATTCAGGGGTGGGCAATTGTTTTGGCTTGGGGCCACATAGGTTGGTGGGGGGCCGCATAGGGGGCTACTTTGTGGAAGCGAAGGTTAATGGAGGGCCGAGTCTTTTTTCATGACACAATAAACACACTGCTTTATTCCCTGTAATACCAAATAAATATTTGTTTGTCCATTCTTCATTAAACACATGACATTCATTACTAATTTTACATTTTTTTGGAGCATTCATGGTTTCACAAAAGTTGGAAATATATATATTTGCTAATGCAAAGACAAAATTGAAATTAATCAGATCAACTGGAAAATCACTGCACATCGTACCTACACTGCGCATGTATATTGATGTGGCCATTATAGTCGAAAATATGAGATGAATATTCGGTCATGCAACAGGAAGGAAATCTCAGTCCAAGGTAGATTTTTCTGATTGTCTTGGAGGGCCGCATGTGGCCCTTGGGCGGCTATTTGCCCACCCCTGCTCCAATTTATATAAAAAGTTAGATAGTTATAAAATATACATCTTATATTGAAAGGCTAAAAAAAAAAATAAAAAATAAAAATTAAATATATATTGTTCATTATATTTGTTTTATTTACAATATTAAAACTAAATATCTGATGGCAAATTACTTCATTCAAACATATCATGTAACAAGGTATTAAAATTCTGTTTTCCAATTAAAAAATAATCACATTAAAAACTATAGAATTATTTGATAAAGTAGATTATAAATAGCAATAATTATATTACTGCCATATTAAGTCCATTTAAAATGGACAATCCTAAAATACAACATCAAAAACATTATACTAAAATTATATATATATAAATAATCATAATTTTAAACATCTGTGTTGAAATGCAAGTAAATACCCCCTCCCACTGAGTTTTGTAACATCAAAACAATGAAAAGTTAGAATGATACCACTCTTCAGACTTTTTGACTTTGCATAATTCAGTGGGAGGTAGTTATTTCTATTTCAGTTACAGATATTTAAAGTTATGATTATTTATTATTAAACTGATTTTTCATGTAATATCAAGAAGTTATTATAATTAAGACTTGTTCTCGATTCTCTGAATATTTCAATGGTGATTTCAGATCATTTAATCTGCACATGAATTAAAGTAATAGACAAAACTCACCCTATAGATTAAAACAATGTCAAAAAAATATAAGTTTATATAGCAGCAGAAAAGAAAGAGTGGTATAATTATAACTTTTTGTAGTTTTTGATGTTGCCTAAGTCAGTGGAAGATACTTAATTACTTATATATGTATATATAAGTCAAAACATCGTCTTCAACTAAATAAGCACAATCGTTCCAAATATAATTAAATAAACAAGCAATTCAGTACCTCTAGTTCTTCGTTTTTAGTAGAAAAGGATTTGAGCACAACGATTATAGAACACTTTGTTAGGCCACTGACTCAAAGTATCAATCAGATAAAAAAAAATATTTCAGCAAGTTTAGAGGCTTTGTTTTATGTAGCCAGCCTGTAAACTAATTTAGTTAGTTATATAATTATCATTTGGCAAATGAATATTTAGCCATAACTATAAGATTTAAAGATAAAAAGAAAGGTCATAAAGTCTCATTACTTATCATCCTTTAAAATATATGTGAATAATTTCTATTTTATTTTGTATTACCAGAGTTTTTCTATAGAGTTGCTTAACATATATATATATATATTACATATAGCGATTCTACAGAAAGTGAATTATTGGTTTTTATGCTGGGTTTGGAAAAGATAAAGTGGAATTAGATATAAAGGTTATAGAGTTGACAAAGATTATGTTGTGGAAATGGGATGGAGCAGAATATGGGAAAATTTAGAGTGGGGAATGAAAAATAAAGTGGCTAACAGGTTTATCTGGGCATAATTGCTGAGATATTCTTGACTTCGTTTAAAGAGAATCCACAATACATCACATCACATCTCATCAGCAGTAATATAGAATTAAAATGTACATAAAATTTTAAAATGTTAGTAAATAATTAGCAATTTCCATAAATAGTCCAAGCCTAAACTATGTAGCGATTCAATCCTAATATAAATATAAAGGTTAATTTTGTGGTTAATAGCTTGTTTAATGTAGAAATTTAATTATTTTTATAAATAATTTGATTGGTAATAGTTGTAAATATTTATATTAATACTATTATTATATTCCTTTTTTACTTATGTTATCAAAATATAGAAGATTGAAATTTCAAGTCGGGATGAAAAATATATAAATGATTTAGTTTTGCAGATTTTGATTCCGATTTACTATTTAATTTGAAAGGAAGAAGTTACCCTATAATAATTCTTCCCAAAACTCAATAGTTTGTTTGTAGATAGAGGCTAAAATCTACTATATGCTGCCATAGGGGAGAAACCCAATATGAATTAATGAGATATATTAAATAAAAATATTGTAAATTATTCATAAAATCTAAAATGACTATGTTTATTAATAAAACAGTAAATTTGTTATTTGAAATTCCAATATCAGTGTTTATATATGTCATATTTGCAGATTAAAAAGGAATTATAATCATGTTACACGTATAAAATATCTGGATAATTTAGAATATCCAGAATTGTGTATCTGTTTATACAGTATATGCAATTGGATTCTTTTTATTAAATCAAGAAGACTACTTTTAAAGACTTTGTTGTTTATATTATTCTATATCCGTATCCATGTAATATATTATGTACAATTTAAAATCTATGTGATATTATATATAAGTATGCGTGTATGTACTTGTATGTGAAACTAAACAGCACAAGCCTAATAAGTTAGTGAATATGAATGTAGAGCATGTAACAATGTGAAATATTGAAGCAGTCGGATCTGAGTTCGATCCTAGCTTCATGACATCTAGCCATAAGTCCACTTCAAACCCTAGTACTAACCTTAAATTTCCGATGCAATGGAGCTTTATACATTCAATCCACACTAATTTCCGTAAAGAATAACTTATTTCATAAATGCGTATTAAAATTAATTAGTTTCAGATTTAAATTGATCAATTCTATTAATAAATTCATGATAGAATTATTCATGAATTTATATATTATAACTGCGTGGATTGTGCGTATATATTTGTAAATTTTAAATATATATAATTGTTCGAAAGTTTCATTGCGTCGGGAATGTTTGATTTTATTTTTAAATAATTTGCTAAAGTTTTATTGATTAAAAGCTACATTCTTTTGATAAGCTTTCAGATTTTCCCCTTCCAAAAACAACAGTTAAAGTTTTATTAATTAGAAAAAAAGATAAGGATTTCCTAATTAAAATCATTTCCTGATTTTAAGAATTCATTTTCTAATTAGAAAATGAATTCAAGTTAATGAGTTTGAAAGCCTTATCGAAGGAATGTATCTAAAAACAACCAGTAAATCTAAAAACATTGATAATGAAAGAAGCGCTAGCCTGAAGGCATCAGAGGACAGTATATATATAGCTCTGAAAAGTTTGGAAAAAAAAGCCATCTTTGTTGTAGAAAAGTGCCAGTAAACTATGTGCTGTTCAAAATCATGAATTCAAAAATTGTTCCTATCATGGTAAGGGGCTAAACGTCAGGAATCTGGCTATGGTTCCTGAAGCCCTTTGAGAATCTTCAATGGAGCTGCTAAATTCTTTCTGGACAAATCAGGCTGCCAAAATCAAATAAAATGCTGTTCAAGTAATCAATCAAATGGTGCCTATGTTTTTACCAACTCAGACATGTAACCTAAGGATCCAGCCCAGAAGAAATGGGTAATATATTTCCATAATGAACCTTAAACTTTCTGGCCAGTTCCGAACTTTACTTTACACTCCCTTTAAGAGCTCTTTTCATTCTATAAATGTAATAATCTCTGTGTAATAATCTCTGTGTAAACTTACTTTTATTTATGCTATTATATCATAATTCTCTCAACCTCTAGTCTTTAACTTTCCTTTCTTACATGGCGGTTCATTTATTTTATTATGTATATTTATTGAGTAAATTTATTAATGTTGTTATTTTTAATTATATGCCAATAATCCTTCGACTCGATGATCTCCTTCATTTCCTTTGCCTTATACAAGTAATATAAGATTAATTCTGATAGTTAATTCTCACCATTAGAACTAGATTTATACAGTTCGATCAATCATCGAATTGAAAGAAATTATTAAATGATTGTTATTTTTATCATTGGCTAATAATAAATTATTAGCTCCACTTCTAACCTATGCCACCACTATTTTCTCATTTCACTAATATTTATTTATTCATATATAATCTTAAAATGTTTTTATTGCAAAAGGGCCGATAAAGGAATCAAATATATTCTAATTCAAATTTCTGTTACTCGCTATTAAGATTCAGGAAGGGCACGATGATTGGGGCATAATTAATATGATTTACAAATACTTTAAAATAGTTTTCATTAAAAGCTCATTTGACTTTAATTAATTGATCAAGTCATCATGTAGAGCATTCTATATGGGTTTTAGTATTCAAACATCAAGTCATCATCTTCGAACGTTGCTGACGTAGGGCAATCTTCCGCTCCGTTAGGCTGGTTGGTGATCATATTTCTGTTATTTTAAATTATCGAGGAAGAAAGCACTTCCTCTCCTGTTCATATTAGTCAAAGGGCATAAGACTTGTCAGATGCAAGCCGCCATAGGACTTCGATTATCGACTAGCTATCGTCTTTCAATTTCATTTTATAGCTCATAATTCGTCAGCACCGTTGCCTCTCTGTTCCAGTAAAGCCCGCTCTGATGCTCATAATTCGTGATGAAGTGATTTAAATTAAAGTCCAACAAATTCTCCATTATATCTCAAAATAAGTTTTCTAATAAAGATTAAAGTTATGCCCTAAAATACGTATCTTGCTCTTCATGAATGGATTTGCGAATGTGAAAATAAATATCACATTCTATCGTATAAAATTAGAGTAATAATTTCTGTTACTAATGAATACCTTTATCTGCCTTTATTTTCTTGTTGGGGGCATAGACATAGACTTTCAAATATTGCGTAATACTCATTGGCATATAATAAGGACCGTCACTCTTATTATTATTATAAATTCTGTTAAAGGCTAGAGGTGATTAATATAATCATTATTTAAAATTCAAACAAAACAAATTATTATTATTAAATATTTTCTAAACACACTTGGTTTCTTTGTTCTTAATTCTTTTATAATTATTTTAATGTTAATGCTCACTGTCTGTGTTGGCAATCCGAACATATACATATGATTCAACTTAAAATTATTTTTAGTCAGTTTATTATCAGATATTAATGTCAGTTCAGGGGTCTCTGATCCTCACCAACTGTTGAGCTAGTTTCTTGGTGCATAGCACTGTGCCATCGATGTCTATTAATCTGAACTGGTGAGTTGGGTTTGAATTCAGTTTGAATTGCCTGAGTTTGGATCCGCCTTGCAGTTCTTTTGGTGGGTTTTTCGACTGGTTCAATATATACAGATAAAAATAATTAATCATAAATTCATAAGGATGCTTACTTGAGTTCAAATTCAAGATTACAACTGGACTGAAAAGGGAACATAAGAAATAGAGAAATAAAAAGTATCATTATATCAATTCCTTAAAAAACATCAACAATATCCTCCCCATTGACATAACCATGCATTATAATTTTATAATGGTATCATTCCTAGATTCTGGCTTTACATCTTGTAAAAGAAAGCGAATAGAGGTCTTATTTAATACAATGCATTTATGTATTGAAAGGCTCAGAATTTTGGAGTCTGGATCTAAAATTTGAAGTAACTTCATTGCTCCAAAAATTCTATATATGTACAAACAGCTTGATTTTAGAAATCAATACTTCAGTTGATTTTTTTTTAAAATGCAAAATTAATGTTGATACTTTTACTCTTGTACTTTTATTATTAAATATTTTGTTAAAAAAATATATTCATCAGCATTTTACAAAACAGAAATAATTCAGAGCAATTGTAATTAATGGAAAACGTTATTTTATATTGTAATGCTATGATAAACTTTCCCAAAAAGTTTCCCTGCTTGTTTGAATTTGTTATAATTTTAATGTCAAAATAAAAAAATATACTTTTATATTTATTCAAAAAGATAAGTTAAAATAAAAGTTTCTTAGGTTAATTTTTTAATAACATGTAACGTTTTAAGCCCACTCATTGTCTTTTAGATAACTGAATTTAATTATATGGATTTTATGAAATGGTTTGTTGACATCAGACCTCCAACGTTTTTCCAAACAGCAAAATAATCAGCTTGTTTAATTTTTTAGGTGATACTAATAGCAAAAATTTATTCAGCTGTCGAATTCATTTCAAAATATTTACAGATTTCTCACTGTAATATTATACTAGAATCAGTAGTTTTCGGAAAGCTTTTAGTAGATAAAAGTGGAAACTCTTTCTCCATATAATTCAATATCTAATTTAGTAAATAATTTTCATATAACAAAATTACAAATTTACTTATGTTTAATAAATTTATTGAACAATTCTTTTTAAAATATTGTCTTTCTTTTTCGGTTTCACATAAATGTGCGCGTGCATGTGTAAAATAACAAGTAAGCCATTTATTTGTCTAGGGAACTTCAGTTGATAATGATTATAATGTAATCCCAAGTAATTCTGCTTAATTTATATATTATCATTTACAGTCATTATAATATATATATATGCATGTGAATGTTTTGTTGTGTTTCTTATCTTATTGATCTATATGTAAAATAATTACTCAAATAATGTTCAAAAAGATCAGCCAATCACATCACCAATAATACACACCATCATTAACATTATAATAATCAACCTTATATTAACATATTCAGAACAATTTTTTTGTCTAATGCCACTCATTAGATGACTGCAAGCCCATAGATAAAATTTCAATATTCATTTGAAGAGTCAATTTATATATGAAATCTAATTTAACAATATGCACAATATATATTAGAAATTGTATTTCTATACAAAATAATGGCAAATTAGAAATCATTGTAGTGATTAGGTGAATAAAAATAGGTGGAGTACGTGAGGCTTAGATTCCTTATTTTATTTTCTAACTAAGTATAATTACATATTCCCATTTAATGATCATTATTTGGATGACTAGCTATATTTTAAGTTTCAGAAAAAAATAACAATTCAAAGCTTTTATTGAACAAGGAAAAATTTAAAGTGTTTAGATCTGAATCTCAAATTTTGAGTACAATAAATGAATATAATCACTGTACTAGAAGTTGTGTTTATATATTTAAACATTCAAGTCAGTAAACTTTCATTATAGACAACTATTAATAAGTTTTTTAATCATATCTTTTTCAAAATATTAGAAAATTTATTTATATTTGTTTATATCAGACTAATGGTATATATATATAATACATATTTTGCGGATTCATCCATGTTAAAAACTTTTAATATTAATATACTGACATTTCAACTTGGTCACACAAGTCATCCACAGAGTTATATATATGATCAATAGATGGAGCTTTACCAAGACCTCCAAACAAGTGTATTTGTTTACATAAATGTCAGAGTCAATATTCACTGTCTCTTTCATTTTGCTCCACCCTCAGATCAGCTGATTTCAAGCTGATTTACTCTAAGTGAAGGAATAGGACTTAGAAACTAGACCTAAATATTAACTCCAAGCGTTTATGCAAAACGTTTCTATCAGTTTGCAAGCATGATTTTTTTAGACACCTAAATGTCTTCAAACTCAGTCTATCAAACTAGATAGCTATATAGGTCTGATATCAGTTCAGTTTCTCCACATAGTCAAAGCTTCTGCAATCTATATCATTGCAAGAAAACTTTAAAGGTACATTTATGAAAAACAAAACAAGTTTTATATAGTAAAAACCTGCTATCGCTTGTATTAATGATCAATAGATGGAGCTTTACCAAGACCTCCAAACAAGCATATTTGTTTACATAAACATCAGAATCAATTGACTCTGATGTTTATGTAAACAAATACGCTTGTTTGGAGGTCTTGGTAAAGCTCCATCTATTGATCATTAATACAAGCGATAGCAGGTTTTTACGTATATAAAACTTGTTTTGTTTTTCATATATATATATTACCTGTAAAGTGTAAAAATCAGGTATTATATATAATACTTGGACATTCTATACAGTGCGTGACATTGACATTTTTGAACAAAGTACATTTCATTTTTATTTTTACATACTTTCTCTAGACATTGTATACAATACTTAGCCATTATAAAGAATAACAAATAGCTTTTCAGCAAATTATAAAATAACCTTTTATTGAAAAGATGCATATGAAACTGTAAGAAATATAAGATACAATATTTTTCTACCTAAAGCAAAAAAGACCAGTGCTCATTTTTTTATTGCTTCTAGATTGACTGGAATTGCATTTTGAATTACACTTGTCTTTTTCTATACAAAAATAATTTAAAGAAAATTGCAAAGTGCTATACTTTTTTATTTGAAGCATTTACATTTGGTTAAGACTAGTCAAAAATAAAATTAATTTTAAAAGAGAAAGCATTTAATGAAGCAAAAATATGACTTCCCCGTTTTTTATCACCAATTTCAATATGTGAATTCAATTAGCTTTGATTGGAAAAAAATATTAAAAAAATAATAGTTAAAAATTAATAAAAAAATGAAATTAGAATTTTTCTATATTTTAATTTTTTGTTTATTGTGAATATGCAGTGGGTAAAATGTACAACATCTACATATATATATATATGTGTGTGTGTGTGTGTGTGTGTGTGTAATTATATTGGATAAAAATGATGTCAGTATTAAAATATTATTTATTATTACCTATATATAAATCATGTGTTTATTTATTGTAGAGTTTTATAAAGAGGTTCTTTAAACATCAGCTTACAATAAAATGTATAGACTAATTTAAATTTGCTGTTTGTCCTGTTATTGCTCTGGAAAACTCAAAATAAAATGATCTAAAGTAGTCCATTTTCTTACTGTAAAAATTTATTGTTCATGACAAATACTTGATAAATTTCATATGATATTATCTATCTATTCATCTATCCATTCATCAATCCATCTATCTATTTTTATATCTATCCATCTTTCTATCTATCTACAATCAGCATCTATTCTTAGAATATTTAGTATCATCCCAAGTCTAAAAGAAAAAATAATAATAAAATGAAAGTATAAGTGTTATTGCTGAGAGTATTTGCTGAATTATCTTTTGGTATTTACAGAATAGCTCAAAGTTTGCTGGTAACATATATATTTTAATTA
Organism: Epiperipatus broadwayi; assembly: GCA_028023455.1. NCBI lineage: Eukaryota > Metazoa > Onychophora > Udeonychophora > Euonychophora > Peripatidae > Epiperipatus > Epiperipatus broadwayi. The sequence continues at coordinate 1,133,515 of JAQFVV010006280.1, read as the reverse complement.
ATGTCTAATTAGTCCTATATTTTTTAGATATCCATAGAATCTTTAAAAGCAATAATCCTAGACCTATTCAATTTCTTTTGTAATTGTTTATTTCAACTTTTTAATATGAGGGGGTCTCCAAAAATAACTGGAATCATTCTCTGGAAGGTGAGCAAATTGTAGTACAGGTCTCTGCTACTAGGTGCCTTATGTGGAATCCTCTTCCTTTTTTCTAATAGATCTGGTGCACATTAGTGTTGACTGCCTTGCTGTGTTGACATGACTGATTTGTTCCAAAAGATATGTTTCAAATTTAGATTTTTTTAACATCATCTGGAGAATCTTGCTACTAAATTTTTTTGCTTACTGCATGAAAGTGAAAAGAAAATTGGGATGAAGAGAGATAGATTTAATTGGATTTGGAAAGATCAGGAATAATATTGTTACATTTGGAAAGTTTTTCATTAGGCCATCTTAAATATAAAAGAAAGAAATATTTTGTATGTATGTATTATTGCAAGGATACATTAAAACTAAATTGTATGTAAGAATGGTAGTTTTTTTTTAGTATGTTTGCTATTAAAGAATTTTGTAATTTAAGAAAGAAAGTGATTTATTTCGCAAAAAAATAATATTTTTGAGGCAAAAGGTTATGAAACACATGTTTATCAGTCATCATTGACAGAAATTTTTTTTTTCTTTTTGTATAAAGGGGTTTGAAGAATAACAGAGAAAACACAAAGTTAAATATAGAGTAGGGAACTTGAACAATAAGGAATATGGATTGCATTGGCATCCACAATGTATATATTGAAGCAGTCGATGTCTAATCATCATCAAGATTAATGCTTTACCATCTACACTAACCTTCTATGGGGCCTGCAATTCAGACCTCACCTTAAATATATGCCATTCAACCCACACACTGTATGCATAATGATCCAAAAACATTAATAAAATATTTAGCAAAGTAAAACAGTCACGTGAGTGATGCATATATATATATATATATATGAACGAAGCAATAATTTTATTATTTATTGCTGAAAATTAGATGTGTTCTTTATATAATTGTAAATATTTTTTTATATATGTGTATTTAATTAAACTATTGGAATGTAACAACAAAGAAAGATGGGGAAGGCTTGAAATACGGAAATTATCTTTATCTATAGTCAGACTGTTTTCATTAATTAAAATTATAAATCTTAATTAAAATTCTTTTTTAGTTGTTGTCAAAACTCTAAAAATAGCTAAAATGGTATTTTCGGTCTTATCTGTTTTATTTTGTTAATTAGATATTTTACTAATCAAACATGTTTTTTTTAATTAAGAGATAGCTGTGGGCAACTGAGATTGTATTCTTGGCAGGATTAATGTGTATAAAAAGACCCATAGAACAAAAGAGTTCAGTGAGTTGAGATTTTGGTCAGTCAGCTTAGTTTTGAAGCATTTCAAGACCTTAGCTTTAAGAAGCCAGCACAAGTCCTGCATGATGAAGTGTGAGTAGAGAAATCTTTCACCTTTTTTTTCTTCTCTCAAAGAACTGTCTGCCTGCAACTGCCCTGTTTCATCCGGCTGATCATACAATATGATTACTTCCAACTGCTGATTGCTAATGATGTCACTATGCTGTATTCCTTAGGTAAAACCTTTAACATAAAGCTGCCTTCATAAGTCAATACTTTTGTAATTTGTAATCTATAGTTCAACCTTTGTATCAATTTATATATTATTTTATAAGCTTCTGCTAATTTTGCTTTTAAACTATCTTGCCCTAATCTTTTATTAATATCATGTATTTTACCTTACCTTTCACACTTAATTAACTTACATATATATAACTGTGTGCGATTCCATTAAGATTTTATGTATTTTGTTTAACGTATAGATATAATTTATTTTCTTTAATATGCCAAAATTGCCCAAATTTGCGACTTTGGGAAATATTTAAAATCTATGAATAAAGTTTTGTTTATATTAAATAAAATTTGCTCACGAGTTTGGTTTCATTTTAAACTCATTATTCTTGAAGTCAATTAAAAACTTTTATTGTGGATAAATTCTGCTAAGTTTACTTGCTTTGAAATTGTATTTAAAATTTTCATATTAAAAGATTGTGAACCTTAATATAATTAATTCACCTTTTCTTGTTGGTCCCTGGATGCTAATTTTATCAGTTAATATGTATATGGAAATCGAAATTAAATATAAAAATTTTGTTAGATTAATGTCTTAGTTAAAAAGTTATTTTCTAATATAATTTCAGAATGATTCTTTATTCAAATATATCATTGCGCAGAAGTCAAACCATTTACAGGCTTTCGAATATAGAGTACATTAAGTTTATTGTATATGTATAACGCTGCTGGCAGACCTTTTCTTCCTCTTATGGTACTTCCACATATATATTTCTTCAGTACTTTAGTTCTCACAATCGTTCATAATCAGGGACACTACTTCCTGTGGAACATGAGGTTTATAGGGTTTTGATTGTGCTCTAGCCATCAAGCCAAACTTCTCCATCCGATACTGTGATGTCAAATTGGTGGACGTATCAACCCCATTCATTCTCAAGAGTTCAAAGTGCCATAAGATCCATATTTCTTTATTACATGCTAGCATCATTACTGTTTTAGTTAATGGATTTATGCCTGTTTGACTTTTTGTTAGGTGTTGGAAATAATGCCTCATTCATGAAATGCACCAATATGCTAATTAGTCAGTATGTTGATTTTAAAACAGCTTTTGTTTAAAACTGTTATCAATTCCCATAGACGTAAATCTGATTTGTGTTAATGATTGTATAATTGATTCTCGTAAATATAGCGCATTGATTGTTTCTTATGCATAAGCTCCAAAGATGTCTTTTACAAACAATGTCAATAAAAGTATATGTATATAATGATTTTCATAATGTGGATAAGTGATTGAGATTGTATAGTTTGCATGTTTATCAAATAAATCATTTACTACTAAACCTGTCATGATTTTTTATATTTATTTTAGGCATCCACAACATACTGTTAATAAAAGTTTCCTAAATTGGCATATTAAATTCTGCACAAATTATAATCGTTTATAAAATTGTAGTCATTCAATAATTAATAAAGGGGATTTTGTAAAACAATTCCTAAGTTTTGTAAATAAACAATGTCATCCCAAGCAGGAAACATTTTGTAACATATATATGCGTTTTCTCAATATTTTATTAAATATATAATTTCATGTAAATCCTGTTTTGTTGTTGAATTATTTTCCAATTAGTATTTAGAACTATTTTCTTTAGCTAATAGCTTAGCATTAATAAATAACTATAATAATGTAATAACTGGGCTACTCCGACCTCGATCATCATCATCAGTCTGATCTTATGCTCTACTGCTTTGCTTCTGGGCATGGAATTAAAATAATTTTACTGTATCCTCAGGATTGTTGTTCATTGGGTCAGAGATTCGAAGAATAGGCAAATAGGTTAGAATTCAGGATTGCTCCAGACCTGTGTATCTCGAGCATGATCGGATTCGAGGTACTTTTGCTTAGGATTTGAATCTTGTTAAGTGAGCATACTATTTTGACCGGTTCAGTGGATTTTTTTTCCAGGCTTGTACACCCAATCGTGGGGTTTCGTTAATAACTCCACACCCTGATGAGATCATTGATGATGTATAAAAGGTTGTAAGAGATCATTGATGATAGATATGTATATTTCCTTCCTACCTGAGTTAGTTTTCTGATTTTATATACATAAAATGTGAAAATTTTAGATAAAAACCAATGTCCATGCATTGCAACCATAAATTTATTTTTTTTGTTTGTATCTGGTTGTGCAACTATAGAGAAATATTGTTTTTCCATGTTTAGAGCTACAAATGTAAAAATCTTGTTTTTAAAAATGAAAAGAATTTTGATCCCCATGTGTTACAACCATAAGTGATTTTTTTTTGTATCTGGTTTTATAAACATATAAAATGTGTTTCTTATGTTATATACGCAAAAATAAAAAGGTTTTGCAAATAAAACCCATGTATTTCACCCATAAGTGATTTTTTTCTGTATTGGTTTTAAAATATAAAATGTGTTTCTTATGTTATATACTGAGAAAAAAATGTTTTACAGATAAAACCCATGTACTTCAGCCATAAGTTATAAACCTTGAAATTGTAACAAGGTGCACTTCATGTTTAGGATTCATTTTTTTATATGTAATAGAGTTTATAATGTGTAACAAATACTTATTTATATTTACTAGTTGAGTAGCCCAGATGTATTTGGAATTGTTTTTTTATATACTGTTGGCTGGTGCCATTATATAAATGTGCCAACGGTAATATAATAAAATAAGGTATCAAAATGAGTTCAAACCAGGATGTTAGGGATTGGGAGAGAGTTAAATGATTTTCCCCACTGTTTTGCTATGTACAATTAGAATGAGCAAACATATATATTGTATTGTAGAAACAAATAACTAATCAATTTTTTTTTCAAGAGTCTATAATAGGTGCAGAAAAACAACCAAAAATAAAGCAGTAAGGCAGCTGAATTTCAATAGATCATACACATACATGTTATGATCAAATATTTTTTTCCTGTTATAAGCAGCAGTCATCAGCAACAAAAAAATGGCAAAATGGAGACAGTTGAAGAGAGGAAAGAGAGAGGTGTATAATTAATGAAGAAATAATATAAAAAGGTAGTCAGAAAGTATAGCAACCAAAATTTTGTGCTTAAAGAATTTTTTTTTACAAAGTTAAAGGGAATTCTAGTAAATAAAATGAGGCATCAAGAACTACCCATCACTGCACAATTTATGCAGATCCAGACCTTCCATGGTAAACCACAGGAGAGTCCACAGGAACATATGGAAAATCTGAAGGCGATGTTTTCACTCTATGCACTGAGCAATGGGGAACAAATGGCCATAGCTAGCCAGCATTTGGAGGCAACTGCTAAAGACTGGTGGTGATCATTGACACACAAACCAACAGATCTCGAAGAATACTGCCGGGCACTATGCAAGATTTTTTGGAGTGAAGAAAGACAGGAGTATATTTTGCACACTATAACCAATGAAAAATTCCCAACTAATCACCAAGAAACGTATGCACAATTCTTTTTAAAGCAAGCTGCAAGACTCAGATCTCTACCAGATATCACATGGTCAGAATCACATATTATCCGTACCATACGACAGAACATGCCGATGAAGGTGCAGGAAATGATGATCATAAGCCGGATCAACAAGATAAATGAAATGACTGAGTTTTTGGTTTCAATAGACTATGGATTCAGGAATCCAGAAACAGATGGAACCCCAACATTGAACCCAGAACAAGAGAAGGGAGACATACAGGAATGCCCAGAATATTTAAAGAGACAACGGAATCAGTTTAAACCAGATCGTAGCCAGATGACTAACATAATATGGGGAAAAGAAAGCATGGAGAATGTTACAACCACAAACTTGTGTCCTATTATTGAAGTGATGATAGAATCCACCAAGGTATTAGCACTAGTGTATTCAGGAAGCCAAGCATCAATCATATCAAAGGCATGGATTAAAAGTATAGAGTGAGAATGGAAGATCATGCAATTGCCAATATGTCCCATCCAATTGACCTTGGCTAATGGGAAAAGAATCATGAGCGAAAACAGTCAAATCTGGCTAGAGGTGAAGATTAATGAGAGATTGGTGAGCCATAATTTCTTGATTGTATCTGGACTAATCTATGATGTGGTGTTGGGTTCTGACTTTTTAACCCAAAATCATGTAATTATCGATTATTTCAGAAGAAAATGCCTGTTCGACAATGAATCAACACATTTTAAAGTGACCCTCCAAGCCATATGTGAGAAGCAAAGCTGCTTTATCCAGCCTGTTGATTCAGCATTAATTGCAATAAAGGTCTATGACTCAGCTATTACAGGGTCCAAAGATAAAAGAAGTATCCAAAGCATATTAGAAAATTATGCTCAGGTGTTTTCCCAGACTCCTGGAAAAATAAAGGGGTATACTCATAGAATTCAAGTGAAGGAGGAATTGTACACCCAATCCAAAACATACCCCATCCCATTCCAATACCGGGATGAGGTGGAAAAGTGTATTCAACAGATGATTGAGTAGGATATTATTGAGCAGAGCCCATTTCCCTATAACAATCCATTAGTTGTGGTGAAAAAAAATGGAGATTTGTGGCTATGTTTGGACACAAGAAAATTAAACAGCATGACATCCCTGAGAGAGACATCCCACACCAATCCAGGAAGTATTTGTCCAGTTGTCAGGGCAGATGATCTTTTCTACCTTAGATCTTACTGCCAGTTATTGGCACATGGCCCTAGACCCTCATGACCAAATATATACCACATTTCAGTATGGAGGACATACCCATGTGTTTATGCGAGATTCCTTTGGACTCATTAATAGTGGGGCAGGACTGGTGTGATGTTTAAAACAAGTCCTATCCAAAGAGGTACTGAAAAATATGGTCTGCTATGTGGACGATATAGTAATTGCCTTGAAAAACATCACTGAACATTTGAAATGCCTTGAACAATTTTTTCGGAATGTGCCCAAGAAAACATAACTATTAACTTGGAAAAGAGTCACTTTGCAGTAAAAGAAGTTACATTTCTTGGGCATGTTATAACTGAGTATGGGGTCAAAGTCCACCCTGAGGAAGTAGAAGCCATCTAGCACTTCCCCAAACCAAAAACTTGGAAACAAGACCGATTTTTCCTGGGGCTTTGTAACTTCTATCATCAGTTTTACCCAAATTTCGCTCATGAGACAAGAAAGCTGATAGAGTTACTAAAGAAAGATCATAAATGGGAATGGACTGAAGCACATGACAAGGATTTTGGGAACATAAAAAAAAATTTCTTTCAAGCTGTAATGTTGTGTCACCCTGATTTTACAAGGACCTTTTATGTCCAGAGTGATAGTAGCAAGCAGGGATTGGGGGCTGTATTCCAAATTAATGAAGAAGGAAAGCATCAGGTGCTCTATTTTTGTAGCCACTCCTTAAAGGGAGTGGAAGTACACTATACCACCACAGAACAAGAAACCCTAGCAATCATTTGGGCCTGCCAGAAATTCCAGCAATTTCTCCTGGGGTCTGATGTGGTCATAGTAACCGATCACAAATGTTTGGAATTCTTGAATAAGAGTTTCCTTATGAATGATCGATTAATCCGGTGGAGCCTGGCCCTCCAACAGTTCCAATACAAAGTGGCTTCCTGCTCAGGATGTGAGAACATTGTGGCCGATATCCTAAGCTGCCATACTGTATCTGCCAGAATCCAAAATCCCCAGCTGTATGACCAGACCCTCAAAATCATGGCCACGACCACAAAGACCCCTATGGAAACGAATTTGACAAATCTATGATATTGGCAAGATGACAAATATGCTAACATTATTTCCAACCTAGGAACCAATCACCTAATGTGTACAAACAAAAGAAATGTGCAGCAATACTCCCAATTCCACTTAAAAGATAGGATCCTGCAATGTAAAACAAAAGACATGGAGAATCCATGGAAATTCATGATGCCAAATAAGATTAGGATGCAACTGATCGAACACATCCACAAAACCTTGGGACATTATGGGCCACAGAAAACTGAGAAAACCTTGAGACATGAATTTTACTGGCCAGGTATGTACACACAGATCATCACAGTGTTACAGAAATGTGCAACATGTGCCCATACTAAGTTTCTGAACAAGTCTTATGCTGGAACTATGAAACCTATAACTGCATCAAGGCCCAATGAGTTAATTGCAATTGTCCACTACAGCCCATTGCCCAAATTTAGAAATTTCCAATATTTACTCATGACCTATGATGTTTTTTCCAAATATGTGTGAGGGTATTCTGTTCGGGCTGCAGACTCAAGAAATATGATTCGGACCCTCCAAGATAAATAATTCCCTAAGGTGGGAAAACCTAATTCTATTCTATCAGATTATGGTTCAGCTTTCACCTCTAAGGAATGAAAAAGTTGGCTTTTAAAGCAACAACTCACTTATCGGTTGACATCAATTAGGAATACCCAAGCTAACCCATGCAAAAAAGTTATGAGAGAACTAAATCATCTCTTTTTCACCTACATATAAACCAACCACCAGGATTGGGTAAATAAAACCCCAGAAATAGTTAACTGTATAAACCAGATGATGAGTGAATCTACCAGTTTTATGCCCGAACACTTTCATTATGGGAAGACATGTTGCAACTTATTTCCAAACCTGGTGCCACTAGATGAAATAGTTATTGACCCTATTTGTGACCAAGAAGCTGCTAGAAGATGGTTGGCCCAGGCAGCCGAAAATCGCATAAAGATAGGACGGATGCAATGTCACCAATTTCAGGAAGGGGATCAAGTATGGTTGAGATCCCCCAAGACTAGCAGTGTAGTAAAAAAGGAGTTTAAAAATTTTTTCCCTTGTATAGTGGACCATATACCTTGTTCAGAGGAGATGTCATGAAAATGCTTTTCTACTGAAAGGAGAAAATGGGTTTAATGGCATCTATAATGCATGACAAGTGAAACCATACACACCACCTGATCCTCATACCAAATATTTCAGTTAATAAAAAAAAAACAAGAAGTTGCAAGAAAAATATAAAAAGGAATGAAAGATTCTTTCTTCTTCATACTTGAAACTTGATTCAAATAAGAAGGCAGTTTTTTTTGTCAACAAGGAGCAAAGTTTTCATGCTCATTTATTAAGGTTGTTTTTCTCACCAACATTATATTAGTCTCCAATAGGGATATTTTTATTGATTTTTTTATGATCACTTTAACTGGGAAAGAATGAAGCAGTCAATTTCTAATCATCAGCGGGCTTCATGCTTCACAATCTACACTAACTTCCTATGGGGCCTGCAATTCAGACCTCAACATAAATATATGCTATTTACCCTCACACTATATGCATATGGATCCAAAAACATTAAAATATTTAGCAAAGTAAAACAGTCACGTGAGTGATGCATATATATATATATATATATGAACGAAGCAATAATTTTATTATTTATTGCTGAAAATTAGATGTGTTCTTTATATAATTGTAAATATTTTTTTATATATGTGTATTTAATTAAACTATTGGAATGTAACAACAAAGAAAGATGGGGAAGGCTTGAAATACTGAAATTATCTTTATCTATAGTCAGACTGTTTTCATTTATTAAAATTATAAATCTTAAACAAAATTCTTTTTTAGTTGTTTTCAAATCTCTAAAAATAGCTAAAATGGTATTTCCAGCCTTATCTGTTTTATTTTGTTAATTAGATATTTTACTAATCAAACATGTTTTTTTTAATTAAGAGATAGCTGTGGGCAACTGAGATTGCATTCTTGGCAGGATTAATGTGTATAAAAAGGCCCATAGAACAAAAGAGTTCAGTGAGTTGAGATTTTGGTCAGTCAGTTTTGTTTTGAAGCATTTCAAGACCTTAGCTTTAAGAAGCCAGCACAAGTCCTGCACAATGAAGCATGAGTAGAGAAATCTTTTACCTTTCTCTTCTTCTCTTGAAGAACTGTCTGCCTTCAATTTCCCTGTTCCATCTGACCGATTATACAATATGATTACTTCCGACTGCTGATTGCTAATGATGCCACTATGCTGTTTTCCTTAGGTAAAACCTTTAACATAAATCTGCCTTCATAAGTCAATACTTTTGTAATTTGTAATCTATAGTTCAACCTACATATCTTAATTTATATATTATTTTATAAGCTTCTGCTAATTTTGCTTTTAAACTCTCGCCGTAATCTTTTATTAATATCATGTATTTTAACCTTTCATGCTTAATTAACTTAATGTATATATAGCTGTGTGCGATTCCATTAAGATTTATATGTATGTTAATATATATATTTATGTTTAATGTATAGATATAATTGATTTTCTTTAATATGCCAAAATGCAACCAAACTTCGCGAGTTTTGGAAAAGGGGAGGAAATAATTGTTTAATTTGGAAAAAAGTGGGGATTCATTTAAAACCTATCAATAAAGTTTTGTTTATATTAAATAGAAATTGCTCACAAGTTTGGTTTCATTTTAAATTTGTTATTCTTGAAGCAATTAATTTTTTATCTAAAACCTTTTATTGTGGATGCAAATTCTGCTAAGTTTACTGCTTTGAAATTGTATTTAAAATTTTCATTTTAAAAGATCGTGAACTTTAATATAATTAATTCACCTTTTCTTGTTGGGGCCTGGAGGCTAATTTTATCAGTTAATACATATATGTGAATCAAAATTAAATATAAAAATTTTATTAGATTAATGTCTTAGTTAAAGAGTTATTTTCTAATATAATTTCAGAATGATTCTTTATTCAAATATATCATTGCACAGAAGTTAAACTCATTATAGGCTTTTGAATATATATGTATAAAGCTGCTGGCAGACCTTTTCTTCCTCTTATGGTACTTTCACCTATATATATATATCTTCAGTGCTTTAGTTCTCACAATCGTTTGTAATCAGAGACACTACTTCCTGTGGAACACGAGGTTTATAGGGTTTTGATTGTGCTCTAGCCATCAAGCCAAACCTCTCCATCCGATACCGTCATGTCAATATGGTGGACAGATCGACCCCATCCATTTCTCAAGAGTTCAAAGTACCATAATATCCGTATTTCTTTATTACATGCTAGCATCGTTACTGTTTTAGTTAATGCATTAATGTCTGTTTGATCTTTCATTAGGTGTTGGAAATAATGACTCATTCATGAAATGCACCAATATGCTAATTAGTCAGTATGTCAATTTTAAAACTGCTTTCGTTTAAAACCGTTATCGATTCCCATAGATGTAAATCTGATTTGTATTAATGATTGTATAATTGATTCTCGTAAATATAGCGCATTGTTTGTTTCTTATGCATAAGCTCCAAAGATGTCTTTTACAAACAATGCCAATAAAAGTATATATATAATGATTTTCATAATGTAGATAAGTGATTGAGATCGTATATTTTGCCTGTTTATCAAATAAATCATTTACTACTAAACCTGTCACGATCTTTTATATTAATTTCAGGCATCCACAACATACTGTTAATAAAAGTTTACTAAATTGGCATATTAAATTCCGCACAAGTTATAATCCACTTTATAACATTGTAGTCATTCAATAATTAATAAAGGGGATTTTATAAAACAATTCCTAAGTTTTGTAAATAAACAATGTCATCCCAAGTGTGAAACATTTTGTAACATATATATGCATTTTCTCAATATTTTATTAAATATATAATTTCATGTAAATCCTGGTTTGTTGTTGAATTATTATTTTCGAATTAGTATTTAGAACTATTTTCTTTAGCTAATAGCTTAGCATTAATAAATAACTATAATAATGTAATAACTGGGCTACTCCGATCTCAATCATCATCATCAGTCTGATCTTATGCTTTACCGCTCTGCTTCTGGGCACAGAATTAAATAATTTTACTGGATCATCAGGATTGTTGTTCATTGGGTCAGAGATTCAAAAAATGGGCAAATAGGTTAGAATTCAGGATTGCTCCAGACCTGTGTATCTTGAGCATGATCGGATTCGAAGTACTTTTGCTTAGGATTTGAATCCTGTTAAGTGAGCATACTATTTTGACCATTACAATATAATGGTCAGTAAGAAATTAAGCTTGCTATGGTATAGTATACCATATATTATGAAGTTTATCATTTGAAATACTTAAATAAGACTAGAAAGAATGTAACTGGTATATTGTTATGTAGACCATGTGTTAATGTGATAAAAGAGGTGAGTAAATGGGTTCTAAGTTTATATAGTTTAAAGAGAAAGACAGGTGAAATGGACCAAAATGTAATTGAAGAAGATATAATATAGCATGTTTTTAGTGAAGCGGCAAGAGATATTAATTACAAAATAAGTAGTTCAATGGAGATGGTTAGCCAAAAATTAGTAGGATATAGTAAGAGATAAAGGATGTAGAAGCAAATTTAAATTCATTAGAGATGAAGTGTGATCAGATAAACAAATTATTGAATAGAAGTAATAAGGAAGAAGTAGATAAGGAAGTTTAGAAAGTGGAAGAAAATGTTATGGATGAAGTACAGAAAGTAAACTATGAGACAGTATTGATAGGAGATTCACTAATTAGAGGATATTAGTTGTAATTGCAAGAGAAAATAAAATAGATATCTAAAAATACATTTGCCTGAACCTAGAATTAGGGATGTTACAGATAATGTAAAGAAACAAGAAAGAAGAGATGTGTATGGTATAGTAGGGACAAATAATTTGTCAGAGCTATTGGAGAAGTAATAGATAAGTACATAGAATTTATTAGTTATTTGAGTAAGATTAAAGAAAGAGGAGGAATATTTGGATTATTACCAAGATTTGACAATAGTTATATGTAAGATAGAGCATGTTGTATAAATATGAGATTGAAAAAAATGTGTCAGGGAAATGATGTTCTACTTGTGGATGTATTGGATTTTTTTATTAGTAAAAAGGAGTTATGTAATAAAGCTCCATTGTACTTAGCAAAATAGGGAGTTTGATTTATAAAAAAATATTATAGTTCAGGAAACTTATAAAGGAAGTCAGGTTTTAAATTGCAGTATCATCAAAAAGAAGATGAATGGACAGGATATAAAAAATAAACAAAGGTAGCTGATTTGGATTTAAATGTAGATGTGGAGAGAGAATGGATCTGTAAAATAAATGATAAGCAAGATACTTACAAATGTAATGGACAAGGAAGAGTCAAAAAATATAAAAGGGTGGTTAAGAAAGAAGAAATTGGTAAAATTGAATATTTGAATATCCAAAGTGGTAGAAGACCAGAAAAGTGATTTGAATTAAAGAAAGCAGTTCAAAATGAAGAGTTTGAGATATTAGCAGTACTGGAAACACATCTAAGAAAAGGAGAACTTATACTGGAAGTCTTGATATGTCAGGGTATAAATAGAAAAAAAAATTAGGTGATGGTATAGTAGTTATATCTAAAATATATTTAAATACTATCAAATATCAAGAACATTTGTCATTTGAGATTAGGTTAAGAATATAAGAATGGTTGGTGACTATAGTGTATTTAGCCACTGGAAATAGTCTACTTATAATGGAGTGGAATAGTAGAATATGTGAATGCCTAGCTAAGGATATACAGAGTTTCAAAAAAGGGGGAAGAGAATAATGGTTATCAATATTATGAATGGGCACATTGAAGAAATTGATGATGTAGATAACAACAATGCACTGCTTTTAAAGAATTCTTGTCAGACAGTGAATTTGGGCAATGGAAATGTATCAAATATTTATTAGAGACAATACACATGGTCTAAAAATATTATGTTTTACACAATAGATTATGTAATAGTAAAGAAAGAGGGAATGAATAAAGTATGGAAAATTAAAGTGTTTGATAATGAAGAGAGAGTATGTAATAGTGATCATAATTTCTTTATAATAGAAATGGTTAATAATGTGATGGAAAATAGAAATAAAAATAAAAAGGATACTGAAAGAATATGGATGGAGAATAAAAAAATTAGTTAGAAGAATATAAAATAAAATTGAAGAAACCAGGGATGAGATGGTTAGGGATGAATATAAAGACTGGTGTGGTGAAGTAGAAGGGTGGCAAATATTGTTTTAGTTGAGAATATTCAGAAAAATAAAAGTAATAGAAAAGTGAAAGTTAGTAAAAATGTAAAAAAGAGGAAAAAAGCATATAGAGAATTTAAGTATGTTATTAAGAACAAAAAAATGAAAAAGATGTTAATGTTAAACAAGAAAAGTATATAAAAAATTGGCTAAAATAGATAATTATAGAGAATAAAATTAAATAGTAAATTATTGGAGGATATTAATAAAAGTGAAAGAGATGGGAGTAAAAAAAATAGAAGTATATTGAAAGATGAAATATAGGAGAGAGAAAAATAGTATTACTTAATGGTGTGCAAATAGACTGTAGTTCTAAGAAAGAATTAGAGTCAATGTTAAATAATTATGTAATGTATATAGGAAAGATGTTAGATGTGAAGGACAGATTGGTAAGAAACATGAAAGCATATAGTAATGGAAATATTAGCTTTACAGAGACAACTGAATAAAGCAGGGAAGAAATTGAAATGTGGAAATGACAAAAGGTTTAGATCGATGTGCAGCAGAGATAGTGATGAATTTAGGAAATAGGACAAAATTAAATCTATCATCATGGTTTAATAAGGGGCACAGGAGAGAGAATTGCCTGATATTAGGAATAATACAAAATTCTATTATTTAAAGGAAAAATAAAGATTGTAGAAAGTTAAGCAATTACAGTCTGACATTGGTAATGTCAGTATTATGTAATGTTTTTGCATATATGGTGGCTGGAAAGGTCACAAAATGGATGAAAAATTAATATAGTGAGGGAAATGCAAGGAGGTTTTTCATTGGATAGGTGTATAGGAAATAGTTTGTATGTAATTACACAACTTATAAATAGAAGTAGAAATACAATTACAGTTATATATGTTTTTTTATGGATATAAAAGGCATACGATAGAGTAAATAAAAATAGTTTATGAGTAAGTGTAATAAATTTGGAAATGAATGGAGCTTTAGTGGATTTTATTAAGAGATTGTATAAAAATAATTACTATACATATCAATTAGGAAATATAGAATCAGTTAAAGTTAAAAATGGAGTGGACTAAGACAAGGATGCTCTATGTCACCTATTTTTCTTTTTGTTGTATTTGAGGGAAATAGAGAGAGCAATAGAAAAACTAGGAAAAGGGGTAGAGATACCATTACTAGGTGGCCAGTGAGTATGTACATTATCGAGTCTTTTATTTACAGATGATGTCTTTTTGTGCACAGAAAGTAGAAAAGATATGGAAGTTATACTGAAGATATGCACAAGAGTGAGTAGAGATGTGGTGATTAAATTTAGTAAGGAAAAATCAAAGTAATGATGATAAATACTGGAAAAAGAGAAGAGAAAGAATATTTATTGAGGATATAAAGTTAAATGTGGTGAATAAGTATAACTTTTAAGAATTATCTTAAGTAATCAGAGAAATTGCTTGCATGAATGGGTGAAACAGAATAAAAATTTATAAATGAACAAACAAAGGAAAGGGAATGATAAATAAATTAACAGTGTTTTCATATAATAAATATGATGTAACTAGACTTGTATAAAAGGGAGTGGCAATAGCATTATGTGTTAGTAAAGGGGTGTTACATTAATTAGAAAAGTATAAAGAGAAGTAGAAAGACATGCATTAGTTCAGATGTGTGGATCGCAAAGGAGGCAATTCATAGAGATTTGGGATAGTCAATTTTTTATATGAGATTTATAAAAAGTAAAATAAAAATGTTCAGTAGATTGCAATTTATGGACAATAAGAAAATAGCCATAATAGTATTTAATTGGGTTATGAGTAAAGGACAAGCAACAAGATGGGTTAGAAAGATAGTATGGTATGCACAAGATTTGGGCAAATAATTTATGTCAATATACTTATGCAAAAGGTGAGATGATTGGGTTAGGAGAATTGCTGAGGGTTATAGTGGCAAGGAATGGGATAGAACAATAGATACACTAATAAAAAATAGGGAGTTGTAGAGATGGAGAACTAGTATGGAGAAAAAAGAGTTTATAAATATATATATATATATGTGTAAACAGACTATTGGGTGTGAGTTAATTTATTAAAATAGCAAGGAAAGTAGTTTACTGTTTAAGGCTTAAACAGTATCTTTAGCAACAAGGGAATATACACACAAATATAAAAATATGAGTGATTTAGTCTGAAAGTTATATAAGGAAGGCATAGAAAATAGTGAATGTAAATGCTTGCAAGCAGAAAGGGTACAAATAATGAAGTTGTGGAGGAATAAATATAAACATAGTGATTATACAGAAAATGAGTTCTTGTTTTTTATGCTGAGTTTGGGACCAGATAAGGGAGATTTAGTATAAAGGCTATGGTATTGACAAATATTATGTTGTGGAAATGGAATGAAGCAGGATAGAGACGAATATGGAAGAAACAGTGTGGGGAATGAAAAATGAAGGTAAGGTGGCTAACAGATTTCTCTGCGCATAGTAGCTGAGAGATTCTTGAGCGCAAAAAAGAAGTCACAGTGCATCGCATCGCATCATATGTAGGAATAGTTCAAAAGTGAAATAAATGCATTTTCAATTCAACCTATATGATTAACAGGATATTTCTTTGTGATAGAATTTTTTTTTCCAAAGTTTTTATCTATCTACATTTTTATCAGATTAATTTTATTTTGCTTAATTGATTTAATTCAATCTTTTAAACTAAAAATGTTTGGCCATTAAATTTTCATTTGTTAAATTTTGTTTTGTTTGGCTAACTACGCTTTGATCAATTTACTTTTTTATTTTTTTAAACTGTAAAAGCATAGAACAAATGACAATTTTCATTGAAGCAAAACATCGTAGTTACTGAATTATAAAGACTGAGATAAAAAAAACAATCAACAAAAATATTAATTTTAAATAAAAAAAAAGCAAAACATAAAAAAATTATTATTATTTATTAATATATATATGTTGAAATTCAGCATTCAAAAACAAATTACGATATTTTGGCAAAAAGAGTGTTTGTTGCTCTTTAATCATAATTTCTCATTGATTATCATATTCTTAAAATAATTTTGTCTAGCATCTCAAATTTAGAGGTACATTTCAAAAAACAATTATTGTTATTATTACTATATATGGTTTTATTATTATTATTACTTTAACTTAAATATGTGTTACTTTAACTTTAAAATGTGTTTTTAATTTTATATAATTCTACTTTATTTCTACGTCATTTCCTTTTGAATTAATAAAATTTTTGTATAATTTCAAAATATTTTCTATATTCATTGATTGCAAATTAAATAAGCGTTTCTTTTATACAACTTATCATTATCATCTATAGTATTTCATTCAGAGAACATGTCTAGAAAGCAGTCACACCACAAGTTTATCTACTTCTCCAATTCATTCTCTTCAATACCCAAATCTTCAATACCACATATTTCTTCTCATCTCTTATATCAACCAGAAAGAACTTTTTTTAAATTCTTTTTCTTTTCATTCATCTCTATATCATCTTTCATTAACCTCAATATAGATCAATTCAGCTTCTCTTCATTTACCAAAAATTATTTTTACAGTAATATTGTTTTATTCACATAATTTTATTTTTTAAATTACTTTATTATTAAAATTATACTTTAATTAAATAAAGTATGAATTAAAATAAATTAATAACCAAGTTAAATAAAATGTTCAAAATAATTTTCTTCTTTAATTAAAAAGACTTGGCATTTCTTACAGACACAAGTGTAGAGTCTTTATCTCAAATCATAAACATTATTAAGCTTTCAAATTCTCTTATAAATTTTTTTAATTTTTTAAAGTTCATGATAAAGTTTTATAAACTTTATCCTTAAATCGAGTCCTAAGCAGCAAAAACAGAATAATTTAGAAGCTCTTAATAGCATCTCTTCATCCATTTCATGAAATGAAAGGGTTGCAGAGAAATTTTTGCATTTCCCTATTATAATGATGAAGAGCAATATTTTGCATTCAAATTATATTATAATAAAATAGCAGAGCTAAAGGGAACATAAAACAAAATATTATAGCAAAATAAAATTTGACCTTCTTCATATACTGCAAAATTAGTTTGCTTTTTCAGAAATTCTTTAGAAATTGGAAAGTCTATTGAATGAAAGTTTTGTAAACAACATGAAAGCCAAAGAACTAATAAAATTTATTATATAACAGCAAAACCAATTATCAAAACTTTTTTTTCCAAAATAAACTGGAAAGAAAAAAAAAGTTTGCTGTAATTTTATTTAATCATTTATTTAACTCAAAATGAAGGAAAAATATCTTTTCAAAAAGAGTAACTAACTTTATGTTTATAGCATAACAAAACAACTATTGTAATAAATTCCATTTTTCTTTCTTTCAAATTACTGCTAGACATCTAATTTTACATTTAGCACTAACTTTTTGTTTTTATGAAGTAATAAAAACAATTTATAAGTATTCTTTGTGATGTCAATAAATGTGTACTATTTGATAATTATGATGATTCTAAGGCTAACTAAATATTTTAGCCAAAGCTATTTTCTTTGTTATGTTTGATCAAACTAATTTTAAATTTTATGGAAAAGTTGTTTTTGTGTTTGTTTAAAATTTAAATTAAAAGCAAAACGCAATATCTTTTTTCCCTTTAATTATTTTTAGCCAAGTGGCTCAACATATACAAGAAAATGTATTTTGTTTTTACCGAAATATTTATCCAAATAAAGTTAACTAAATATTTATTATGTTAACTATAGTTTTAATAATGATTTATAAATTGACTGCTTTTTAAAACAAAACATTCATGCGATTTTTCAAATTAATGTTCATATCTAACTGAAACTACTGTTAGACTCTTTAACTGTAATTGAATTATTCAAAATAGATACAGAGACTTAATTTGTCAGTTATAAAAATATTACAAAAATAAAAATTACCGGATATGGATAACTTTGTTTGTGATGATGCAAAGAACAAACAGTGATTTTAGTATTGCAAAACTTAATATTTAGTTTGCTATATTCATCACATATCATAGAATTTCTTTATATTTTCAAACAATTGTAATAAAATGTTAACATATTTTAATTCTAATTATGTTAATAAATAAATAAATTTAAAATGAAATTATGTATTTAAACTTATAATACTAATTAAAAAAATAAATTTCATTCTTAATGAATTTAAAAAGTTACATTTTAGACTGAAGATAATTTGAGATGTTTAATTAATAAATTTCTTTATTATGCACTTATTGACAAAACAGACCATCAGAAAGTTTTTATATGATAGTTAATAATTTTTATTAGAAATTATTTTATATTTAATTTTAAATATAGACTTAATATTTTATTAAAAATCAAACATATCTACTACTTTTCATAATATAGTATTAATAGCTAATATACAATCTATATATATATACCTGTACAAATAATGTAATATATATATATGGTATTTTGAGCTCAGACATTCACATGACTCTCAACTCTCCACACTAACTCATACGACTGATACACTTGACCACATATATGTCTAAAAGATAAATAATCACCAATATAAGTATTTCGTGCTAAGCCAGCTCTCATCAGTTGGTCCAGATTATCATCTCTATACATATATACAATAAGTGCTCAGATTTATATTAAGATAGCCAATCAGTGATATATGATAGTGTGGAGAGTTGACGGTATTATGAAAGTTTGAGCTCAAAATATTCTCTATATAATATAGTATTAGGTTGTTGTTTTTTTTTAAAAAAAAAATACATTTGAACGTAAGGATGATTTTTCGAAATAATGAGAATAAATCTGTAGTGTATAATACATTAAGTCAAAGCCTTTTTTTTTAAAGGAATTTTTAATATTTTTACTTTTAACGCAATCTTTATTAAAAAAAGTATATAGTCAAGAATATTTCTATTAGTTTATGTATATAAAACGTATTACATAAATACATATGCTTTAGATAGTATAGAGTAGAGTTTCTTAACCTTTTTGCCGCGTGACCTAATAGACTTCATTGAAATAGTTCTCCGACCCAAATGTTTATTACATATATTATAATATAAAAGAGATATTACATTAGCACATATTGTTTATATGTATATATTAGGACCAATTTGATAATATTTATAATAAATAAATAATTTGTAAGTTAAAGGTTGAGTTAAAGTTAAACTACATGTTTTTAATTTAAAAGCTTAACACATTTTGTTAATTACCAAATAAAAGTGTTTTCTTTTCAAATAAGGTTTTATTTATATACGAAATACAAGCAGAAATTACAAAAATAAATTGTACAGAATTTTATTTAAGTTACATATGAAAAATTTAAAAAAATAGTCTACATAACTTTAATAAAATTCTGTATAATTTATTTTTGTAATTTCTGCTTGTATTTCGTATATAAATAAAACTTTATTTGAAAAGAAAACACTTTTTTTTTTGGTAATTAACAAAATGTGTTAACATTATGATTATTTAAGTTCAATTTTTTTTTTTCAAAATAATCTTTATTTACAATTGAATTTGAAAAACTATTTTTTTTTTAATAGTAATATTTTCTTTAAAGTTAAAAAAAATTTGCCATCAGATATTTGTTTTTATTTTTTGGTGCATATTTGTGACCCATTAAAAATTTAATGTAACCCAAAGGTTGAGAAACACTGGTATAGAAAATGCTAATATATTTGTATATTTAGAAATATTTTTTATTGAAAAAGTATATAATTAACATAATTTATATTAGCTTATGAGTAAAAATATATTACATGTAGACATATGCATTATATATATATGTTATTAAAAATGATTTTCAAAAGGAATTATATGTAAGTGCACAAATTTAATTCTTCTGGATTTAAAATGGTTTTAATTGATTTATATTCAATTGAGTGCATGATATACTATTATTATTATTATTATTATTATTATTATTATTATTATTATTATTATTATTATTATTATTATTATTATTATTATTATTATTATTATTATTATTATTATTATTATTATTATTATTATTATTATTATTATTATTATTATTATTATTATTATTATTATTATTATTATTATTATTATTATTATTATTATTATTATTATTATTATTATTATTATTATTATTATTATTATTATTATGTTTCAAAGCAAAACTTTATTGAGTCTAAAAAGTTGCAGAGTCACATCTAGTCCTATATTGATTTGTTACAAATGCAAAACAAATTACAACAACTTTCAGTATGTAAGTCTTTATCATTTCTGCATACTTTCTTTCTTGTTTTTAAATTTGGTTTTCTATTTAGTTCAGTTTATGCTTGCATCTCTTTGAAGTTGGAAAAAATGCTGATGTTGAAAATGTCATCATCTATTATATTGGACTTTATATTTTATAGACTGGATCTTTGTTTCAAGTGTGACCATGTGGCTGCAAACACATCTGGTTGAGCTAGGATGCTGTCTCTTTTTCTGAACAGTTCTAGTTTTATTGAATATGTTGCTGGGTGGCGTTGAGGGTTATTAGCAAGTGCAAAAGTGCATCTGGTACACCAGTAGGCATAAAGGCTAAATGTTGCACAAATAGCAAGGATGTTGCCTTTTTATATTATTATTATTATTATTATTATTATTATTATTATTAATAGTAACAAGTCAGAAGTCACATGACTTATATATAGCTTGCACTTACTAATATGTAAAGTTAAGAGTGTGCTAATAGCTCTAAACAAGCTTTTTTTTTATTTATGATAAATGCTACTACAAGAGAAGGCATTCAAATCGTGGTCCCCATCCCCAGACCGGTTTCGACCTATGGGTCTCTTCAGTGAGGAGTTGGGACATTAGATCTAAAAAACCAACTCAAGCAAAGCATTTATCTAAAAGATAATTGTTAGAAAAAGATCTGAAACTTTTAGACATCTACATGTCTTTAAAGTCAGCTCTCCAACTGAAAAAATCATATGGGCCTGAACTTAATTCAGATACTCCATATATTAGTAGGCTTAGCTCTTTAATTTAGCTAAAGCCACAACAGCAAAATAATAATAGTAATAGTAACAAGTCAGAAGTCACATGACTTATATATGACTTATATATAGCTGACTTTAAAGACATGTAGATGTCTAAAAGTTTCAGATCTTTTTCTAACAATTATCTTTTAGATAAATGCTTTGCTTGAGTTGGTTTTTTAGATCTAATGTCCCAACTCCTCACTGAAGAGACCCATAGGTCGAAACCGGTCTGGGGATGGGGACCACGATTTGAATGCCTTCTCTTGTAGTAGCATTTATCATAAATAAAAAAAAAAGCTTGTTTAGAGCTATTAGCACGCTCTTAACTTTACATATTAGTAAGTGCAAGCTATATATAAGTCATGTGACTTCTGACTTGTTACTATTACTATTATTATTTTGCTGTTGTGGCTTTAGCTAAATTAAAGAGCTAAGCCTACTAATATATGGAGTATCTGAATTAAGTTCAGGCCCATATGATTTTTTCAGTTGGAGAGCTGACTTTAAAGACATGTAGATGTCTAAAAGTTTCAGATCTTTTTCTAACAATTATCTTTTAGATAAATGTTTTGCTTGAGTTGGTTTTTTAGATCTAATGTCCCAACTCCTCACTGAAGAGACCCATAGGTCGAAACCGGTCTGGGGATGGGGACCACGATTTGAATGCCTTCTCTTGTAGTAGCATTTATCATAAATAAAAAAAAAAGCTTGTTTAGAGCTATTAGCACGCTCTTAACCTTATTATTATTATTATTATTATTATTATTATTATTATTATTATATAAACTAAACTATGTGTGTAGTGATAAATATTGATATTAAAGTAAAGATCATAGCATAAATTTATCTGACTAGCGCAGTTGCATAGGTATGGTTATTAAGCTTTATGTGGTTACTTATATACCTGGAGGTGTAGGATTTGGTCTCTAATTTTAATTTTATTTATTTTGTTGGAGAAAAGTGATTTCAGCTTTTTAATCGTTAGGATGAAACAGAAATAGCAATTAAGAAACCAAAGAATGCATAGAATAAAAATAGTTATTTTAATTCTGGGGAAGAGTCTATTCTCTTTATTCTGTTAATGAGCGTGATGAGTGAAGCTAATTAAGATTTAGAGATAAATGTAATAAAAGATTTATATTTGCAACAAATAAATTAAAAGTTTTTAAAATATTGATTTCTGTGCTGTTTTTAATAGCAGTAGTATTATTATTTTAAATAATTACGCTTGATAAAATTCAGCTTGTTATTTGTGAAATTATAACGGCTTACACATTTGTGTAGTGATTTAAATTATTTTTTATATACTGTGTATAAAGTATATATATATTCTACAGAAATATTATAACATGATATTAAAAAATATTCCTATAGAATAACTTGAACTAAATTTTAAATCTATATAAATGAAAATCGTTACAATTATGAATTATAAATAAACATATTTTTTCTATAATTTGAAAATATTAGTTTTTAATAATTTATAATTTCAATGAAGCGGTCTTTATACGCTACACTTTCAACTGCACTCGCAGGTCTTTAATATTTATGTAATGTTCTACATATGTACATTATATTTGTAATAACATTCCTGTTTTTTTTTGCATTATGTATCTTAAAAATGATTATGTAAGAAAAATAATCAAAAATGTTAATTTTGCATTATATTTAAATATCACTGATTCAGAAATATAAACAAGATTTATCAATTTAGTTGGGGAGAATATTTTTTTAAGTTCTTTAGCACACTATATATATATATATACACACACACATAATGTTTTATTGTATTTTTTAGTTGTGAATATTTAGTATTATGCACCTTCTGAATGTATAGTTTCATTAAAGAATAATAATGTATAATAATGCTGTTTCACAATATTTACTTTGCTTATTAAAAATATTTATTCATAGAATACATGATTAAATTTTCACATTTAAAAGTAAAACAATTAAAATCTTGCTTTGTGTCTTTATATAATATATATATAAAGTCATAGAATTAATGAAAGAAAGCAGATCAAATCAATCTAATGGATGCAAATTTTACACATTATAATTTCAGTGATTTGTTATTCCATAAATAATTTTAATTAAAAGTGTTCTTTTAAAATGCTTTTATTATATATATTAAGTGGAATATTTTCATAGAGTAAAGATTATTGTTCATGATTATTTGATGGTTTAAAATTATTCATAATTAAACTTATTAAATGCTTACAAAAAAGATTGAAAGTAATCAAATACAATAGTTTTCTTTAAAAAAAAAAACAAAATACAATAAAACTATTGTTTTTATGAAATTACAACACATTTTTTTTAGAGGATTCTGGTTTTTCAATAAACAAACACGTTTGTTATTTAAATTCTTTATTTTTGTTTTTCTATTATAAAAGGTGATTGACTAAGAAGTTTTAAATCATGATTTTTTTTTCTATACTAACTTTTGCTGAATAATTTATGCTCTCAGACTTTTTAAAATCGTTAAAATATTTTTAATATAATATTTGATTAAATAGCTGATGAATTAAATTACTTTCTAGTAGGATTTTTTTTTCTGAAGCTAATTTTGTAATTAATTACCCAATATGGATTTGGCTGTACCATTATTGATAAAATTTTTGAAATAATAAAAAAGGATGTTCATAATTTAGAACATAATATGGTTTTGCCTTAATTAAAGCAATAACTGACAAATTGGTATTTTTTTTTAAAAAATAAAAATACCTATACTACTTCATAGAAAACTTAGCAAAGTATTTTCATGTCTTAAAAATAAAATTCCCTTAAATAAACATTGTGTTTATGAAATATTTTGCTGGATATGTCTTTGCTTTTTATATATCAGATTGACCAATCATAGCACTCATATCAGAAAAAAACACATTCTTTGATATTAGACAGGAAGCTAGTTCATAAGTCATTTACATATATATATAATTATTAAAAGTGATAGCAATTTTAATAAAATATAAATTCTAAAAAACATTAGACAATATAACCAAATATTATTAAGAGAAACTAGATTTTTTTTAAATACTCCATAACATAAGTGTAAGTTGTGACTTAATTAAAATCAATACTATTTGGAAATATTATTGGAATTACAAATCATCATTTAACACTCTCCAATCAATCATTTTGACAATAAAAAAAGAATAAAGAATATAAACAATGAAAACATATTTATAATTTAAAAATAAAATAAAGCTCTAAGTAAAGTGCATTGTTACTGCATATAAATATTAACTATATTTTTGTTCTATAAAATAATTTTGATTGTCATCATGTTTTTTGATAGAAAAGTTTTCCGCAAATTTAAATACCACAATAAGGAAATATAACAAATCATGTTTATGTTAAATATTTGATAAGTCTAATCAAAATTGCTTTAAATACTATGCATGGACAATAATGTGTGTGCATATATATATAACACCTGCATGTTCATTCAAAAATGTATTCAAACAATGTGTGTTTAAAAAACAATAAAATAAAAATCATTCTTACACAATGATACTTTTAAATAAATATAATAAAACAATATTGTGTTTAGAAAATTTAATCATATTGTTTGTGATATGTATTTCAAATAAGGGCTAAATAAAACTTGAAAATATGTTACATTCCAAAACAGCTTAATATTTTTTTTTTTAGAAAGAGATAATGTATAATCAACTAGCATGGTCAGCAAATGAAAACTAGGTAAAGCAATAGGAGAAAATTGCTTAAACTTTCAATACCCAGCAAATAAAGAGTCTAGTGACATTTTCAGGTGGCAATTAGAGAGGTATTCTTCTGGCAGTGGGAAATTTACAAATTGTTTTTATATTTATATATACAAATTGGCTATACATAATAATATATATATATATATACCTAATGTGCTATTCATTTCAGTGTTAGTCCTGTGGTTTTCCACATAGGTGAAAGATTTTTTTTAAAAAATAAAAGAAATCAAATTCAGGCAATTAAAGCGTTATGCAAATTAATCAATCAAAAATAAAAATTGAAACAGGTTGTTAAAAAAGCAGAAAGAAACAAAACTTATAAAAAATGAATTTTCTAATTACATTTATTTTAAATTCTCACTTTATTAGATTTGGACTTTCAGTATAATGAGTGAATAAAAAGAGGAAAAGCCATCATTGAATAATATAATCTGGACATTGAAAAACATAGTGCATTACTTTGAATCTGTCTTGTTGAAAATAAAGAAACAATACTTATTTCAATTTGTAGAGGTGAAGATTGCTTAATTATATTATGGCTACATACAAACTGTTTAAGATTTGCATTTGGAAAAAAACAAATTACAGATATTTTGCTTTGTAAGTCTTATATTTAAAAGGGACTATTTACATTTTATCTTAACTGATCTAAGTTTGTATTTAATACTGATACACTTTATCTTAGTTTATGAAATGTTTAAAATAGAAAGCTTTTTTTTTAAAAAAGGAGGTTTAATTAAAGTTAGTTGCATTTAATTCAGTTGAAATAAAAATGAAAATATTATAATAAAGAATATGCTCTGTATTATTATTTATGTATGTTAACTTTGTAAAGAAATTATGTTTTAATTCATAATAATCAAATGTTATTTTGAAGAGATTGTCAGTTTAAAAAAGATAATAATTGAAAATATAATATTCATATTAAATGTAATGTATCTAAACATAAATCATACAAGGGTCAAATAATTAGAGAACATATTTATGAATAGCTTTAAGTTAATGATTTAATTAAGTCCATTGGGTTCATTTGTTTGTAGCAAACTCTACATTTGATTGCTCAGAATTTGTACAGGTCATTTTATAGTATACATATGCATTCATTTGTTCAATGTCAAATAGTTTAAATATAGCTGTATCCATATGAGAGGCTTCATTGTTGTTTCAGTAAATTAGAGATCAGGCTCAAAATGAGTCATCCCTGGAGAAGTTGTAGTTTTATTAAATCAGAATTTGTATGCAAAAAATGTAATTCCTACTAGTTACTGTTGGAGAAAGCTGTAGTAGTTACATGGATCCCATACTACAAAACAAGAGTGAAATAAATGTCACATTTATAGGTTTTTTTGTAGGTTGAAATATATTTTAAATTTATTAAAGTCCAAAATTTGCTATACAGAAAATTTTATTGATTCTCTAAACTGTATTAATATTATAGTATATTTGAAAATGAAAAATAAATTTAGTGAAAAAACCTTAGACATTTTATAAGGAATTATTCTTATGCTGCATGCTTATGAAATAAAATAATATGTAAAAGATTGGAGACAAGTCTTTCTTAAAAATATTATATGTCAACAGACAATTTTTTTTTTTATAACTAATTTATTTTGTATGATTTGTTAACTTCTTTAAATATAATATTATATGAACAACATTCATTCATTATGAATATATATTTGTAAATTTTTGTTCATCAGGTTAATGGTTTCATTTTTTAATTTTTGTAAACTCCTATTTTCCTGAGTTGGATGAATAACATGATTGACCACACAATAAAATTCTTTTGGTCTATAAGTTATAATTTTATTATAAGAACAATAAATAAAAAAATAATCAAAGCAAGTCATGCTTTAATATAGTTGTTCAAGTACATCTCATGTTTCAAGATGTGATAATGTATGCAGTTGGTGGTGAATCAATAATTATGCACTTATAACGCTCGTTAAAGAAGTTATATATATATATATTAAATTTATTTAAAGCTTAGCGCTTTCAGTTTATTGTGTCTAAAAATTTTGAAGATTAATAAAATACAAAATGAAAATAAAAAGAATGAGAATAAGCACAAATGACTGAGCAAACAGTTCATAAACAAACTTTGAAGAAGACAGTATAATGAATGAAGATAATTTGGGGACTTCTGATATGGACAAGGTCCATCCAGAAAATAATACAATAGGAACAAATAGTGCAAAAGTACATTAATAAAGAGATAAAAATTTCTGAGAGTACTACAACATCATCACAATTAAATATGATGCAGATGTTTAGCATATTATTCAAACTGATAAAATTGAGGATGTAAAATAAAGAAAAAATAGAGGGTTTTGCAGATGGAATGTAATCAAATACAGAGCGACTTAGATATGTAAAATTGGATGAAAGACAATCAAAAATAAATAGAAAATAATTAAGAAAAGATGGAATTAATCATGAAAAATCATTTTGACTAAAAGTTAAAAAAAATAGACCAAAAACTGGAAGAAAAATCAACATAAGATATATGGACAGATGAAGCAAATAAAGCAACACATAGAAAAAGTATGTTTATATATAAAAAAAAGAAATAAAAGAAATGCAGGAGAGAATTCTAAAAATAAAAATGAGACAGACAAAAAACTTGAAGAAATGCAACATACCATAGTAACCAAACTCAAATAGTTTGAGAGTGAAACAAATAAATATCAAAAAATTGGATATAAACATACATAGAAAATAATGCTGCATCAGACAGATCAGCAGAAGACAAAAATGGAAGTAATGTAAAAACTTTATAATCAAATGATGCAAGATAGCTGGACACACAAGTTATAAAATTGAAACTGGACATGACAGGAGATTTCAATAAAAAGACTACAAATTTAGAAAAGCAACTGTTAACATTGTCTTTGGATTAAGAAAGAAAGAGTCCAAAGAAGAATGGGGAGGTGGAGCACAGATCTAACAACAATATTACTTTGAATAGACATGGGGAAATGTAACAACCCTATATAACTAATCAGTCAATAGATATCAAAAAGAGAATAATCAAATAATAGATAAAATACCAATTAATATGAACAATATTTCTGAATACATGCTTGTACAGGTTAAGAACATCAAAGGATTGCCATGGGAAAATCTACTGGACTATTTAAATAAACTTGCTAAACTATTTGGCTATCATGGTTTAACAGATAATCAAAAAACTATTAGTCAAAAGTTATTTGGATGAGGATTACTGAAACTCATTATACCACCATCCAGATAACTATGATGAGTATTGAAACAGTATTCTTTGTCTATCATTCTGTTTTATCTACTATATTTCATAGTAGTATCTCTTTCTTTAGTCTAAACCCATCCTAGTCCATATATATATATAAGCTCCTAATAAGTTGTTTTTAATTGAAATAGTGTATATTTGCATGGATGTGCATGTATTTGTATAGGTGTACAAATATAATACTTATATTACTGTTTGTGTGCATATAATGCATACACATATATAAATTTATAATTTAATAAAAATTATATAATTTAAATTAAGTGCATGAACATTGTTATATGTGTAATTACCTACATATATATATATATATGAAAGAAGCCATAGTGCAATAGATTTAAAAGCATTATAACTCTTTTAAATTAATTTAAATTTACATTATTCTTAGTTAAAAACCTCTTTATTTAAAGGCTTTCATATATAAATTTCAATTCTAGGATTGTCACACACACATATATATTAAAATGTTTACAAACTTAAAACTCTTTTTTAAAAAAAGTTATCTGTTGTTATAAGAATTTGTAATTCTTAGAAAATCATCTGCAAGTTAATTAATCAAACTTGTAGTCAAAATTTTAATGTCTTTTAAAAATAAAATCTAAGAACAAGGAGTGACCTGTTGACCATTATTGTTTAGCCAAAGAAATGACCAAAGGTTTCATTTTTATGCATTTTTAATTACTGATGAAATTTTGTAAATTCTGGTAAACAGATTACTTAAATTACAGATTTTCTGGTATAAATAACCAAGTTTTGCTAATGGAAGTTCACTCATTAAAATTTTTACAATGCAAACTTTTGAGTAAATCCACCATTGCCTCTTCTTTTTTGGAAGAAAAATAATCAATGCACAAGCCAGAGTTCAAACCCCACCAGCCTTTTAAAAAGACAATATCAGAAACAGATCAGCCCAGCTAAGAATGATGGGGATCAACTACAGGAGCCTCAACAAAGAAGATGTGGTAACAATTTTCCAGAGCTCTTTAAAAATAACTCTAACAACTTTAAAAATGAATCTCTAAGCTAGCTAAAATAATTGTTTATGAACTTTAAAGTGTAATAATGTTTCATAAACTAAAAGCTAATTTCAATCTGTAAATTATAATTTAATGTTTAAAAATGATACCTGTAAATTTATTTGCCTATATTTTAATTTAAAATATAAACTCTAAATGCTTGTTAATAATAACTTATTTAGT
Organism: Epiperipatus broadwayi; assembly: GCA_028023455.1. Taxonomy (NCBI): domain Eukaryota; kingdom Metazoa; phylum Onychophora; class Udeonychophora; order Euonychophora; family Peripatidae; genus Epiperipatus; species Epiperipatus broadwayi. The sequence continues at coordinate 1,103,710 of JAQFVV010006280.1, read as the reverse complement.
TATTATTCTATCATTTATTCTGCAGTCATGCCTTCCTTATTTATTTTATATATGTTATTTTATAATTGATGCTATTCCCACTTCAAACAGAGATTGGTTTTATGAATAAAGTTTGAGGGGGAGAGATGATTGGATGCTCTCTCCAAATTAAGTAATTTTTCTCTTTAGCACACATACTCAAATCTCCACTCTGAAAACGTAAATATTCATTAAGATATTACATATATCTTATTATTAGTAGTATTGTTTAAATTAGGTTTGCAAGTAATAAATTAATTATTTAATAAATGCAAGAATGAGTTATAAAGCACATTATACATATTATTTAAGTCCCAATTATGCTTTAATCCTCTAGTTATATTATAAACTATGCAAATTGGCTAATAAAATTAGATTACTTTTAAATATTCCTTTTAGCATGCTTTATGAATGCTGATTAATGAACTGGCATATGTAGTTTCACAGAACAAAACTATAGAATTTTGTATATTTTTAGTTATTAATAATTATTATGTTTAGCATGACAAATGTGTTTTTAGGAAGCACATATGTGCATAAACACCTTGCCGTATGTTTATATGAACGGGCTTCTGGTTTTAATGGCCACACCATCATCTTCTTAGTTTAAACAGTTCTTATATAGAACTGGAATACAAGGGTCCAGATTGTTTTTATAAGCAGTTCTGGTCACTGAACTGAATGTTCACTTTATTAACAGTGAGTCATACAGTACAAGGAAGCCGAGTATGTGGTACTGAATCCCCTGATTAACTACACATTTGAGATGCACACTTCTCGAATAATATATGTATGCCCTAATATCTGAAGTTATACTACAAAGCTCCAGTTCAAGCCCCATTCCACAATGTAATATTTCAGCATTGATCTAAACATGTGATCTGATTTATATGTATTGGATCTGCATATGGAGCCTATTGCAGCTCACTGTATTTTATTAAGTAATCTTTTATGAAATGTTAATAATAAATAATCATTCTTGCACCAACTTAACCATCACAAGCCTAAGAAGTAGGGCATAGTAAAATTAAGGCATGATTAAAAGCTGTAGATTATAAATTTGTTATAAACTTTCAAAATTATAGTGCATCAGATGAGATTCTGTTATTTGCTCATCATTGTTTACACCTGCGGGTGTCCATTGAAGCAGATCTGATGCTCAGATCCTGCTTCACAGCCCACATCCAATCTCCTACCATCTAACTGTATTCAAACCCGCCTTTATGCACGGATATACATAGCTAATAATATATATATATTTATATATATATATTAATATATATATATATATATATTTATTTTGGTTAATATTATAATAAATAATGTAAATGTATGTATTTTAATTTAAAAAGAAAATCAAAAATTTTAAATCAAATTCAGACAATTAAACTGTTATGCAAATTAATCAATAAGAACTGCAATGGGCTGTTAAAATATAGAAAAAAGTTAAACTTATAAAAAATCATTTACCTTATTGCATGCATTCTGGATCAAACTTTATTAGAATCATATTGGAATTCCAGAATGCTAAGCAAATAAAAAAGGAAAAAACAATATCTTTTAATGTAACCAAAATGTCTGAAAAACCAAACAGGCTATTATAAATATATCTGGTTGAAAAAAAAAAAAACAATGCTTATTTAAAATTGCAGACATAGAGACTGCTAAATTATATTATGCCAATATATGAACTGTTTAATATTTGCCTTAGGAAAGAAACAAATCACATTTATCTTGTTTTGTAAGAATTGCATTAAAACTATTTACACTTTATCTTAATTGATTTAAGTTTGTATTTAATATTTGTATTTTTATTACAATGGTTTATTGGGCTGGATGTAAGAAATTGAATTTGCATTATTCACCCCCTGCTGCAAAATTTTGTGAACCTTTTTTTTACAGCTTTAAAATTCAGGTATATTTTTTTCAAATATTTTAATTTAAAAAAAAAAATCAAAAGATATCAGGATAATTGAATATGCAGTTCTTCAAAGTTTTTTAAACTCCCCAACTATGGGTGCCCATTATATATTTGGCAATATCAAACTTTGCACGATTCTTTTGAGAAAATATTATGACGATTTAAAAACTAGATTTTTGAAAAGTTTATGATTATATTTGTATAGTAAATGTGTAACAATTATTGGAAAGCAAAAATATATAGTATTACATTTTTTTTTTTTACAGAAATGTTTTATTTTTAAATATAAAAAAATATATTTTTCCAAATAATGTTACCATAGAGATTATGGTCTTGGAAAATACAATTGTCTAGAAATGCCATCAATAAACAGCATATCATAACATTTAATAATATCATAAAAATGACAAAAAGTTTAAACTTTTAAAACTTAAATTGATAGATTTACTAGTTATTAAAAATTATTCATTCAGATTTTTAAAACAAACATCAAACAAATCTTTCATTCATTTTGAAAACTTCATCTGCTATAAATTTGATGGTAATACAATAATTTGTTTTGATTAAAATCTAATTTTACAATAATTCTGAAAATCAAATTTGATTTTTTAAATTTATTTCATTTCTAAACAAAAATATCTATCAAATAAGGATGAATTTATTATATTCTGAAAATTAATAATAGTTTAACATTAAAGTAAAATTTGAAAGCTTAAAGTAAGTGAAAATAAAGAAATATGTTAGAATACAGGAGGATTTACTGATACACTATATGTCATTTTATAAATTGTTTAAAATAAGAAGTATTTTTTTTTAAAAAAGGAGGGTTTAATTAAAGTTAGTTACATTTAATACAGCTGAAGTAAAAATGAAAAAAATAATAATAAAAGTTTTTCTCTTTATTATGCATATATGATGTTAATTTGTTAAAGAGCTCTTCTTTTAATTCATGTTAATCAAATGTTATTTTGTAAAGATTAGTTTAAACTAAATAATAATAAATAAATAATAATAATAATAATAATAATAATAATAATAATAATAATAATAATAATGAAAAATGTAATATTTGTTTTTACATAATATATATATATATATATATATATATATATATATATATATATATATATATATGCATAAATCATCCAAGTGTTTAATAATTAGAACAAATTATTATTAATAGCTTTAAGTTAATGATTTAATTGTATTCATAGGATTCAGTTGTTTGTAGCTATACCTGCATTTGATAGTTGAGAATTAGATTTTGTATAGTTGAGCTTACAATATATATATATATATATATATTATATATATATAATATATATATATATATTCAATTGGTTGCCCACTGCTGAATAGTTTATATATGTCTGAATCCATATTGGAGAATTTATTTCTATTTATTTTAATAAATTAGGGATTGTACTGAAAATGAGCCATTCCTGTAAAAGTTGTAGTTTTAGTAAATTGAAATTTGGACCTAAAAATGACTAATTTTTTAGTTACTGTTGTAAAAAAATGTATAAGTTATGTTTATCACAAATTAAGTATATTCACTTGCCTATACTAGGGAACTTAGGAGTCAAATAAATGTCATGAATTTATACATTTATCCATATGTAGAGTTATAATTTAAATTTATTAAAGTCTAGAGTTCCATGTATAGTAAATGTACTTGATTCACTATAACTGTATTCATAGTATAGTTTAGTTGAAAATAAAAATTTAATTTAGTGAAGAACTTAGACATTTTATAAGTAATTATTGTTTTCCTGCATGTATATAAAATAAGATAATATGTTAGTGATTGTAGAAAAGACTTTGTGAAAAGAAAAGTTATATGCCAACTGATAATTATATTTTGAAAGTAAACTAGTGTTTGTAGGATGTGTTAGCCTCTTTAAATGTAATATTCAATGGTTTACATTCATTCATTGGGAGTAATTTGTGTTCTTCATGAACAAGCCAGGTATTACAATAGGAAATTTGTAGTGGTCATTAATATCCTATTAAATAAAACAATGTTAAAATATATATGCCAGTCTATTTCTGATATTTAATGTCAGGTGGCTCCAGTATACATTATATTAACCAAAACAATTAGTAAATCATTGAAATATGCTTAGTCTGACCATTATAATATATATGTGTGTGTATGTATGTAATTATATAACTAAATATTTATAAATACGGTAACTAAATAATTAAAAATTTTATCCACTTAGGAGCCCTTTCGATTATCCCAGTAATCTCTGTCAGCTAAAGCTTTAAAATGCTAACTTCCCTACAATTTCATGATCTTAACATTTGCTGCTTGCCTGTTAATTAAGTCATGTTTATATTTGTATATTAGCATCCTTTATTTTTTTTTTTCAATTTGCAATGTTTTTACATTGTTAAAATTAAAGTCAAAACCATAAATACATGATTTATTATGGTCATAAAAAACAGACTGAAATATTATTATCTACTATGCAATTTTGTTTCAATTTCTGAATTCATTTTAATAATAGCAAGTGTTTTTTAGTTATTTTTCCACTGTACATCTAGATTAACCTATATATCCACTGCCACACTTACATATCCATTTATGAATGACACAATTTTTATTTATAAATGAGGTTTTGTCTTTGGAGTTATTTATTAATTTTTTTAATGTAGGAGGTATGTAAAATGCAATATCACATATACCTTTATAAATTTTCCTTATAAAATTTACTTGATCATTTGAAATATATGGGGTTGATATCCATATTTTTTATTAGCATGAGAATTAATATTATCAAAAAAAAATTTCTTATATTTTATAGTAAAACTTCTAATAACATTATACTGTAGCCAAAATTTAACAATTCATTCAAATATATTTTAATATTTTTGCCTTTATCCGATGAATATTTGCAAAGTCTATTATTTCTAAATAAGAAGGACTTCAAACCTGCCATTTTGTGTGACATTGGCACTTTTGTTTTATATGGAATATAACCTCTTTTTACTATTGGTTTAATGGGCATACAGTAATCCAGCATGCATTGATTTCTAGTTATTTTAAGATCAAGAAACTGAACGCACATTAAATCTTCATCTGTTTTTATCCATCTTAGGCCTTTGTATTTGGTTTATCACATACAAAAATGTCATCAACATATTGATAATACACTGTAATATTTTTTGATAGTACTCCTTTTTCAAAATATTTTCTTCCTATGTAGAAATTATAAAAATATATATTTGAGCAACAGTAGGTAAAGCCATGGGCCATCCATTGCACATTTTATAAAAATCCTTATTAAAAACTGCATAAATATTTTTAACTATAAAATTTAATGTTTCAGTTATAAATTTTATTAGTTTCACATTAACATTTTTTGAACTTAATGCATTGAAAATAATTTTGATAGAAGCCAATTGACCAATTGATCCATACATTTCACTTACATCTAGAGTACATATAATGTCATTAACATCAATCTTAATATTACAGATTTTATTAACAAAATCAAATGAAGAACATATTGTATATTTACCAAAACCAAAAATTTCTTGAAGCATTTTTTCAATTAAACAACACTTTTCATAATAAAATGCCCCCCACCAATATCAACCATTAAATGCAATGGTTCATTTTCTTTATGCAGTTTTATCTTTGAAAAAAATCTTAGGACATATTGCAGCAGAAGGGTAAATTTTATAGTAAGTACTATTATCAATCACTTTTATTTTTGGCTTTTTTAAAAATGTTATTAATAAATTGAATATGTAAATTTTCTATATTTACTTTATCAACTTTCATAAAGTTAAGATTTTTCATTTGAGTAATTATTTTGTCATCATAATCAGAATTTAATAACAAACACATTCTAAGGCCCTTATCTTCTTTTATACAAATTAAGTTATTCTCAGATGTAAATTTTTTAAATTACCTATTTGTACATTCCAATCGTAATCTGTTTTATAATTAAACTTTTTTCTTTTACTTTTTTACTAAATCCTTACAAACTTTTAAATCAGATTTAATTCTACTTAAGGAATTTTTAACTGAAGATTTCAATTCTAGATCACTGTCTTCCCACTGACTGCCAACATATTTTGCATCAAGATTTAATATATGTTTTGGTTGAAAATCGAGATCCATATTCAACAAATTAACGGAATTATTATAATTGAGATTGACTTTTAAGGCTCTTATAATACAAAAAGTTGATTTTTCTATCAAATTTCATACACATTTTTTCATAATATTGTTTAATTGACATTTGACAGTACTTTTAAAATTAAACCAATCATCTCAATTATTTAAGTCAATTAAATAATTTAAAATTTTTAAATATTGCCTTTTATCAAATATTAAATGTTTGCACATGGAAATTATATTTCGTAATACAATCATTTTCATATAACAAATCGTATTCAAATTCAACTTGCATAACATATTAACATTTATATTACAGCAATTCAGATATATTTTAAATCTTTTGCAATCATATAAAAACTGCAATCTACATTTTAAGTCAATTATTTTGAATGTTACGTTTCATCATTTTTGATAATCCACATTTCATTTCTCGTATTAAATTCCATTAGTATATATGTATTATTCGATGTCTGTATTTTTAAATACAATATGTCCTAAGATTATTTCAAATATAAAACTGCAAAAAAAAAATAAACCATTGCATTTAATGGTTAATTTGGAGGGGGTGTTTTATTATGAAACTTGTTGTTTAATTGAGAAAATGCTTCAAAAAATTGTTGGTTTTGGTAAATATACAATATGTTCTTCATTTAATTTTGTTAATAAAATCTGTAATGTTAAGATTGATGTTAATGACACTATATGTACTCTAGATGTTAGTGAAATGTATGAATCAATTGATCGATTAGCTTCTATCAAAATTATTTACAATGCATTAAATTTAACAAATGTTAACATGAAAATAATAAAATTTCTAACTGAAATATTAAATTTTATCGATATAAATATTTATGCAGTTTTTAGTAAGAATTTTTATAAAATGTGCAATGGATGGCCCATGGGTTATTTACTGTTGCTCAAATATGTAGTTTTATAATTTCTACATATGAAGAAAATATTTTGAAAAAGGAATATTATCAAAAAAATTTTACTGTATATTATCGATATGTTGATGATGTTTTTGTAAGTGGTAAACCAAATACAATTAATAAATTATTTAAAGAATTAAATGGTTTAAAAGGCCTAAGATGGATAAAAAAGATGAAGATTTAATGTGCATTCAGGTTTTTAATCTTAAAATAACTAGAAATCAATGCATGCTTGATTGCTGTATGACCATTAAACCAATAGTAAAAAGAGGTTATATTCCATATAAATTAAAAGTGCCAATGTCACACAAAATGGCAGGTTTGAAGTCCATCTTATTTAGAAATAATAGTCTTTGCATATATTCATCGGATAATGGCAAAAATATTGAAATATATTTGAATGAATTGTTAAATGTTGGCTACAGTATAATGTTATTAGAAGTTTTAATAAAAAATATAAGAATAAAAATTTTGATAATAATATTGATTCTCCTGCTAATAAAAAATATGGATATCAATCCCATATATTTCAAATGATCAAGTAAATTTTATAAGGAAAATTTATAAAGGTATATGTGATATATCATTTTATGCACCTCCTACCTTAAACAAATTAATGAATAACTTCAAAGATAAAACCTCATTTATAAATAAAAATCATGTCATTTATAAAGGGATATGTAGGTGTGGCAGTGGATATATAAGAGAATCTAGATGTATGTTGGAAAAAGGAACTAAAGAAAGCTTGCTATTATTAAAATGAGTTCAGACATCGAAACATTTCATAGTAGATAATAATATTTCAGCAATCTGTTTTTTACACCCATACTAAATCATGTATGTATGGTTTTGACTTTAATTTTAACAATGTAAAAATATTGCAAATTGAAAAACTAACAATAAAAGAAAAATAAAGGAAGCTATGCTAATATACAAATATAAACATGACATAATTAACAGGCAAGCAGCAAATGTTAAGATCATGGAATTGTGGGAAAGTTAGCATTTCAAACCCTTAGTTGACAAAGATTACTGGGATAATCAAAAGCGCTCCTAAAGTGGATAAAATTTTAGATTATTTAGTTACTGTATTTACAAATATTTAGTTATATAATTACATATATTGCTTTAAAATACAGACATTAAATAATATTATATATATATATATATATTGTGACCTTCTGAATGGGCACAAGTAATTAAGCTGTGTTATATCAGTAACGAATAACTGCATTGTACTAAAAAAAAAAAATTGCCTTAAAATTTTAAAATTTTTCTATTAATGGCTCAAAAACTCATGTGGGCCAACTGTGCATTTTGGTTAGCAACTCTTCAAGCATTTAGTGTTGTTATTATATTTTGATAGTGTTTAATGCAAGGAAGAGGGGTGGATTATTACAGAAAGTGTTAAAATAGTAGTTGGATTGATGCAAGGTTTGTTTTATTTATTTATAAGATAGTAATGGTGTGTTGAATGGTTTTCTGATTTATTATTCATTGACACCCATTTATTTACTAATATTATAGTCAGTTGTAACCCATAGACATATTAGGTATGTTTTAGTTAGGATAATTTAATATTCACATAGTAGCATATATGTATGAATGAGTCATTATCTCATTTCCATTTCATATCCTAATTACAACAAACAATATATTCAAACTTACAATAAAATATTTAAACTACAGTAATTATTTTTAATAATTTTGCAAAAATATATCTTCTTTAATGATTAATGCAAATATGAATTAGTAAATTATTTGGCCAACTTAAATAATATTATAAACCATTTTATTTGATAGCTAATTGATATTCATTTGTTTTTAAGTTTGCAAAAAGCTATTTTTTTTATTATTTGATGAAGGTCAAATTATTTTTTTTTTTAGAAAATATTTTTTTTGAATATTAATTAAGTGTTAAAAAAAAACATGGGAGTCAAGCTTCTGCTGATCAGGTGACTTTTTTTGATTGGAGAAGAGATATTTTTTGATAGCTAATAATAGTTAATAATAATAAAAAAAGACATTATCTTTTGTAAGTTCAACAAGTGTAATTTTCATTTTCTGCTGCTATTGATTATATATCTCTCTTCCAAAATAGTTTAAAGTGAAACTTCAAAACAGCCTTTTCATAAAGCTTATTATTAAAACTCCACACATTTATGCTTTATTGGGGGATGTCTGAATAAAGAATATAAACCTATCAGTCTTGCTTCTTTTGTCTAATTAAAACATTTAAATTAACACTTTCATTTTTGTTTAAGGATGTGCTTTTCTGATAGTAAACTTACGTTAGTTCATTTACTTTTATTTATCTCCATTAAAAAGAATATGAAAATGCAAAAACTTTATATTTTTTTAAGTCCCATGTGTGATGTTTATAATGTTTTATCATCATGGATGTATATTCAGAACTGTTTAACAAAATTTACTTTCATAAGCTCTCTGTTTAACTTATATTTTACATATTCCAAAGCAAAGTTAAAAGTTAAAAGGATACGTGTACTTGATTATGTGTTTGATATTTAATAATTATTGTGGAATATTAACCTTATATCTTGTTTTATGTTTATAAAATAATATGTGTTTTATTAAAGAAATAAAAATATGACTTAACCAGGATAGTTAATTACTACTACTTACCAAATATAAATGTCTAAATCGAATAGAAGGACTTTAATATTACATATTTTTGTTCTCTTCGATATATGAATATATGTGTTAATGTTTAAAAAAAGGCAAATTGCCTGTGGACAATTACCAGCAATTTATTAAAGTTAATAATGCAAATACCAATCTATAAATTATGAAGGTGAATATTTTCTGCAGAAAAATATGTTATTATTGAATTAAATACCCTAGATGTGCTTAAAAATAAATGACAGAATATACCAATTAATAGCTGAAACTGTCTTTCCATGTATTTATTATTATAAATATTTATCATTATGGATGATATATAAGTAAACTCTATTGGCTTATGGCTGAAGGACATTGGATGTTTACTAAATTAATTGTGGATTATAACTGTTTTGTCCTACAAGAACTTGTTTTATGTTTCATATTCATATTTAAACACACGCTCATTTTGGAATTCATCTCCAGATCATTTATTAAGCTCGGAAAGGATCTTTGCAAGTGAATATAATTTTTTTTTTCTTCAAGTTAAAAGAAGAATGACTCTATTTTTTTATTATTTATTGTTAATAGTATATATATCATAGATAGTTAGACAGATTTAGTGTTGTATGTATTTAATATTATATGTTTATTTAATTTGCGAGCGAGGACGTCTCAGGATGGCATATCCACAAAAACGATGGATGTGCTGGTAAAATCTTATTCCTTAAGTGCGATTTGCTTTCTTTTATTTGAAAGTAAAACATATATATTTTGGGTATATTATTAAAGATGGTTCAATCTTATATATCTTTCTTTAGCTTGAAATGAGAATTAATTTCAAGAGTAGCTAGAGAAAGAATAAAAAAAAAGAAAGAATATTGTGTTAGAGGTAATAAAACTAATTTATTAGAGTATTGCTGCTTAAAGTATAAAAAAACCATTCATAATAATTAATATTATTTAAATTTGAAACAATTAAATGTCTCATTTAAGATAAACATTCATATTTTAGTATATTATTTATCTATCATAATCTTTGCATATTATATAACTTAGAATTGTTTTTCATACTCTTTCTGTGTGTTTGTGTGTGTATTTCGTTGCAATTATTATATTTACTTAATAAACATTTAGTTTTATACTATTTGTCAATATAAATTTGGGATGTTGTCATATTCTAAAGAATTGAAGGAATGAGTGATTTATCTGAGCGTATTTATCTGCCAGCGTATAATGCTAGATATGTAAAAGAGCTGTGAAAAGGAAGTTATTCTTGATACGTTCTATGTTTGTAGGGACGAAAGATTTTTCCCCTTAGTATATTTTTAAGTATTTTGCCATGAGTGGAGCCTATTTTAGATTCCATACGTACGTATTATGAAATGATATTTATGAAGTCAAGTGACATTTTCCCATTGTTTGTTTGGTGATGAGAAAAATTCCACCAATAGTGTATTTCAGATTCAAATATGTTATTGTTGATATATTAATCAAAGAGTTTGTTGGCTCCTCATGCGCTGCACTCCTCTTGAACGTATAGTTTGTATTATCATAAAATATAGCTCTGTGTAATTCAATCAGTGGTCAGATAAATAGTTAATTTAAATTCTTTATTGAATATTAGAATAGATATAGTGTTCTATCTGCTGGTAGGTGTAAGACAGTGTCCGAAATTAAATAATTATTTCATAATTCCTGAATAAAATGATAATGCGTAGAAGTATTGTTTTCTGTTATTATTGCATGGGATGTAACACACACGCGTAATTTGGATAATATCGCGTATATAAAAATAAAATATTGTTAAATTTAAAATAGGAAATAAATGTTTTGAAACATCTCATATTAATTTGCCACATATTAGAGATCATCAAAATCATCAGAATGAATATGATTTTATTGCTATGTCTGAAAAGTGTACTTATTTAAAGCTATTGTTTAATTAAGATTATTTAAAGCTGCTCTCTTGATAGTAAAGTGTATATTGTGCCCAATAATATGATGTATTATTTGTTCAGTGTTGTATATTAATAAAAATTATTTAAGTAGCCTGGATATTCAAAGTCAGAATATTAAGGTATAATTTGTTAGCTAAGTTACGTTTATAAATATGTCAATAATAAATTGTGTAATAAGTAATGGGGATAATCCTAAATTTCAATTAATAAATTTGCTTGTAAAATTTAGGATTGAGATAAAGGTCTTATTCTGATATTGTTTACTTTTAACTAAACCTTAAGTGTAAATAAAAGCTCTGTTTATTACTTAAAACTGTGTTTCAAGTTGTTTTTATATGCATTCGAATTTTGGTTTCCACATATCCATATTTCATACATCTATTACAAAATTAAATATATAATTTTATGACTTTGATATTAAATGTGCTAAGATCTGATAATATTGTTTCCTAGATCCAAACATTACATGAAATATTTTGCCACATGATAAACTTATAAGGGTGTTGCCTAGTTAAAGTATTATTTGGATGATGATGTGAGATTAAAAGATACCCTATCTCTTTCACTATCTAATCGTTAGCCCAGTAATCATTATTCAATTTATTTCCTTATACTTTATTATAATTTAGAGTTATAAATTACTGGCTAATATAGTTCTTAATCTATAACTGTGTTATAGATTCCCTGAGATATAATTTTTGTGTTCCTAGATCAACATTGATTCATCTATTTAGATTAAGATGTGCTGGACAATAGAGTTATTTAGTGTTGCGCTTTTCTATTCTGTCAGAGTTATCTTGCACTATTATAGAGTGTAACTGGATAATGGAAGAGATCAAATTGAAATTATATTTTGTTAAATGGAATAAATAAAATTCTGCTAGCCTGTATCATTTGGTTAATTAATAAATAAAGTTTATATTTTATTCGATAGCTTATAGTATTTCTTCCTTCATTTATTTATATTCTCTATATGTTATAAACTTTCTGTAACCTACCACTGAGTGAAGCTGTATGATAAACATAAGTAAAAGAGTCTCAGCTTTAGTTATGAATCAGATAAAATGATAAATCGTTCTATTCATTAATAGAACTGGCGCCCTGAGCATTTGCTCATATAATGTACATGAGTGGTGATGTGTGAGTAGGTTATAATATATATATATATAATTAAATTGCAATTCTAGATATAACAAGTGTGCTTTTGTAGGTAAATATATAATAACATCTAAAATTACAGCCACTAAACTAAACATTGAAAAGTTAAAATGAGACACAGAATCTTAAGCATTATTTTTGAAACTTTCATCTTCTCAACAGTTTTTCCAGAATCTAAAATAAAAAATATAAATACTAATAATTTAGTAACAAAAGGATATCTAAAAATATAAACAACAATTTGGATGATTTATTTCAAAATGTGAAACATTCATTATTCATAATTATTTAAAATACTATCTGACACACAGCACAAAACTACTATAACTATTGTTTTGGGCAAAAAAATACACATGGGCCGTGTTTTATGCAGTAAATAGGTTCCACTGAAAACCCACATTAAAAAAAAATTGCACAAAAATAGACTTAACTTATCTTGGAAAATGGGGAATATGTTCTGTAATTTTCAAAAATTGCATAAAAGCATAGCAACAAGAAAAAATTACTTTAAAATTTGCATAAAAAATAATGAAATAAAGTATGACTAATAAAAAAAATTTAAATATTTGAAAAAAAAATGATATAAGACAATTTTTTACTTTTTTTATTAATTACAGTATTTAATTTTACATTTTTCATACATATTTAATCATTATCTCTATTTGGCAATATGCAGTTTGTTTGCAAACTGGTAAGAAATCAGATTCATCATAAGAGGAAGTAAACTAGCACTACCTTCAGTCTTGTGCAGTGTTAATGGTTTTCTGTTGACAATGTCATCAGCGATTAAATTTTGAGATGATTTTACTAATTATTTATAAAGCTTGCAATACCCAGACATATAACTATTTAGCTCTCATTGGAATTTAAGAGGTTGTTCATTGCAGCAAACTCTGTCAGATTTGAGCATTTTCTGATGTTTTTCTTTACCTCACACATCAATATAAAATCTATGATTAAATGATTATTACTTATCAGAAAATAATAAATTTGTCTTCATTTGATAGATATTTTTGTTTACTACTGGAATAAATTTTAAATGTTCACATTTTGTTTCTATATTAAAAAAATGAGATCACAATCAAAAAATATTATACATTATCATTAGAAAGATTATTTTCAGTTACATTATTTCTGATTATTTTTAAAAAATTTAAAGAATATTTATTTTTGTTATATCTAACAAAATATGTTTTAAAAGTTTAAAATTTTTGAATATTTATTGTGATATTTTCATAGATATTTTTATACACATAAGTATAAATCTATTATTATTATTATTTATTGATAAATATAAGTATGTTGTTTATGTAGAAGCTAAGATTCTAAATAGCTTCAGGCCATATTTATGTTAGCTGCTAATATAATGTCATATTTTTGAAAGAAAAAGTATTTCAAGTTAAAATAAGTTATTAATAATTTTAATTTCTTGATATCTAATAAATATAGTGAAATATGAACTTTTTTATTGCATAAAAAAAATCTGCATAAAAAGATATTAAGAAGAAACATAAATCGCATAACTTTAAAATTACATTTAAAAAATCTGCATAAAATGAGTCCCAGATGTGTAACTATTTAATTTGTGGATGATAGTTCATGTTTAATAATATATACTAGATATAAACATCCAAATAAAACAAAATACAAGTATAAATTTAAATATAAATTATTACTAATTATATAAACAGATTCCTAGCTTGATTTATCTTTGGTCTTCTTATATAGATATGTTTATAAAAGTTGAAACATTTAATGTTTGAGATTTAGTCTATAATCTGTGTCCTATATTACAAAATAAATGTTTCATGAACTCTAAGAATGCACTATGAAATAAAACTCAATTTTTTGATGTGGATATCATTTTAAAGTCTATTCAATTTTAAGTTTACAAAAGTGCTTTTATATAGATGGTAATAGATAAAGTATTTGTGGGTCATATATTACTTCAAAAAGTTGATTTAATAAATAAAAATTTATTAATTGTTTCATATACTGGAATATAAATGGTAACATTAATTTTCTATTGCTGATGCAGTTTAAAATCAGGTATCTATTAAAATTTATAAAAGTGCTTATATATAATGATCTGGTTTAGATGAAAAATCATTTTTTTAACATGTGCTAATTTAAAAAGTTGATTTATTTAGTAAAAACAAACATTAATTGTTAATTACCCTAAAATAGAAACTTCTTTATAGACCAGTTATTTACTTAGAAGAACCCTTTTCTACCTAGACTGGTTTAAACATTATGTTCCATGTTCCAAATCTATTATTTTAATTTTTTTAAAAATTGAATTGAAAAATACCATCTAAATCGAGAAACTGTCACTGGCATCATTTATACCTTTTTTTACCATCTCTATGTCACTTATAGTAAGCTTGAGGGTGTAATTATAGATGCCAGATGATGATGATTCTTAATGAATCTTTATCCTATGTTGTCCCATTCAAAATTCTTAGACAGGATTCATGGGTGAGAAGTTGTGGATCGTTGAACAGTGTATCTGGATCTTCAGAATTTAATGCACTTTTCCAACTATTGCTATACATATTTATGTTATAATATCAACATAGCAACCAAAAACTGAAAAACATATAAGTGTTTTCAATCGTAGAAAACTTGCATGAATAATTATATAAATCAGAATCCAATATAATTTCTATTTAGAATAACTTTTTGAAAAACATATTACAGTAGATTTTCTGACTTGTTTTTCTAACTTATAAAGCTGTTTTTTTTTATTGGTATAACTTTAACTTTTTTATAAACTAGTGTTTACATTGCCTACACAAACATCTTTATAATATGTTATTCATCACCCAGTTGATAGTTTGTGTGAACAAGTCAAAATGTCAGTATATTCATCACCAAAATCATACATAGTTGAACATGCAAAATATATCATTATATATATTTATATAAATATCAAAATACATACACATTTTAAGTTATATAATATCAATATCGTGTTAATATCTATTTATACTTCATCTTGATATACACTCTAAATATTTAATAAGAATCAAATTGTGTAATGATTAATATATCTCTGTTATGCTCATGATCTGATAATCATTTATGTGTGGAATAAAAAAAAATCAAATAATTAGGAAATTTCTAGAAGTTGCATGTTTTCCCATAGCTTGTTCATAATTATTCTACTTATATATGTGATTAACATTCAAATAAATATCTAGCTATTTACTCCAAAAAAAAAAAAAAAAAAACAACAAATGGTCAGCCTTCATGTTTTCTCTATGGAAGAATGAAAATATGGATTTGCCGTGCAGTAATCTATTTATAACTATTTTAACTTTAACCTATTGTAAGAATTTAATAATGCAAGTTTACCTCAGAGAGCAAGCTGACGTCATCCTCCATAATACGCCATAGAAAACAAAAATCTCATATAATGTGCAAGAAATTCTGACGGTAATTAAAAAAAAAAAAACTCATTACAAAAGTAAATCTTAAAATTGAAAACAAAAGTGATGATTAATAAAAAAAACAGTTTATAAAATATATTATTAATAAAACAGTACTTATAACGATATTTTAGTTACTGTATTTTTTTAATTAAAAACGATAATTTCGTCGAGCGTTGGCGGCCTAGTGGTTAGCATAGCTGCCTACCAAACAGCTGGCCCGAGTTCGCTTCCCGGTCAACGCATTTGACATATGAAAAAACAAACAAACAATAATTTCTCAATCTACAGTTTGGCATTTTGCATCGTACCTACAGTGAGAATGATATTCCCCAAATCATGATTGGAAAATAAAATGAAGCTTATACCAAAAATTATATAAAATAAAGTAAGACAATGTACATTTTAAAATTTAATTTTGGTGCATTTTATATTCAAATATCAAAGATTTTTAATTTTATAAATATTGAACGGATACAATATTTTTGCATCACTGTTATTTGTTTTAAAACAAGGGTTCCTAATGGCTGTAGTATCTCATATCCTGCTTGCTTACAACCTTAGTTTGAATCGAGACCTAATAAACTTAATTGTTTTTTTTACTAAGCTTAATACTTGTATAAAGTAGCTGAGATATAATCAATCTGATAAACATCCAATATTGTTTAATAAATGAGTATCTAACTATTCCTTATTAGAAAATAAACTAAAAATGAAAAATTATCAGTCTCATTACCCAGAAAGTTATGAGAGATGAATTTGCTTTATAGTAGATATTTAAAGGTCGTTTCACCACTATTTATTTAAAATATAAATTATTATTTTTATAATAAATATTAAAAAAATTTAAACATCTAGTATCAAATTGTTTTATGATCTATACTATTGCATAAATGTAGGTGTATTTCTGTATATATCTACTAATCAGTTTAACTGTGATCAAAATGTGTTTGTTTCAATTTCTGAGTGAGGTAAAAATCTTATTTTGATCACCAAGAATTTGCTATTGTAGAAAATATAGGCCATCAGTTGACTAGCAATTCCTAAAATTTCCTACTGCTATTTACTCAAGTGAAGATATTCTCAAAACCACAATTGGTAAACAGAATTACTCTTAATAAGTTGAGATAAAAATGATACAGATTACAATCAGGATAATATAACATCAGAATACAAATAACTAATTAACTTCATGGACATTTTAACCATACCTTAGATAAATAATAGTATTGTCTCCATTAAAGTCAATAACAGAATATGTAAATTTAACTAACACTTAATAGCAAAATTGATTGACCTCTACATTTGGTTTGTAAGCATTTTGTATTTTTTTTTTTTGCAGAAATTCATCAAATCAAACTAAAAATATATATTTTTATTTTGACTGCATTTATTTTGCTCAGTACAAAGAGTATATATATATATTGAAACATTGAGATCTGTATCACCTATTATATTCTATAATAGTGTATTTCGTTTCACTCAGATTGCGTGTGTTTCTTTAATTTAAAACTTTTGCCAAGTATGTGCATGTATAATCGCCTTGTTAATTATAATATGAAAATGCAGTCTGAAATATTTATATACGCACATTTTCATTTACATTTCTTAAAACTGAAGTAAACATAACAGTTTATGTATATAACAAAATAATAGGCTTAGATTTATAAATTATTTATTAAATTTATAAAATTATTTAAGTTCAATATTCATTTTAAATAATTTTCAAGTACTATTGTTTGTTTAAAATTACACAAGCTGGTAATTTGTTTATGGGTTTTAACATTTTGTTTAAAAATAATCTTAAGCTGCAACTTGACCCATTTAAAATTATAACTAAGAAAAATTATAAAATTCAGTCAGGCATAAATTCATACTAAGTGCTCTTGCAGGACTCTAGGGAATATATCTTTGACTCTGGATGTAGATATGAGGCAAATTGGAATAATAGAGCTTTTAAGTCCAGATTTAACTATACCAAATATTTTACTAAGTGGATATTTAGTTAAAGGCAAAGCTTGAACCAGTAAACAAGTGATGTGGCAAGAGTAAAAGGTAGAGGGGCCTACTGTCAAACATAGTATATAAAAAGGCCTGTAATAGCCATAAAAAGTTGTAGTGGTTGTTGCTGTTGAAAATTATTGTTGTTGCTGCTGATATATATTTTCTGAAAGACCAGTGTCAAAGAAAATAATTAAAAGGCTGTTCCCGCATTACTTAGCAAGCTGAATACTACTAAGCCATCACCCAAGCTGTAAGAATGAAGACCATTGGCTAGAAGATAATAGACAGCCATCTATTTTTCCCAGCTACCACTACTACCGAAGGAGAGAAAACATCCACCTTCACCTGAGCCCAGTACAGTGATGGAGAAGCTACACCTGAAATACCAGAGAGTTCCTGAAAGAGTGATGGAGGAAAGCCACCACCAAAATAAATTTACAAAGCTGCATCCAGACTCGAACCTAGAAAAGCCACAGTTGATTTGAAAGAGTGAAGATGCACAGTAAAGAATGCCTTAAAAGACTTTACCACTAAATCATTCTGCAGAATATTTAATTCCATTACTAAACATTTTCTAAATTAAAAGCTAGCTAACTAATCAATCTCGTAATTCAATATATCACATAAATGTTACACTAAACTATTTATGTTAAATTTATTTAAAGCTTAGAGCACTCTCAAAATGCTTTCTTGATCATAAATATTTTAATTAAGCATAAATATTTAGGTTCTATAAAACCACTCAAATGATTGTTTTTTGCAATTTGTTTTTATGTCATCAATCTTTAGTTTTAATTTCATGTTTATTAATTTATGCTATGTTCATCAGAATGGAGTTTTGGGTGTATAATAATTATTGGGGAGGAGGGGGAGAGTGATCACTTTTTTTGTTATGTCATATTATTGTAATATGAAGAAATATAGGCTAACTCCTTTCTGAAATCAAACTATTATTTATGCTAGAGTGAATCAGTTATTTATAATGCACAAAATAAGTTATTTAAAAAGTCTATTTTATGCAAGTTATTTAAGATGTATGTTTTGCATAAGTTATTTAAAATATGTATTTTGCAAATTAGTTAAAAAGTATATTTTGTATAGGTTATTTAAAATGCATATTTTGCGTTATTTGTAAGGCATATTTTGCTAATCATTTAAAATTAATATTTGATTAAGTTATTTAAGAATCAATATTTTGCGTGAGCTATTTAATAATCCATATTTGACTTAGATTATTTAAAAATCAATTTGTTTGATATTAGATAAAAATTATACGACATATAATTAATGTTTTAAGTTCTAGTAAATCTTTAAATTTGCTATAACTCCATTTAATTAGATATTAAGAAGTGATGCAGAGATCCTTAAATCAGATTATTAGTATCGCCTTTATCATGTGACTTAATAATCTCATTTATGAACTGATCTGTGGTAGTAGCACTGAAAGAAGCTAAGAGTTTGGCGTAATTAATTTATAAAAATATTAAATTAGCATTCCGAATGTGTTGCTAGTTAGTATAAATATGCATCTCTCCTTGCTATAC
Organism: Epiperipatus broadwayi; assembly: GCA_028023455.1. Taxonomy (NCBI): domain Eukaryota; kingdom Metazoa; phylum Onychophora; class Udeonychophora; order Euonychophora; family Peripatidae; genus Epiperipatus; species Epiperipatus broadwayi. Next base: position 1,083,990 of record JAQFVV010006280.1, on the reverse strand, counting down.
CTATAATGGCTTACATCAGGATCATTTCCATGTCAAGACACACCTCAAAAGTTTAGGCAACTGTGACATTTATTTATATTTGAAGGAACCAAAGCATTCCAAAGGGCTCATAAGCCACTGTTCTGCTCATTTGAAGAAAAAGGCCTCTCCATATTATAGCAAGTAGCCCAGTCTGGGAACTGTTTACTAGGTAATAAACTTCAATTAAGAACACATTCAAGGTGCACTTATTCTGATACTATAGTTTATAACACATTAGAATCTGATGTTCGACTGCCACACCTCAGTTCAGCTTCCCTAGAAAGTAACTTCGGCTTTGATCCGATTCGGAATCTGAGTTAATGCATTTATCTGTGTAGCAATTATATATGATATCATGCAAATATCATTATAATTGGGTTTAAACTTAATAAAAATAATATAATCTCTATTAGTTACCAATATTTGATCACTCTAACTATTACTGATTTCACTATATAGAATGTAGCATGAGTTATGACATAGAAGATGGTATGAGCATATTAAAGTCATAGACTAATTAAACATTTGTAATCTTGAGTATTCACTCACCTGCATGTGAACACTATAATTTGCTATTAAATCATTTGTAACCCTGAGTATTCACTCACCTGTGTGTGAGTGCTATAATTTGCTATTAAATCATTTGTAACCCTGAGTATTCACTCACCTACATGTGAGCACTATAATTTGCTATTAAATCATTTGTAACCCTGAGTATTTACTCACCTGCATATGAGCACTATATAAATTGCTGTAATATATTCTTCATAACCCTGAGTATTCACTCACCTGCATGTGAACAAGCTATACCCAATTTATTTATTTTATAACTTATTGTTACATTAAATTAATGAAATATAAATTTGTCTTAGTCTCCATTTTTGCTCATTACCTTATGAATCAGAAATTAAGTTATATAATATGTAATGGGGGAGATGGTCATGTTTTACTGCTTTGCTATTGCTGGAACGTGAATAAAGAGATATTGAATGTAACCTCAGGCATGTCATTCACTATGTGTTGACTCAGAAGCATGAACATGAGAGTTGAGGTCTGATCAGATATAGGATATTACTATCCTAACTTGGTCAGCTTTTGGTTCTCTGGCTCGGACTCTCGGTCTGTTCGGCAAATGTACAAACCTGACCGTTACAATATATATATTAATTCTAATATTTTCACGGATAAATGATGAATTCATATTATTGTTATTTTTGAGATATTCTGTGTAGTATAATAGCTAAATTGCTGATGATTCAGTACAATAACATGTATTTTCCTCAGGGCATTCTCTTTCTCAAATCATAGGAATGCGTGTGAAATTTAAAATCATTATTTTTATCTTTTTCTTTTTCCTCTTTTCTAAATTCTATTGATTGAGAAGTTTTAAGAATTATTTTGTTTTCCAATAGCTTCTTCCAAATGTTATCAATTTTTGATCCAAGAGCATAAATGAAAGGAGTGAATTAAAGAAAATCAACAACATTTGGAAGAAGCTATTGAAAGACAAAATAATCCTTAAAACTTCTCAACCAATATAATTTAAATATGAGGAAAAAGAAAAAGGTAAAAATAATGATTCTAAATCTCACATGCTTTCCTATGATTTGAGAAAGAAGATGCTCTGAGGAAGGTATATGTTATTGTACTGAAACGTCAGCTATTTAACTATGCAGAATATCCCTAAAATAATAAAATGAAGTCACATATATGTAGTTCAATAATCTTAAAATATCAAACAGTTTCCACTATTATTATGAGATATAGCTTCTCATCAGAAAAAAATTATAAAAGTGTTTTAAAATATTTTCTTGAAAAAACAATAAGTGATTATATATATATTAATTTGATATATTTTTGTAAAAAAATGTGGTCCCTTTATGATTATTTGATGAACATCCACATATAGGATTTTAAAATATCTTCATCAGAAATATCGATCTGCTTTATTTCTTTGTTGTGTATCATATGAGTCTGATTAAAAACATAAAATTCCTGTTGAGAAAAAAGTATTATAGAAAAAAATATAGATAATATTTCAATATGATCATATTTATGTGTGCAATTAATTCATTAAATGCCACATAAGTTTGACATAATGCTACTGTTTTTTACCTATGTCCTCTATAAAACATTATCGATGTTTCGAATGCCAACATTTTAATGAAAAAGTCAATTAATTCCTCCCTAGACATATGTTTCTGTCAGTCTCACCTGATATTATCAATATTTTAGTAAATTAAGTGAGATTCTGTAAACTTAGCCACATAATATTTATTAAATACACTAGTAAGAAACAACGTGGTTTTAACTTTAGTGGCAATTTAACTAGTCTTCTTTGTATTGATTTAATGTTATTAGCAATGCAGAGCCTTCAAGCAAACTCTCAATTTCATATATATATATATATAAATATCAAAATTCACTCACACATGAATATGACTTTCCTACTATAAAAAAAGGGCAGAGAATTATAAAAAGAACACAATATTAGAAATGAATTTTGGGATTGAGCCAAAATGTTTAATGATCATTTAATTGACTTAATAACCATATTTCTGAAAGATTTTTATATCTGAGTTCCTGTCATATTAATAAAAATATTTGATATTGTGCTTCATTAGAATGACTAGAAATAATCTATCAACAGAAATAAATTCCTAGCAAAATTTGCCTTAAAATATTTTCTTAAGAATCTTACTTATTATCTCATTTTAAGCTAATTAAAATGTGTACTTATATAATTATAGATTCTCTACTATCATATCTAAAGAAGGCCTTAACAAATGGTTCTATAATCTAATCATTAAACTTTTTTTTTTTAATTTTGTGAAGCATTCTAAAATTTTCTGTTTTTTTTTTTTTTATTATGTTGAGTGGAAATCCTAGTCTCACTTTTATAAGCTCATAAAATAATATTTTCTATACATTCAATATTTCAATGATAAAGTACTCTAACTTTTAACTTGATAATCACAAAGTAAACTCATTATCATTTTCAAACCAAATGGTTGAATATTTTTCTTCCATTGCTGATTAATAAAATATCAGAGCTTTTCGTTAATTACTAAAACAAAATTTTTATAACTTGCACCAAAACATAAACAAAAATCTGTATATCATCATTTGAATTGGCAAATAAGTCAAGGGTTTTTTTTTTTGATTTTAATTAAATCAAATTAAAAATTTCGCCATCTCTAATATTGTATCTCCAGATTTATCCACAGATTTTGATTTAAATTATTTCCAAAAATAATATTATGTAAATGTTAAACAAAGTTAGAGTTAATGCTGTCAATCAATAAAAATATTTTCACTAGAATAACCTAATACATAAAATATATATATTTAAAAATATGTGATAGCTGTTTTTTTATTGAGGGGTAAGGAAATATAACCAAATAGATCGCTCTTTAAATTGCCATGTAATGTTTGAACATAAAAACGCAAAAAAAAGGCTGAATTGCAATAAAAGAACCTTTAATATCCAATGGAGTTCTGGACTTCAATGATATTATTATATTCTAAGGGCTTCACTTTACAATTTACAATGCTAGTGTTTACTACTATATATGTTATGAGTTTTTCTAAGTAGTTAATTATGATTGTAAGATTGAATATATATTATATATTTCTGTTGGTCATGTTTAAATGGATCTCAACATGGCATTTTAATATATTTATCAGAAAGTAAGAAATAAAACAAGGTCAAATCTTGCAGTTATATTTCAAATACGGATGTATATTTACAAATTATTAAAATAAAAATGTTTGTAACATTTTATACATTGAAGTTCTTTAATATTAATTCAATAATTTCTGGGTTTATTTCTGTAAAGTAAAGAATATCAAAACTCATTAAAAGAAGACTGAAAGTTAAAATTTCTATATTTTATCTAAAAGGAATCTTTTTATTAATTAGAATATGTCAGTTCTGATTACTAATTTTACATCAGAAATATTTTTAAAATGATAAATTTTAATATAATAAATTGGTGGTTTATATTTTAATTAATAAAGACCATCTGAAAAAATAAAATGCAATTAATAAGTTATAAGAAGTATATTTTTATAATTTATTATAATAAAAGAGGCTAAAATATATTAAACAAATAAATGTTATGGTTAAATGTTAGAAAAGCTTTTTTGGTGCTTTAGCAAGAAATTGATGACGAACGCAACATTCAATTGAGCAAATTTATTTATTTTTCATTTAGCTGAAAATAGATTTGGAAAACTTAATCTTCTACGTCAATTATTATAATATTAAACTAAATTTATTTTAACAATATTTTTACGAAATTAGTCCTTCTACGTCAGCACAAAAACATTTAATTGCATTTCCAAAATAAATGAATGCTTTTCAATATATATATATTGATAAATATTTTTTTAATGTAAAGTTTAAACGTAAATACATTTTTATTTGTTCTGCGTAAAAAAATTATATAATTTAAACATTATTTTTTTAATTAATTTATTAACTTCTTTTCCATTAGACATTACTTTATTAAACCCATGTGCATGGTTGGAAAGTTTGTATATTTTGAATAAAATGATATCTGTATTGTTAATAACTGCATTATCATAACTTCTTAGGCCAGACCTATATCACAGAAAATTTATACATAACATATTGTCTCAGATAGGTTAAACCAGAATTCCCAATACTCATCCCTGTCTGTAAGGTTATAAAATATAAGGTCTCTTCACTCTCTCACTATTAAGTTAAACTGATGTTTGTATTAATAAATGAAACTACCATTACTATTTTCTCTTTACTATATCCAAATATTTCTTAATCTCTCAGAGATATTAAGTAGCAAATATTATTGCAGTTCAAATGAATATTTTTAGAATTTTATTCACAAAATCCCTGACACCACAAGACATTTTAAATTATTCTTAAAGTCTGTATTCTAAAAACCTCCTAAGCAATGTAAAAAAATAAAAAAAAATTAAAAAAAATGTAAACGCCCCTATGTAAATATACTAATTCTTGTAAATATTTTGCTATTGATAAAGTCTATTTATATATAAAAAAGTTTGTATTTAGCAAAGTCTTAAACTTTCAATATTATTCTGCCTTTTTTGCATGGGCCAAAATTGATGTTTTATTAAAATTTATATGGGTTTTATTAATTTATGATGTAAGTAAACAGCTGATGATCTATATATTTTTACATACAAGTTATGTTAATAATTGTGCAAATTGTGTAGACCAACTATATGGTAAAAGTCAATGTTTTCATGGAATTTCATAAATATTATGAAATTATAAAGGAATTTTATTATTAAGATGAGAAAATATAGCAATTTTTTTTTGATACCATTGTTATTATCTTTCTTAAAACCATTACCAATTTTTCAGTGATTCTTTTTATATAAGTCACATTCATTGTAACTTTGTATTATTAAAATTCTTCATCATAATCATCATCATCATTATTATTATTATTATTATTATTATTATTATTATTATTATTATTATTATTATTATTATTATTATTATTATTATTATCATTATTATTATTATTATTATTATTACTATTATTATTATATGAAATATATTATTAATAATATTGTGAGCAAAACCATTGTCTATTTTCATTTGTTTAGTAATATGCGGTTTTGGTTAATATTTGTTATAAAAAAAAACATTGTTCTTTTATCTGTATCCTACCCACAGAAAATTTTTGAGTTGTTTATGTTATTGAGAAAAAATATATAACTATCTTCCTGTGTGTATTTATTTTCTATACTATGAGGAAAAGAACCATCTTTATTTTTCTTTAATCAAAATATCTAAAAAGGCAATTGATTATAGTTGGACCTTTTCAAAATAATTTTGATGTTAACATGGAAAATATTAAACAATTAAAAATTATTAATATTGGTCATAAAATAAAGCCAAATAAGAATATTATCAACATAATTTAGTAACAAGGATGAGTTTTAAAAACATAAAATTATTGGTAATGCTAAAGAAAATTGTGAATTATTATCTAATCTTGATGTATGATTGTATATATGGTTATCAAAAATCAAAAAATGTATTTAATAAACAATGACCATCCAAACTCACAAACAAATCAGGAAACTGGATTTTTACAAGAACATCAACAACTTTATTTACTGATTTTTTGGTAAAGGGCAAAGTAACATCAAAACTTGCTAAAATATCATTCTTGGTTAAGCTAGTATTTGAAAAATTAAAAAAAATGATTTGAATCTCTAACATGGGATAAGATTTGTATTAAATGTGGCTTTCATTTTTAAATTGAAACATCAGCAAAAACTCATTTGGAAAGATATTTAAAGTTCTATTCTCACTATCATCCAGTTTAATGATTTTCTGTAGCTAGAACTTTCTTAAATATAACACAAAAACCTTTTGATAAGATATATATATATTCACCAAAAACATCTCTATTATTAAAAAGACACAACTTGACATATTTTTACCACAATGGTTTTGAATAAGTTTTTTCATAAACTATTTAGCAATTAAGAAGTTTTTGTATTATACAAAAGGGATCACTGACTAAATTAATAATGTTTAAAAAAATAATGTCACCACTATTTATATAGCAAATTAATAAAAGATTTCTTCATTCCAAAAATAAAATCTCTTTAGAATACAATGTGTTTTTTTTTTAAATAACTTGCAATGGGCATCCCATTCCATGATCAGATCAATTATAAAATTACAAGAAAAGAAAGACACAATTTTTCTGCTAGAAAAGAGTCTACTTTATTATATATTTATTTCCATATTAAAAGAACAAAATATAATATCAGTTTTAAACAAAATGAAATTTTATCAAAAACAGATAAACAAAAAGTAATATGACTAGAAATTAAAACAAAAAAAAAAAACATCATTTAAAAGTCGTCAATGGATGACATTGTGAATGGAGAAAGAGAGAAAAATGAAGAATTAAAACTAAAAATGCATTCTAATAATTTAAGAAAAATCTCAAAGTGTATGCAATTACATGGAAATGTTAACTATTATATATTGTAACTAGGAAAGCCATATGGAGGTTAAAAATATTAATAAAGACAAAACAAAAGCTCTATTAATATTTAAGAGACTTATAAAATATGTTTAATAAATGATTATCATTTGCATTGCCTATAACTTGGTCAATATATGATGTGTGTGTGTGCATACAATAATAAATAACTATTAAAATACACATATCAATATTGCAATAATTTATTGGTATAAAGTTTATTATTATCATTAGTTATTAATTAAAATAAATAATAACAAAATATAATATTTATTGTTCATAATTATTATTATAACTTCTAAAATATTAATCTTTATATTTATATAGATAAATGTATTTAAAAGAACATTAAACAGAACATAGTAAAATCAATAAAAAGATTGTTGAAATGATTATGTAATTAGTAAAACAGTGTGATTTTTGGAATAAAAATAGAAGCAGATATTAAATTCAGTTATACATATCTTCAAATCTACAGATTTAAAAAACTTAACTGTCTAATAATTATATATATTTTAATAGCTCAGAAATCAAAAACATGGATTTCTAAGATAATAAGACTGAGGAAGAGATTTACCTCTCATTTGCTACTATATTTTTCAATAAATCAAATAAAAAGCATATCATAGAAAGTATGTCACTGAATAAGTAAATTGTATATTACAAAATCTCTCTTCAAAATTAAAATTAATGGATATGATTATTTATAATATTTATCTTACAAATAAAATTATTTTTCAAAAACAAAGTCAATTATTCAAAGCTAATGGTTAATAATAATTCCACTCAATTATCATGTCACCAGCTTTGACATAAATTACTCAAGGGGTAAGAAAAAAACAAGCAAGGACAATTGGTACTATTTATTCCATATCACATCATTCAAATTAAATAAATAAAAAAATGGTTATATTTTATGTTTATCTTATAAAAACATCCAACTTTCCAAAGTGTTCTATGCAAAAGTTTAATAGTAATAATATGTGATATTTTGAACTATTTCCAGCAACTATCATTAAATGTTGAATGTATAGAAAATTTTAAACTTTAAACTTTTCAATACAAACAACACAAAAAAAATAACACAGATTAAAAATCACACAACATTTTGAGTACTATTATTCTCCACTCTGCTTCAGGTATTTCTAGCCTGACCAGTGACAATATTATTAAAGGAGTCAAATGTATACCATGATATTTTTAAATATTAAACTTCAAGGCAATGCTCTAATCAACTGAGCTATTCTTTCAAATGTAATAAATAGCATAAATTTCATATACTAATCCATGAGGGTTGATTCAAATCCTCTTGAGTTTTTCAAACATTTTTAAACACTTTTTTCTAAGAGAGAAGTTAGTCTGTGGCTCCATACATTATGCATTTCCACACTAGATTGAGGTATGGGATTATTCGCCATTGTCATATCAGCAGTTTCTTTGCATTTTCTTCTTTGCACCTTTTCCTTTCCATACATTTTTTTGTATTTCCTCAATTGAACATATGGTCATTAGTATATGCATGGACTGCTACTGTAGACATAACTGAATTTAACTACTAGTTTTTTATATGTTGAACATTTAATGATAAATGTTGGAAAATGTCCAACATTATCACATCTAATACAGCATCATCATAAACTTTTAGGAAAATAATAGTAATAACAATTTCAGTTAACAAATATTAATTTCATAAAAATGTGTACTAATTAATGAATGATATACAAATATGTGACCTTATTATAAAGTAGATGTGTGCATATATTATTTTCGTTAAATCTTTATTATTATTCATATGATAGACACATAAAATATTTACTAAATAACTATGATTATGGGTATTAACCTTTGCTATATATTAAATATTTTAACTCTAACTAGAGCATATATATATATATATATATATATATATATATTATCCTTATCACATGCGAGAGAGTTAAATATTGTTATTACTTGATGAGATATACTTTTAATCCAATTTCTGATTTTAATAGCCAAATCAAAAATAATTTAAATTGTAAACGGTAAATAAACAAATATGATTGATTATTACAATTGATATTGTATAATAATAATGATGATGATGATGATGAAATGATTTGAAATAATAGCGGTTTATAATATTACATAAGTTTATATTTTAACAGAAGTGAAATATACTTTTAAAAGGTTCTAAAATTTATTATTGCAAATAGAGAAGTAATGTAAAATTATTAATTTATGATTTTAGTTATAATTTATTTGGTGTTTTAATTATGTTAGTCATATTGTATATTCTGTATATTTTAATATAATTTTTTTTTTTACAATACAAGCTTTTTCATAGCTGCATTTCAATATGTAATATGTAGGAGGTTTGAACTCAGACTTTTACATGACCCTTATCCATCTATGCTATCTCATACTGCTGACACCCTTGATCACCCACATGTCAAAAAAATAAATAATCACCAATATATTGGTGATTATTTATCTTTTTGACATGTGGGTGATCAAGGGTGTCAGCAGTATGAGATAGTATGGATAATTGAGAGTCATGTGAAAGTCTGAGTTCAAACCCCTATATTCTGTATAATAAAATTAATATTTTATTTATGCCTCTACAATACTTTGAAATTAATGCAAAATGTAACAATGATGGATGTTGCATCTATTAATTACATTAATGTAATATTTATTAAGGCTGTAACCTTAAGACTATGTGCCTGAAAAAACAACAGTAGGGACCTCTGCACATCTTTAACACAAGATTTATTTAAAAGATAACTTTAATTATATTAATCTTATTTTACTATTATAATATAAAACTTTAAAAATTCATGTCATTTTACATGTATATTGATTATAAGCCATAATGTCATTGTAGCAGATTAAATAAGTGGCATTTATATTGTTGTGCTGCAGATCACTTTCAAGTGAAGGAAGATTGCAAGAATTAGAAGAAGAACTCTCTTATATTAAATGGGATATTATTGGACTTTGTGAAGTTAGAAGAAAAGGTGAAGAGACGATTTAAAAAGTGGACATATGCTCTATTATAAAGGCACAAATATTGGAAATACAAGTGGAGTAGGATTCATTATAAATAAAAAGTGGAAAAACAATATTGTGGAGATTGATGGTGTATCAGACAGAGTGGCAAGATTAGTTATACAACTTAATAGCAGATATCAAATGCAGATAATTCAGGTTTATGCCCCAACAAGTTCTCACAGTGATGAAGTAGTAGAAGATTTTTATATGGATGTACAAAAGGCTTTTGATCAGAGTAAACAACATTTTAAAATTGTTATGGGAGATTTTAATGCTAGAATTGGTAAACAAATGAAAGATGAAAGTGTTGTAGGTAATTTTGGTTATGGTAATAGAAATGAGAGAGGACATAGACTTGTGGAGTTTGCAGAGAAGGAAAAACTTTATATTATGAATTCTTTTTTTGAGAAAAATGTTAGAAGGAAATGGACATGGAAGCATCCAAATGAAGGTACAGCAGAATTGGATTATATTTTGACTAACAGGAAATACATATTTCAAGATTGTAATGTTCTTAATAAATTTAACACAGGAAGTGATCATCGATTAGTAAGGGGTAAGATACATGTTAATGTAAAACTAGAAAGACAAAAATTATTAAGAAAAACTATATTTACAGTTGATATTCCTAATCTTCAGAAACATTCTAATGAATTTAAATTAGAACTTACAAATCGGTTTCAAGTATTAGTAGATTTTGAACATGATTCAGATTTGAATGAAATTAATATGAAAATAACTGATACACTTTTAAAAACTGCAACAAAGATAGCTGGTAGAAAAAAGCAGCAATTGACTAATAAAATTTCTACTGAGACTAGAGAACTTATGAAGAAAAGAAGGAATATGAAGATATGCAAGAATGATGAATTAAAAAGGATTGAATATCTCGAATTTTGTAAAATGGTGCGGAAAAGAGTTGAAAATGATATAAGAAAGTATAACTGTGAACTAGCAAGAAAAGCTGTAGAAGAAAATAAAAGTCTTAAGAATGTAAAACAACATTTTGGTATTGGTAGGAAATTTATATCTGCAATAAGGAAAAAGATGGAATTATTACTAAAAAGAGGGATGACATTATGAAATTGGTAGAAGATTTTTATCAAGAATTATATAGTAATAAAGAACAAGTACCTCCTATATCTATTACATCTTCCGAATTGCCCAGAATTTTAAATGAAGAAGTGAGAAATGCAATTAAATGTATGAAAAAAGGAAAGGCTCAGGTAATGATGGAATTATAATTGATATATTAAAAGAAGCAGGTGAAGAAACAGAAAAAATATTAGCAAAGTTATATACCAAATGTCTAAATGATAAAGATGTACCGGATGATTGGAAGAATGCAGTAATAATATTAATATTTAAAAAAGGTGATAAAGAAGATATTAGAAATACAGACCTATCAGCCTTTTATCAGTTTTATATAAAATTTTTACCAAGATAATTACAACTCGTCTACAGAGAACATTGGATTTCCACCAACCAAGAGAACAAGCTGGATTTAAAAGTGGTTTTAGTACAGTAGATCATATTCAAGTATTGAGAGAAGTTATAGAAAGGACAAATGAATATGAGTTGTCATTATGTTTTGGATTTGTAGATTATGAAAAGGCATTTGATTCTATAAACATTTCTTCATGATCAAGGTATAGATCCAGGATATTGTCATATTTTAAAGAATATTTATAAAAATGCAACAGCAACAATTAGATTACATAATGATACTGGGAAAGTCAACATTGAGAAAGGTGTAAGACAAGGTGACTCCATATCTCCAAAACTTTTTACAGCAGTGCTGCAAGAAGTATTTTGTGGATTAAAATGGGAAACTAAAGGAGTGAAAGTAAATGGAGATTATTTAAGTCATTTAGATTTCGCAGATGATGTAGTTGTTTTTGCAAATAATGCTTCCGAGCTGCAGGAAATGTTGCAGGAGTTATCAGATGAAAGTAGGAAAGTAGGACTAAAGATAAATGTTAAAAAGACTAAAGTAATGTTTAATCGATTTGCTCAAAATATGAAAATAAAGATTGATTATGATGAATTAGAAGAAGTTAAGAGTTACAAATACCTTGGTCAGATTATTAATACAGATGGAAACATAATAGAGGAAATTAATCATAGAATTAAACTTGGTTGGAGTGCTTTTGGTAGAAATAACTTGATATTAAAAGGAAATATGCCTATGTGTTTGAAAAGAAAGGTTTTTAACAAATGTGTTTTACCAGTTCTTACTTATGGATCTGAGACTTGGACACTTAATAGAAGATCAATACAGAGACTTCAGACCACTCAAAGAAGTATGGAGAGATGTATGTTGGGAGTAACAAGAAGAGATCGAAACGCAATGTATGGGTAAGAGAACAAACAGGTGTTACTGACCTCATTGAAAAAATTAAAAGATTGAAGTGGAGTTGGGCTGGACATATTGGTAGAAGAGATGATAATAGATGGACAATTGAAATTTTAAACTGGATTCCAAGAGATTGTAAAAGACCCAGAAGGAGACCACATGTAAGATGGATGGATGAAATAAGAAAATGTGTAGGGGTGATGTGGAGAAGAGAAGCTAAAGATCGGAGAAGATGGATTAAACTTGGAGAGACCTTCATCCTGCAGTGGATTGATAATGGTTGATAATGATGATGATGATGATATTGTTGTAAATAAAATATCAAGCTTTCTTGGCACTCATCATCAACTGAAAAATTTTATATGGATTAGAATATACAGGTTCAATGCTGCAGCAGATGATTGCTCTTTATAATGCATAATATCATGCATTTTTATTATTTATTCTGTTGCAATTGTTGGTTTTTCAATATTGGAACTTCATTAAACTCATACTCATATACCATTAGAGTTTTTAATTCTCAAAGTTAAGTGTGTAAATCAGTTTATGCTCTGAGAACAGTGTATCATAGAAGCATATATTTATAATTTTGAGTTTTCAACTTTTCAAAAAAGGATGGATTTTTTTTTTATAAAATGATTCTCTTAAAATAAATAGTATGTTTTTGAGTTTTATATTAAAAGAATTATTATTTTATACTTTAAAATTGAACATATTTATAGTTGATGTGCAATGTAAGAGATTAAATAAATTTGATAACTTATTAGGGAATTAAATGTAAACTTACTGTTTATTTTGTTGATGGTGTTAGTAAATATGCTAACAAATTGGGAGTAAAACTATGTTCTCATGAAGATTCTTTATTGGATATGAAATGAATTCATATATAAATGAATGTAAGTGCAATTTTACATAGAAAAGTTGTTAAACAAAAATATGTTAAATATAGGTAGGCAACTCCTGATTTTACATACATAGCACAGTGTTTGCCAATATTGATAAAGTATCAAATTATAATTGCCTGGACTTGTCAATAAACTATAAATACTATAGATGTAATTCATGTTTTTTTCATATTTGTAATTGTTCGTATACTAAAGGTACAATATTTGACATTACTATTTAATTGATTCCATCAAAGATGCAATTCTTCATGGTTTATATTTATATTCCTTATTTACTAAATGTAGAACGCACATTATTGTAATTTAACAAATAGCATTGAATTGAAACAGGCAAACTCTCTATATGTATTGCCACTCAGTGCAAGCATAAGAAATAGTGATCATGTGATGTTTGTAGCACTGAATGCAGTTGATGGCTAGTTATTATTTTCATGTCATGAAAAGTGTAAGGTACAGATGATGCCCTCATTGTTATATTTTAAATAAAGGAATTATCAAATAATTTCAATATTTTTATTGATGGTGTATCACTATTAGTGAATATAATATGAGATTTATTGGGCATAATGAAAGAATGAAATTTTGTGAAAAACAATAATAATATGCATATAAAAGAAAAAAATTATGGTATCATGATGAAACAAATCCAGAAATTAAAAAATGAAAAGAGACAAGAGACTATAGCATGTAATAAATTTATATGAGAGTATCCATTAAAAATAAAAAAAAAATAAAAAAAAAAATTTGAATTAATAAATATTAGTTAATATTTAAAAAATATAAAAAGTATTTTGAAGAAAATATGTTTATTTTCAATATATTCTTCTGACTCTTGAAAGAATTGAGAGAATAGATTTTGACCTGTTTCTTTTATTAAATGGAAAGAGAAGTTGCAATATCTTTAACAGGAGAATGGGATTCTTCATTAAAATGTTTGAGCAATTAGCATAAAAGATGGATTCCAAATTGAAAGAAAATAGTTTTAAAATGAAAGAAGATATGAAAGAAAATAGTACAAAATGAAAGAAAAAACAAATTTCAAGACAAGTATAAAAATAGAAGCAAATAATACAAAAAATAGAACCCAACATAGAAGAGAAGGATTCTAAGTTTGGGAATTTGAATTTAAAATTACAAGGAATTAAAAAATAAATTAGAAAAAAAACAATAATATAAGTGAAGTAAATAGTATTTTTTTTCTAATATAAGTAACAGAATGGACAAACAAATTGTGGATTTAGAAGGAAGACTTCAACAAAGTTTCAAACAAAAATTTCAGAATTTAGATTTCAGACAAGAATTTAAAAAAATTGATGAGAAAATAGTGGAAATGAACAAGAAAAAAGGGTAAATAACACAAGTAATCAACTTATAAAAAAAAGTAATAGATTGTCAAAAGATCCAATAAGACTTAAAAGTTAATTGGAAAAAAATTATGAGAAAATTCTTAGCAAATGTCAAAAACTGAAAGACTATACAGAGTTTATTCTATATAGTTTCAGTGTGACTAAACTATGAAGCAGTTCTAATATTTTTTTTCAGCATTACTCACTTATTTTTGATTGCAATCCATTAAATTTTGTAGCATTTTTTTTACTTCAAATTTCTATAAACGTCTTTACTTAATATACCTAATTTGTGTAATTGCTATTGCAATATGATTGTATTATGTTTACACCTCTAACAGACACAGTATAAGGTTAGATTGTGATATAAACCTATCTATGTGACATATGGAATAATTCTAGATCTTTTAGCATCCAATTTAGTATTTTAGATATCTAAAGATTTATCATCACTTTTAAAAAAAGTAATATAGTTAAACATTGAAACTGACAAAGATTATGATCAGATTAGACACTATCATGAATGCATAAACTTTATAAAATCTTTACATAATAACATTTAAGGATAGACAAATAGATAGATAGTCAGATATATAGATAGATAAATTGATTGATAAATAGATATATAGATAAATACAGACAGACAAACAGATAGATAAGGATGGAAAAATAGATATAATATTCAATAAAATGAAAATACATACAAAAAGGTAGATTTTTAAATAATATTTGGCTTTATTACAGCCTCCACATTGGCTCAGAAAAAAAGATAATTAGTAACAATTTAATTACAAAAATAAATATAGTGAATATATATCATCCTCATCATCAACCATTATCAATCCACTGCAGGATGATGGTCTATCCAAGTTCAATCCATCTTCACCAATCTTTAGCCTCTTTTCCCACATCAGCCCTGCACACCTTCATATTTCATCCATCCATCTCACATGTGGTCCCTTTCTGGGTCTTTTACAATCTCTTGGAATCTGGTTTAAGATTTCAATTGTCCATTTATTATCATCTCTTCTAGTAATATGTCAAGCCCAAACCCATTTCGGTCTTTTAATTTTGTCAATGAGGTCAGTAACACCTGTTTGTTCTCTTACACCTATATTGCATTTTCGATTTCTTGTTGTTACTCCCAACATGCATCTCTCCATACTTCTTTGAGTAGTCTGAAGACTCTGTAATGCTCTTTTATTAAGTGTCCAAGTCTCAGATTTATAAGTAAGAACTGGTAAAACATATTTATTCAAAACCTTTTTTTTTCAAACACATAGGCTTATTTTCTTTTAGTATCAAGTTATTTCTATCAAAAGCAGCCCAACCAAGTTTAATTTTATGATCAATTTCACCCATTGTGTTTCCGTCTGTATTAATAATCTGACCAAGGTATTTGTACCTGTTAACTTCTTCTAACTCATCATAATCAATCTTCATTTTCATATTTTGAGAAAATTCATTAAACATTACTTTAGTCTTTTTAACATTTATCTTTAGTCCTACTTTCCAACTTTCATCTGATAACTCCTGCAACATTTCCTGCAGCTCTAAAGCATTATTAGCAAAATCAACCACACCATTTGCAAAATTTAAATGACTTAAATAATCTCTATTTACTTTCACTCCTTTAGCTTGCCATTTTAATCCATAAAACTTCTTGCAGCACTGCTGTAAAAAGTTTTTCAAAATATGGAACCACCTTATCTTACACCCTTCTCAATGTTGACTTTCCCAGTATCATTATGTAATCTAATTGTTACTGTTGCATTTTTATAAATATTCTTTAAAATATGACAATATCCTGGATCTATGTCTTGATGATCTAATGCTTTAATCACTGAAGAAATGTTTATAGAATCAAATGCCTTTTCATAATCTACAAATCCAAAGCATAATGGCAACTCATATTCATTTGTCTTTTCTATAACTTCTCTCAATACCTGGATATGTTCTGCTGTTCTAAAACCACTTTTAAATCCAGCTTGGTTGTTGGAAATCCAATGTTCTCTGTAGACAAGTTGTAATTATCTTGGTAAAAAGTTTGTATAAAACTGGTAAAAGGCTGATAGGTCTATAATTTATAATATCTTCTTTATCACCTTTTTTAAATATTAATATTAAGACTGCATTCTTTCAATCATTTGGTATATCTTCATCATTTAGACATTTGGTATATAACCTTGCTAAAAAAATTCTATTTCTTCACCTGCTTCTTTTAATATATCAATTATAATTCCATCATTACCTGGAACCTTTTCTTCTTCATACATTTAATTGCATGTCTCACTTTTTCATTTAAAATTCTGGGCAATTTGGAAGATGTAATAGATATAGAAGGTACTTGTTCTTTATTACTATATTTCTTGATAAAAGTCTTCTACCCATTTCATGATGTTATCTCTCTTTTTAGTAATAATTTCATCTTTTTTTATTGCAGATATAAATTTTCTACCAATACCAAAATGTGGTTTTACATTCTTGAGACTTTTATTCTCTTCTACAGCTTTCCTTGCTAGTTCACAATTATACTTTCTTATATCTTATTCTCTTTTCTGCACTACTTTACAAAATTTGAGATATTCAATTCTTTTTATTGCATAATTTTTATATATCTTCATATTCCTTCTTTTCTTCATAAATTCTCTTGTCTCAGTAGAAATTTTATTGGTCAATTGCTTCTTTTTTCTACCAGCTATTTTTGTTGCAGTTTTTAAAAGTGTATCAGTTATTTTCATATTAATTTCATTCAAATCTGAATCATGTTCAAAATCTACTATTACTTAAAACCGATTTGTAAGTTCTAATTTAAATTCATTAGAATGTTTCTGAAGATTAGGAATATCAACTGTAAATATTGTTTGTCTTAACAATTTTTGTCTCTCTAGTTTTGCATTAATATGTATCTTACATCTTATTAAACAATGATCACTTTCTATGTTAAATTTATTAAGAACATTACAATCTTGTACATTACATTATCCTTATTCTTATGTTGTGAAGCCTTGACATGTATGTTTCCTTTTTTATTGTATCATTGTTAAACACTATACACTAATTACATAATAAGATTGCTGAAATGGCAGGATAATCATATAAATAATAAATGCAATTTTAAATTGTGAACAAACCAGAGAAGCTAAAAAAATGACTTCATATTGCATATCTTACAAAGACAAAATATTTAAATAAATGCAGATGTTGCAAAAGTATACTAGGCTGTTGATAGCAGTAAATATAACAGTGTAGAAATTGTTTTGATTCAAAAACTGAAAACAGTTTCATGAGAGGAATTATGTAAATGATAGATAAATGTTGGTTAAATTCAACGCAGTTAGAATATAAATTGTACTGTTTTTATATGTCTATATGTTAGTGTATATGACCATGAAGGAGTATAAATTAAGTATATAGAAGTTAAAAAATATAAATAGTTGTATAAGGATAATGGGTAAATAAAATGCTAAAATAGAACAGGAAAAGTGGTAAAGTATTTAATAGAAGTAAACTAGGAATTGTTTAATCAAAGTCACTATTAGTGAAATAGCAATAAACGTATGGTTAATAATAATAAAAATTACATGTAGAAAGGTTCAAAGGATAGAAACATATTTTATAGTTAGACTAAGTTTTCATACAGAGAAAGATTGTAAATTGTATTAACAGTCCAATCCTTGAATTAATAAAAATTCAGATTAGAATTTAGGGTTAAGGATTGAGATAACTATTTAAAAAGATGATACAACAATAAAATTGGTTAGATAAAATGAAAATGACTATCAGAAGAAAAGATTCAAATTTCTTGAATAAAATATAAATAAACTGATGCACTTTACTTGATAAAAATAAATAAATAAAAGAAAGAAATTATTTCAGGTAAAAAAAAAAATATTTAAAAATAAATAATCAGAAAATCTTAAATTAGTATTGAGATGATTAATAGAATATTAAATATGATGGAAAGTCTGCAGAAAGAATTTTTTGTTAACTGAAAGGAGATCCTTTGATTTGCCTTGGAGTCCTTAAAGAAATCAAGAAAGTGAATTCCTAATGCCCACTACATACATTCTTGTTATTGCAGCTGCAATTATTATGTGATTATTCATATTGTTGTAAAAACATGGATGGTCTGCTCATCAACATGAATTAGCCAGTGAAATGATTTATTGACTTTTTATTTCTAAGTTTAAGATGAAAAAATACTATGTCTTTTCTTCTCAGTTGCATGATAGTTCTTAATGGAAATCAGTTGTTTTTGTGAATACATATTTTTTCTTATAAATATTTACAATCATGAGAGATAAAAAAAATCATAGCTCTTATTGCCAGAAGACTATAAAGTCACCAGCCAAGGTAGCAGTTGGTGGCTGAAGGCATGGATGCTAAGAATCATCAGGTTGTGGACCCATGTTGGCATTTGATGATGACATTTTATGTAGGTACTTAAAACTGCAGATCACCTTCAAATAAAGAAAGATTGCAAAAATTGGAAAAAAGTGATTCATAATAAATGGGACATTATTGGACTTGTGAGGTTAAAAGAAAGGGTGGTGAGACAATTGATTTGAAAAGTGGACGTGCGTTGTACTACAGATGAACAATCACTGTTAGTACAAATAGAATAGAATTCATTATAAATAAAAAGTGAATGGACAACATTGTGGAAATTAATGATATATCAGACAGAATGGCAAGATTAAATTATTCAAATTAATAGCAGATATCAAATACAGATAATTCAGGTTTATGCTCCAGCAAGTTCTCACTACTAAGTAGAAGATTTTTATATAATTGTATAAAAAGATTTTGATCAGACAAAACAACACTTTAAAATTATCATGAAAGACTTAATGATAGAATTGATAAACAATTGAAAGATAAAACAAGGATCATGATAATAAAAATGAGAAAGATCTTAGACTTATGGAGTTTGTAGAAGAAAAAAAAACTTTTATATTATGAATTTTTTTTTAAGAAAAATGTTAAACGAATGTAGAAACATTCAAAAGAAGGTACAATAGAATTGGATTATATGTTGATTGATAGAAAATATGTATTTCAAGATTGTAATTTGTTTAATAAATTCAATACAGGAAGTGTTCATCGATTAATAAGATGTAAAATACATGTTAATGCAAAACTAGGGAGACCAAAATTATTATAAAAAAACAATATTCACAGTACATATTAATGATCTTTAGAAACATTCCAATGAATTTTAATTAGAACTTGCAAATTGTTTTCAAATATTAACAGATTTTGAACATGATTCAGATTTGAATAAAGTCAATAAGAAGATAACTGAAACACTTTTAAAAACTGTAACAAAGATAGCTGCTACAAAAACAACAGCAATAGATCAGTAAAATTTCTACTAAGACAAGAACGATTTATGAAGAAAAGAAAACATATGAAAAAAATATATAAAAATCATGCACTAAGAAGGATTAAATATCTCAAATTTTGAAAAATGGCACAAAAAGGAATTGATAATAGTATAAGAAAGTATAAATGTGAAGTAGCAAGGAAAGCTAGAGAAAAGAATAAAAGTCTCAAGAGTGTAAATTAACATTTTGATACTGGTAAGAAACTTATTTTGGTAATAAGAAAATAAGATGGAACTATTACTAAAAAGTGAGATGGCATCATAAAATGTGTAGAAGAGTTCTATCAAGAATTATATAACAGCAAAGGACAAGGTAAACTTTCTCTTACAACTATTATATCTTTGAATTGCTGAGAATTTTAAGTGAAAAAAAAAAGACATGAAATTAAATTTGTGAGGAAGAGAATCATGGAATTATAATCAATATCTTAAAAAAACAGGTGAAGAAATATAATTTTTTTTGACAAATTTATATATCAAATGTTTAAATGATAATGATGTACCAGATGATTGGAAATATGCAGTATTACTATTAATAATTTAAAAAGGTGATAAAAAGAAATTATTAATTACATACAGGTCAATCAGTTTTTTATCAGTTCTATACATACTTTTTAGCAAAATAATTACAGCTCATCTATAATATAGGGTATATGAGCACAGACTTTCACACCACCCACCTCTCTCCACTCTATCTACTAACACTGATACACCTAAACACATATATGCTGAAAAGATAAATAATCACCAATATACGTATTTCATGCTAAACCAGCAATCATCAGTTGGTCCAAACTATCATCTTTACACACATATATAGTATAAGTGCTCAGATATATATTAAGATAGACTATCCTCATAGTTTAATGGACAGGCTTTAATCCACTCCACACTCCAACTCTTCAACCGTCCATCCAATTGAAAATCTGGTTGAAGAGTTGTGGAGTGGATTGAAGCCTGTCCATTAAACTATGAGGATAGTCTATCTTAATATATATCTGAGCACTTATACTATATATGTGTAAAGATGATAGTCTGGCCCAACTGATGATTGCTGGTTTAGCATGAAATACGGATATTGGTGATTATTTATCTTTTCAGCATATATGTGTTTAGGTGTATAAGTGTTATTAGATAGAGTGGAGAGAGGTGGGTGGTGTGAAAGTCTGTGCTCATATACCCTATATTACATATATATAGCCACAGGTATATAACAAGCCTGTGTTTCAGTTAGCTCATCTATAGTGAACTTTGGATTTTAACCAACCAAAAGAACATACTGGATTTAAAAGTGGTTTTAGTACAGTAAATCATATTTAAATATTGAGAGAAGTTATAAAAGAGACCAATAAATATTCATTGTCATTAGGCTTTGGATTTGTAGATTATGAAAATGCACTTGACTCTATAAGCATTTCTTCAGTAATTATAGCATTGGGTCATCAATGTATAGATCCAGGATATTTTCATATTGAAGAATACTTATAAAAAATGCAACAGTGACAATTGGATTATATATAAAATTTAAAAGGTCAAGATTGAGATGGGTGTATGACAGGGTGACTCTATATCTCCAAAACTTTTTACAGCAGCAACTATGCAAGAAGTATTTTGTGAATTAAAATGAGAAGCTAAGAGAAGAAAAATAAATTCTGATAATTTAAGTCATCCAGATTTTGCAAATAATGTAGTTGTTTTTGCAAATAATGCTTTAGACCTTCAGGAAATGTTGCAAGAAGTATCAGTTGTAAATAAAAAAGAAGGATTAAAGATAAATGTTAAAAAGACTAAAGTAACGCACAATGAACTTTGTCAAAATAAAAAAATAAAGATTGATAATGATGAGTTAGAGAAGTTAACAATTTTTTATTACTACAGATGGCAATCTAATGGATAAAACCAATCAATAAATTAAACTTGTAATTTTGGTAGAAATAACTTAATATTATAAAGAAATATGCTTATGTGTTTGAAAAGAAAGGTTTTTAATAAAGGTGAGTTACCAGTTCTTACATACAAATTAGAGATTAGAGTACTTAACACAAGAACAATACAGAGATGTCAGATCACTCAATGAAGCATTGAGAGATGTATGCTAGGAGTAATAGGAAGAGATCAAAAATGAATTACTTGGGTGAAAAAACAAAGAGGTTTACTGATATCATTGACAGAATTAAAAGGCTGAGTTGGAGATATTGCTATTGGAGATGATAATAGGTATAAGGAAGTATGCTGGAGTCATGTGGAGAAGAGAAACTAAAGATGGGAGAAAATGGATTGAATGTAGAGAGACCTTTATTCTGAAGTGAATTGATAATGATTGAAAATGATAATGGTGGATAAATAGAAATTCTATAGAATACAGACATATACAAGTAATAGTTTTAAAAAATAAGATATAAAATTTAAAAAATACAAAGAAAAAAAGACTATATGATTACAAAAAAAAGGCTAAGCAGAATAAAATAATTTGGAGAAAAATAATAGAAAAAATGATTTGCATGATAAAAACAATAAGTTTTTATCTATATTAATTTTAAAGAAAATTTAAAAGAAAATTAAAATAGATTTAACCAAAAGATGTACAAACAGTAACTAACATAAAGAGTAGGAGAGCATAAATAATGACTGACTCCAGTTGAATTATTGCAGGTTTAAGAACAGCTTCTTTTCATTCTATCTTAAAATAATTTATTGCAAACTTGAGGTATCACTGAATATCAGATGGGTAGTGCTATAATCCATACTCAAAAATTAGTTTCATGCTTAGTTTGGCGATGAAATATAATTGTCATACCATCTGTTATCTATTTGTTATGCATGTTGACAATAGACGGAAATAGATTTTAAACATATTTCTCCTAAAATCATCTATGTAAATAATGATGCTTTATTTGTATACTATATAAAAAAATTGTTAATGGCTTTATTGCTTGGGAGTTCATAAGAAGCTCTCGAGCACCAGAATTATGATTGTCAGTATTGATCTGTCCCCCCTCTTGATACTAAATGAGATGCTCTATCGCGTGCAGAGCACTTGTGTACTATAAAATGTTATGAATGAAATGAACTTAGCATGTGAGTTGCCATAGATCTCCTCTCAACAGCTATGATTCTGGTGAAGAAAGTTTAAATATACTGAACTATAAATATTTTAAAACTATTGCTTTAATATTGTATAGTACAATGTGGACTTAAGGTAATGTTGAAAATGACAGTTTGACTTTTTTTTACAGTACTATAAAACAGACATGTACTCTCCCATCATTTTAAAAGCATAATTGATCCATTTATAATTAACTATATTATCAGTTATTATATATATCCTATAAAGATAGATCGATAGATAGATGGATTGATTGATGGGTGGATCAATAGATAGATAGATAGATAGATAGATAGATAGATAGATAGATAGATAGATAGATAGATAGATAGATAGATAGATAGATAGATAGATAGATAGATAGATAGATAGATAATCAATATTGTTTTATTGATACTGAAATGCATTTTATTTTGGTGAATTAGATTATATCATTGGATATATTAAAAAAGAAATGGATAGATTAGACGATGTTTATTATAAAATTTGCATACAAATCAGAAAATATTTATGAGATTACATTATCGTTTTTTATGAATAGATTTAGAAAAAGGGCAAGTTAATGATGATACAGTCTATTTCTTGTTTTAATTAATATATTTTTAAGCAAGATATTAAATGAACGTTGTTTAGATAACAATGGAGTTAAAAATTAATATTGGATATAGAAGGATATTTACAGAGACTGATCTTAATAAAATATTACTTAGAATTTATAAAACTTGGGAAAGGTTTAGAATAAAAATCATATCAACAGAACTAAAGTAAGGAAAATATGTGATGATTCGAAAATGTTAAAAATAAACAATTAATAGAAAAATGTTGAGCCTCTGGTGATAGAAATAGTGATAAAAAAAATAAAGTGACAATTGTTACAGTTAAACAGGCTTTTAATAAAGATGGATACTATAATATTATAAAGAGCCAGAGATGTATTTGGGGTTTTAGATATGTGGATTAAAACAGAATTGAAAAGGATTTAAAAGAAATTGAAAAGCTAAACTAGAAAAATAAAACTAGCAATGTAGAACTGCGGATAAAAGTAAATGAAAAGAAAAAGAATTAGATTGGCTATGAATTCAGAGACAGGGGAATTATAAAGAATAAGGTGGAAAAGATTTTGAAAAACAAAAGAAAGTGAAGATGAGAAGGATACTTAAGTGTATTTGAGAAAAATAAAAACCGAAAAGGATTGGAAATGAGTCGGCGCCTTTGAGAAATAATTTTGATGATGATGACTACATTCCAAAAAATAATTTTAAATTTGAACAAGCTATATCATATCTTTAACGATATTTGTGTTATTAAAAAATAAAAGTTAAACAACAGGAGTGATTAAAAAAAACAAAAAATCATTTATGAGCGTCAAAATTATTTTTAAAAAATTATTATTTTACTTATGGGAGGAAAAAAACACAATGATAATTAATGCTACTCTGTTAATCGCTAAAATCCATCTTTCATTGAAGAGTTTAATAGCTTTTAGATATATATAAACTTAACGTAAAAAAAAAAAAAAATCTGCTTACAAAATTCATTTGTGCATAAATTAAAACTAATTTTTATTGAAACTTCAATTCCTATCGCTTTCTTCCATTTTTTTTTAAATTTTCTTTGTATTTATATTTTAATTTACTACTTTTGTTATTTTCATTTCAACTCATTTTAGTTGAAAAATCATTCTTAGGCCTTTTTTTTTTTTCGACGCACGCGACATCTATTAGAATTTATTCAAATTATTATTAAATTTGTCAAAAAGCAAGATTGATTGTTCACTTACAATTTCATCAACAGAAATTAATTAAATATATGAATAAATAAAATGATTTATAAAATGGTAATAAAAAATAAAAAGTCGCTAGAAAAAAGAATTAAAAAATAATTTCAAATAAACAAATTTGTAAATAACGTAAGACATCAGTAATGTTTTGTTTTGTTTTTCTTTATCTTTTTTTTTCTGGAATTAGAATGAGTACTTGAGAAAACAGTATATACAAATTAAAGAACCTCTTTTCAAAAAGCTTAAGATTGCTTTCAAGTAGCTCATTTATAGACATCCCAGCTAACCCTCTAACATTGATTGTTAACGACTGTCATAGACTAGAGAATAAAACAAGGACTGACATTTTTTTAAACATTGACCACATGGAAATTGGCAAACCTGATCAAAATAATATTTAATTTAACTTTTATATTAAATTCAACATTAAAATATCTTTGTTTCCACTAACAAAGTGCTTCTCTTTTTATTCGCTGCATTAATAATTTAGGGCCACAATATTTTTTTATTATCAGAATCAGAAATAAATTAAGTAATTTATGTATTAAAGAGAGTATTTTATTTAATTTAAAAAAAAAATAAAAATACTAAATTAACATTTAAGCCATTCTAGTCTTTAATATTTATAAGAATAACTAATGTACTACATACATTTCTTCTTTTTTTTCATAAGTAAGTTATATATTCACACACAAACACAAAATCATATTATTTATTTACTCTTTCGTTGTCATTGATACAATGAATCTCAAAATATAATATAATAAATCACAAAAATCCAAACATGTAGATGATGTTGCTTGAGTTGAGTATGATAACATCTTTCATTTGCTTACTATATGTAACAGAATACCTAATGTAATATATAAACATGCATATACAGGGAAATCATGATATCCACTATATAAGCATTTCCTGAAATATGTTCCATGGCACACAAACCTAATATGATTTTAAATGTTCCATGTTATAACATGTTTGAATATGTTTAAACATGCAAGCAAAGCAATTTGTATGTTCCAAACCTTGACCATGAAATTAACAGTTGTTAGAAATCTGTCAAAGCTATCTGAATAGATATTATTCATGACAATATATGTTTATTAAACACATTATTTTATTTGCTTAAACATGTAATTTTATTATTATTAGACGCCTTTTTAAAGTAATGTTGACTCTTTTATTACAATAGACTGAAACTGATTTGCATAAATATTATAACAACATTTCATATTGTTATTATAATTATTTTATAATAGTTATAAATTATTTCTTATTATAATTACATTAAATATTTATTTTGGCATTATAGTTTCATTTCATATATTACAATCTTATTTATTCTCCAATCTTTAATTTTTGTACTCAATATTTTATCAAATGATTTTTATTATAATTGCTTTTAATTATTAACACATTTTTAGTACTTTTTTTTCATATTTATTTTAGTGAAATGCAGTTTTTTTATAACATACTTCTTTTTGTTTTTATAATAGTTCTGATTAATATTAGAATTTAAATCTTATTCAAAAATTTCCCAAGGATTTTAAATATTATTAAAAAATTACTCATATAGTCTTGATTAAAGAAAGGGAATTTTAAAACAAGAAAAGGCAAATTTCTGACACATCTATGACTGTTAAAAAAACCTGTAGTTTTTCAAAATTAGTTATTAAACTTAGGTGTAGCAGGCTGATTTTTTCCCCTCATAGGTGAGGAATTTTTAATGTTCCCAGTTTTGCTTGGAGCAACATTATGAGTAGTCAGATTAATTTTTTGGGATTGCTTTTTGCCTTTGATGGGGCAAGCCGCAGCCTGTAGGGAAGGAAAATCTGGAGGGTCTGAAGATGGAGACCTTGAATTAGGTTCTGTGCTGATGGAGTCTTTAATTGAGTTTTCTTTGGAATTTAATTTAGGTAACATTTTTGGAAGTTTTGAATGTTTTTGTTGTTGTGAATTAGGTTTTTGCACATTTTTGTCACTAGGGGCAGTGGCCATCTTTAAACTGTTTGGAATAGTTAAGAATTATACAAAGAAAAACAATTTTTAAGTGGTAAACTAATGAATTTGATTTAAAAAAATGAAGCAAATCCACACTGGAAAGATTGTTAATGTTAATTTTAGTTGGCTAATGTAAAAATTGATTAGAATTTTATGCAGTTCACTACCCTAGTTGGGGAGTGTGAGAAAAGAGGATCGTTTTTAATGACCTAACAACAATAAACTTTTTTTTCTCTTAATTTTAGCCAGCTTGCATTATATTTCTGAGATTTAATATTAAGTGAAAAATGCATTAATTATGAACATTATAAACTAATCAGTTTCATGATTTTTTAATCATTAATTATTGAAGATTAAACCTCTGTTATAAGAGAAATGTAAAAGTATGACTATTATCGAAGATTATGGGTATGCCAAATTGGTGATATGATTGAGGCTATAGTTATTGAGAGCTATGGATTGTGGTCAGGAGGCATAATATAGTTGGGATTATTTGGGTAGATAACCCAATCCCAAGTTTTCATTAACATGGCATTGCCCGAAAATATTGCTAGAAACCAAACTGATTATAGCCTAGTTGATATCCAAATGAGAAAAGAGTACTAAAAAGTAAAATATATTTAGGGACTGATATGGTTACAAACTATCAGCTTTTGAAATAAAAATAAGGATTAAATTTTATAATATAAGATAAATGCCATTTGGCAATAATTTAGTGGAATATGTCTGCAGATTAACAAATCAACTTGAATGCCTGACTAAACATAGTGATGTAAGGACAATTGAAGTAAAAATTAACTTGCTGGGATAGAAAACAAAAAATGGCAAATTTATTGGTGATAAAATAGTGAAAGTGATAAATGTAAAAAGAATCGTCAAGAATTATAATCATTTAAAATGTGTGGTGTTGAAATGAAAAATATAGAAAAAGGTATGGAGGACAAACATGTTCATATATAATATATGTACATGAGAAATGATAGCTATATGGTGCAATCCTAAGAAAATATTTTATATTACAAATTAAACTTATAATTTAAACCTAGGTAATTTATAATAAAAAGTAGGGATGATATTATGTTGAAAAATTAAGAAAAAATGGTCAGTCATATGGGGAGTTTTTTGAAGACATGTTCAAAAATGATACAATAATATTTGGTATAGTAAATGTAAAATGTACTGTCAATAAGAAGTAAAATAGACTAAAAACCATATCCACTAATGCTAGTATGAGATAATCAGGACCCAGTTAAGCATGAGAAGAATTATTCAAGGCAGGAGAAGACCCAATTATATATGAAATTCATATACATTTATTTGATTCATGTGGGAGAGTAGAAATGAGTCTAAGGACTTAATTGCAGCAACATTTATTCATATACTAAAGAATGAAATTCTCACTCAGTATGATATTTATCAGCCAAAAACTTCAGTTTAATACCAGTAAGACGATGTTGGAAATGGCATTGAAAAGCCATGAAATAGAATTATCATAGGAGCAATGAGGGTTTTACGACTATGATGAAAAAAAAAAAATCTCCATAAAGCTAGGAAATATCAATATATATTCTATCTCTGATTTAGAGATTATCAGAAAACTTTAAATTTTAGATGTCATGACAAAATTTCAGTAGCACTACATCTGTCATGTTCATTTTAAAAGATACAAAAATCAAAATGAGATGAATGCAAACAAACTTAGATTGATTTTAAGTAGTTAAAGTAATGAGACAAGGCTGTGTGCTGTCATTACACTTATTGAATATTGTGGAAGAGGATTTAGGAGAGAC
Source organism: Epiperipatus broadwayi (assembly GCA_028023455.1). Classification (NCBI taxonomy): domain Eukaryota; kingdom Metazoa; phylum Onychophora; class Udeonychophora; order Euonychophora; family Peripatidae; genus Epiperipatus; species Epiperipatus broadwayi. Next base: position 1,055,244 of record JAQFVV010006280.1, on the reverse strand, counting down.
TACACATGTGAAAAAAGATGAGTAACTAGTTTGTGATATGCAAATGAGTATAGTTTTGATGGTAACAGCAGAGAAAAAATTACAGAATATGATAAATCAATTGGTAAAAAAAGGACAAGAAAAGGAATTAATACAAAAATGATATGATTAATTAAATGAATAGTAGAGATAGCAATAAAAGATGTTTGTCTGGAATAAATTTTAAAGTTAATCTATCTGAGCTTCAGATTAATCAAGATAGAGAATAACATAATAAAATAATCACAAAATTATTATATAAATCAAAGGCATTTACAAAATGTGCATTCACATAGAAAAGCATATATATATATATATATATATATATATGTGTGTGTGTGAATGAAGTGTATATTATTGAAAGCTTTGATATAGTTCATTGTCGATATATGAATGTAAGTACACAATGAAAAAAATAAGAGAAGTTGATGATTGGTGGTTTTGAAATAAAATGTTATAGAAATAATATTAATGTACCCTCAAAGGCTAAGAATTGTTGAATACATTTTATAAAGATGAATACATGAAGGAAACTTTTGAAAAGTGTAAAGTGATTAAAAGCTATTTTGTGAAAATGGTGTGACCGGCAGATGTACACTAAAAAGTTTGTCAATCTTAAGATTATGGATGAATTAGAAAGAATAGGATAACTAACATTATCATGAATGAATAGGATAAAATAGACAGGATTAATTGAAAATTTTCAAGAAAAGCGAGGCAAGAATGTGCTGGCAGCAGTTCATCTATGTTGCCAAAGCCAAAATATTGGATCAGGCACATGATAATGATGATGAAGTTAAGTTTTTAATTTTATGAATGTTAATTTTTATTTTTCTATTATATATATATATAGTAATTTTTAAAGAAAAATCTTTTCTATTTAAGACTTTCACAGATATCTTTTCACAAATATGGGTGCTGTTGTTTATAATAAATATATTTTTCTTCAGCAGTAAACAAAAGTTTTATAATAGTTTTCCATTTGTTCAGAAATTTTAGATTTATTCATAATATCCACATTAACTTTAGATTCTTTTAAAGTATTATTCTTTAAATCTTTTTTTAAAATTTCTTGATCTTCCATTTTCAATATATCTTCTTCATTGTAGTTTAAGACCTGTAGAGGTCCCTACTATCGCATTTTTATACGCATGTGCTTGAGGCTACAGCCTTAATAAATATAATTAATGTGCGTTTAAATAAATTTATAATTACTTTTTCATTATAAAAAAATTATTGAAGATTTTTCTCTATGTATTTCATACTGATTATAGTTCACCTTTAAAAATGTTTTTTTTTTTTTTTGCTTTATTTCTTTATTTCCTTTAACACTGCTTGATTATGTGCTTTGTCTTTTTCTCATTTTCATTCTCTGCAGTATTACTTAATTATCTGCTTTATCTTGTTTCTTTGACAAATAACTGTTCAATAATATAAACAACAGGTTGTTGATTAATATGATTATTATTTTTAACTGTATTTGATTAAGATTATCCAAATAAATATTATATTTTACATTAAATCAGTAGATATATTATTACTGGATCATTACTTTTATATTAACCATGAATTCTATGCTTTCCATCTTCTTTAAAACCTTTCTCCATATTCTAATAACAGTTATTTTTTACAAAGTTTTAACATAGTTAATAGCTAGACTTTTCCAAAACTTACTTTTTCCTAATTACTATTGACTATTATCAGTCATAAATCATTGTGGTATGCTTTGCTCATCAGTGAATATCATACATTCAGTTACTGTATGTAGGAGAAAGAAAAGAAAATTTGTAATTGTTATTATTTACATTATGTATTATAATGGCTAATTTATGCCCAAATATGACTGTCATTTATAACATAATGCTCAGGAATATGTTGGTTTATATATCTATAATTACAAAAATAACTAGATTATTCAGAAATCGAAGTTTTTCGCCCAAGAAATCACAACTTAATTGTACAATGCACATAATAATGTATGATTTATTGATAAGATATGATTACAATAAAATGTTTATTGTTTACAGATTTGCATGTGTTCAGTATTTTTCAACATCTACAAATATGTACGTATATAAAACAAAAGGTTTTCTCTGTGAATAGTATGCATATGCAAACTAAAATTATAATATAAAGAAACATTTTAAAAATATTAATTAATAATATACTGAGAGAACAAATTCACTGCATGTTTGTGCATGTTCACTATTCACCATAACTCAATACGTAAAAAATAATAACAAACTTATATTGAAAAGTTAGAATTTCATCACAATTAAGTACACTCTTGAGCAATATTCTTTTTTTTTTTCAATAACTTTTTTATCCATAAAAATGAAATAAAATTACTCATGATGTTTTTAGTCCATATTTTATTTAAAATCTATACAGACACAGTTATTTGCAATTATCTATTTTACATTCCTATTTAAAACTTCAAACTTTAAGCTTTTTGTCACAATATAAAAATGGTTGCAGATCTTTTTTCTGCTATTACTAAATCAACAACTTTCATTTTATCATTTAACAAAAATATTGTACAATTGTTATGAAATTTCATAAAACTTTTAACTTTACATTTAAAAAACATTTTATTACATAAAATTTTGTACACATCAAATTCAGAACAGATATTAAAATGAAGAACAAAATGTCTATACTTTCAATGTAAATCAAATAAACATAATTAAAATTTTTTATTACATATAGTGGTCCAATATGAATAAATGACTGTTAATAATCATATAATTTATAAAATTTATAACTTTTAGTTTTATGCTTTGTTTTTTTTTTTTTTTACAATTTTTTTGGTAGGATTTAATTGAAGTAGTATATATTGATACAGAAAATATCAAGGCTTCACAACATTGAAATGAAATTTGAAAACTAGAAATGATTGTTTTTGAGTGCTTGAAATATTGAAGCTTGACAGCTTTTAATATATAATAAATCATATATTTTAAAATATAAATATTTGCAGGTCTTGATTTAGTGTTACAAAAGTTCCTTTTTTCAGCAATCTTGTTTACATTCATGACAAAATTATTATGAGAATGGTAAAACTTTGTATAAGTTTTCATGACTCTAGAAATTTTTTTTAGCATTCACAAGTATTAAAAATAATATTTTTCTCTTAGCTTGTAAATAAATTTAACATGGATTTCTCAGCAATGGTATTAATGGTTTCCAAGATAACATTAAATAGAAGCCTTAGATTCTTTTGTTTGATTTTAATTGCAGCTTGGTATGTTTTTTATATTTTTTATATAAATTCATCATGCTTAGAGTGATTTTTTTGCAATTCATTTAAAGTTCTTATATTTTCACGTTGCAAAAAGTTTGGCTGAATATTTTCTTTTCTATTGCAATATTTCAGTTTTTTATTTTACTTACTTCAACTACTTAATTTCTTCTATTCTATAATCTATGTATTCTCCAAACAGTTGGCTGCAGCTATCTTGTTACTTTTTCGTTTCATAAGAACAATTTTAAAACTGTTTTTATTTAAACATGGTTTACATTTTTATAAAAATTTATTCAAAAGCAGAAAAACAAATTATGTTCTTTTTTTAAACATATAACTCTAATTATAATTAAAAAAATGGAAATACAACTTTTAATTAAATTATATGAGAGAAAGCAAATCAAAATTTCATTTAAATGCATAAAATCATAATTCAAATATATTTATTATTTATTTAATTAAAATTCAGAAATATGTAAAGTATTTAATAATAAAATACTATTTAAATTTTTAAATGATGTTGCAATTCTATATTTTGCATATTAACACAACAGTATGAAACCTAAATATGTTATTATATACATGTATAGTTTATTTATTTTATAATACTCTTTGTAAAAAAGTATTCGTGATAAAATTGACGATGATATTCATCAAAAAGATATATTTCATTTACATTATTGAAATCACTTCATTAAAAAAGGAAAAAATGTAATAGTGATTATTTTTTAATGAAAAGATATTCCCTAAAAGAAAATACAAAAGAAATACACTCAATAGATAACTTTTAGACAAATGCTGGCTTTGGGTTGGTATTTTTATATCTAGAGTCTAAACCTACCTTAGCACCTCTCTGAGAAGTGCCAAAGCACAAAACCATGATCAGAGGTTGGGGGGGGGGTCCTGACAGAGATATTTTAAATGCTTTCTCTGGCTAAGCATTTATCACAAAGCTTGTTGAGAAATTGGCAATCCTCATTGTTTATATCTTACAAGCTTAAGAGAATTGGGTCATGTGATTTATGATTCTTATTTTGACTAAATACACATTTAGATTGCTCCAGAATAAGTTAAATAGAATAATTTCAAAATATTAAATAAACTGAAAAATGAACTAGCATGTGGATATATTTGTAATTAACATGCCTATTAATAAATGCAAAGCACACCAGTAGGATATTTTATATAGGTTGCTGATCAATCTTCAACTAACCCATGTTCTACTGCAACTACCTATAGCATTATTTTTACAATTTTGCAGTTATTTTGATATCACAAAGTGTATTGATTTATTAATTTAAAAAAATATAAACAGGGCAACAGTTTACAACCAAAATAATCTTCAATGAATTTACTAGAAAGCTTATTGATGGAGATTAGTTACAAGTATAATTGTATACTCATTTTTTTATTGTTAGCAATCAGTAAAAATTATCTTGTTTTCCTAGTTTATTTAAATATTTCTGATTATTTTTACAGAATATTTATATAATAATTATTTAAAAACCAAAAATATACACTACTACAATTTAATTTTTACTTTAATATATTTTATTTTAAAAGTATAAGTTAATAAATTCACTCATAATAGAAACAGGGAACTAAGGCAGCAAGATTGTTGAACCATTTTAAAGATAGTACTCTGTAATATTTATAACATTCTAAAAAAATATAAATGCAATTTTAAATTTTAGAATAAAATTTAATAGTTTTATGATGGTTTTAGATTTATTCATTCATGTTTTAAAGTTGAATCAACAAATTTTTTATTATTTTTTCCCAACTGAGCGAACTTTTTTTAGGCTGTTCAATCAGAAAAAAAGGTATTATGTATTATCTTTATTTTTTTTCTATATTTGTAAAGTTCAAATATGATTATTTGGGATGTTTTCATTTGTAATCTTATATTTCTAACAAATCAAATCCAATTTATTAAAATCTACAATAGAATAAAGTTTTATAAATAAAATCAAATATTAATGATTACAAAAATTACCACCAAAAAAAAAATTTTTTTTCCCATCAAAGAACTAAGTGATTGATTTGTATAGTAATATTTTTTATTATTATCCAAATAATTAAAGGTATCCTAGTTCAATTTGAGTACAATTCTCAAAAAGCTGAATTTATTATTGAATGCTTGAATAGAATTAACAAGAATATTATAGCCCTCTTTAATGGTAAATAATATGAAATGAAAGAGGGATGGCCTATGAGTCTTCCCATGAGTAGTGTAATATATAGTATCACATTAAACAAATTAGAAGTTGTTATTCCTACATACTCAAACTTCATTCCTGTTATGTATGTAATACATAGTTGACATCCTCATTTGTACCTCAGAGACCCAAATTAAGAAAATACAGAATGATTTTATACATAAGTCTTTATTAAAAGGGATTTTAGAAAATGGAAATAAGCTAAAGGGCATAATGTTTTTAAATTTATATATTGGGAACAATTGTAGTCAATTAAATTGCAAGATGTTGGTTAAACCTGTTTAGGTGTAAAGGGTATATGCCCTAAATCATTATCACCTACTGCTTATAAGTTTTCAGGCCTCAAAATGTTTTTATATAAAAACTATAATCTTTGTAAATTTGAATCTGATGAGATAACTAATATTGAAACATATATTACTGATTTATGTAATATCAGATACAAAGATTCAGCTCTTATTGACATTTTCAAAACAATCTACACTAAAATTAGAAACATAGCTATTCACACTGATGAAAAACTCTAGATATCACTACCATATTATAACGATCGAAATGAAAGTGAAGATCGAATCTAACCGCAAAAACAATATCTGCAACTACCAGGGCGCCATCTAGGCATTTGAGCCTAGAAAAATTTATAAAGTAGGCAGATACGCGCTGTTAAGATTCCACTTTATTTAAATATTCCGATCGTTAGCCCAAGTCACTAGCTCAGCGGAGACGCAGAGATAAAAATCTATATCTTAATTTATATCTTAAATATCAATAAATAAAAGCTACTGCTAGAAATTAACACGTAAAAATATTTATTTACGCACATATAAAATAACATTTAAATTTTGAGGAATAAGTTTAACATTTTAGATTTTTATATTAACTTTTAATTTTACATTTAACTAAGTTTCAATGAGTTTAATATTTTATTTAGATAGTCAAGTATGAATAGACTACACAGATCTGCATTTGAAAAGAAAATATTCTTCCCTGATTTAACCTTAGGCAACAAATTTCGCAATCAACTGGCGCCAATCCATCTGATACATTCATGTATTCAATGTAGCATGATACGACAACACAAAATACTATACTGTCAGGAACATACATCTGAACAATAAGTAGAGATAGAGAAGACCTTGACTCTCCACCAACAGGAATGTGACATCTGTTGGCAAGTAGAACAATAAACAAAAAACTCCATAGGAATGGACTGCGGTCTTCTGCCGACTTACAAACCCATCCATAGGCAAACAGAGGGTGTGTGGCGTATATCTATAATCCTGCCCGTAGCGGACCTCATATTACATCTACTAATTACACAAATATATCCAATCCATTGAACCAATTCAACTACGAAATGAATAACCTAAGATTACCCTCCCTTAATATAACTTTACAAAACTATATAGCCATTCACGCACGACTTAAATTTAACATTTAAATACGTTCGCACAAATGCATTTTATAAAATTTGTTTTACAATGTTGAGTACAGATCAGCTGCACAGATTCCACAGTCAAAAAATTCCAAATTAAACACAACCAATCAAAATACAAAGTCATCGATAAACGTCACTTGCATAGGGAATATACAAATCCCATTAGCATTCATCGTAAGATGCTTGCAGTGATATCGTTGACATATATTCTAATCGAATGTGAAAACCACAACATTATCAACCGCTAACAAATCTATGCAACGTCTATACCCAACCTAAATTTCATCATTTAAAATTTAAACAATAAACAATTTATACAATAAGAAAGAAAAAAAAATGGAAATGATTTTTATCAATCGGAAAACATATAAAATTAAACATTATTAATTTGATTTAAAAACTTACAAAAGTCAGATAAGAGTCCATTTTAACATTTAAGTTGGCTTGTTTATTAATTTGTAAAACTTGATGAAAGTTCTTAATTGATTTCAATAATTGTTCATTTCATATAGCTTATGGTAGAAGAGTCCATGTTCCCGTTGGCAATTCCCACGGAGACTTTCCTGGAAGACCGGTCTGATATTTTGGAGGTAGCATTAGCTGGTTCTGTTCTGGTATCACAGTCTTTGCATTTTTAAAATAAATGAGTGAGGACGGCAAGTGCGTCTTGTCGCTCGACTCACCAAAATCAAGTTGGAAAACTGACTGGAACTCAATATTTTTTCTTTTTATAGTCCTCCTATGGATTCCATGAACAAAAACGTCACTGTTCTGTTTTTTCATTATGGTCCGGGCCTTTATTTGCTTCCACTGGTCAAGCTAAAATCTCTTTCTTCTCTTATCTAACTTTTCATCTGACTTTTTAATTACACAGCTTTTAGATAATTAATAAACAATCATTTCCATTTACAGATTACAGGAATTAATTAATACCTGTTTTTATTTTAACTTACGTTATTTTTTTATTAAAATATTTTTATATTTCAATCTTGTATTTTTTTATTAAAAAAAATACGTTCAAATACTTTTTTTTTTGTTTATGAAAAAAATATTTTTAAAGTTTAGCATCTGTGCGAATATATATATATGTTTAACAAACATTTTAATTTTAGCGTTTAGTTTTTTCCTTTTATTTGCGAACTTTTAAGTTTTTATTTTAAATTAATGTAACGACATATTTATATATCGTTACAATATATACTGGGGGCAATCCACAGTATAAATAAAATATGTACTGAAACATGTGAAGTTCATCTTTGCACCCTCCTGCCCTGAACTTGCTGATTAACAATACAAAAGATAACTGTACTAGAGGAGGTTTCCTATGTATTGTTAAAATTAAATACAGCACACAAACTGCAATACAGTTTACTTTGAAGAATTTTGTGCCAATCTCTCTACAAGAATTTCATAACACAGATATAAATACAATCAAATCAAACTAATACAGATATAAAATTTATCTTCCTAAAGTCCAAATACAGTCACATTTTGGAAACTACATCCATCAGTATTGTTTGCTTTGAGAGAAAGGATGTCAAATGCAAAATAAAAGAGGTCTGGCACACCATCAATAATATACATGCAATCAACAAGAAAAAAATCATGTTCTCCCTGTCAAAAAACTGGCTTATGTAAAAAAATTCATTTACATCTTATAAGCAAATTTTATGTAAATCACAATTTTTGTAATCCTTCTACAAATCTAACAATCCTCTTGGAAAATAATAGCTAAATTATGACTATTAATTATTCAAAAGCATGGTTAGCATAATATTTTTGATGTACCTAGCTTAGTTATTTTAAAGTATTAAACAGGCTTTTCTTAGTATATGTGTTGTATGCATTAATTATACTGAATTACATTTTTTTGAGAAAAGTTTAAATTTCATGTGTTTATATAGTAATGTAATATAGCTATGGTTATGATACACATTGTATTGAAAGCATGCTCAGCATAAATGAAGTCAATTTTTAAAATAATGCATCTACTTTTTCTTTATAAATGTTTAAATATTTATATATTTAAAATTACAAATGCAAAAAAAAAGAGTTAAGATATTAAATAAATTATTATTATTATTGTCATCATCATCATTATCACCATAATCATTACCATAATCATTATTATTATTATTATTATTATTATTATTATTATTAGTAGTAGTAGTAGTAGTAGTAGTAGTAGTAGTAGTAGTAGTAGCAGTAGCAGTAGCAGCAGCAGCAGTAGTAGTAGCAGTAGTAATAGTAGTAGTAGTAGTAGTAGTAATAGTAGTAGTTGTAGTAATAGTAGTAGTATTGATATACATGCACAGTTTATATAATTAAACTAAATGTGATTAAAGGAGATTTGAACCCAGACTTTCAAGTTCCCCTCAGTCATCCACTCTACCTAATATAACCAATATACATGCCCACATACATGTGAAAAAAATAAATGATCTTCAATATATGTATTTCATGCTGAAACAGCACTCATTAGTTGATCCGGATCATCATCTTCCAGGATTGAAGCCTGTACATTAAAGTGTGTAGATTTTATATTTTAATATAAACTAAGCATTCATTATATGAATGTGTGGGAGATGATCATCTAGACCAACTGATGAATGCTGGTTCAACATGAAATATATATGTTGGAGATCATTTATCTTTTTTACATGTGTGTGGTCTTGTATATCAGTTATATAAGATAGAGTGGATAACTAAAAAAAGTTTAAAATTCTGGGTTCAAATCCACTTTAATTAATTATTATGATGATGATGACTACCAATATTTTCTATCATTTTTTCTTTAATCTGGAATGACCCTATTTCTTGTATATGCTTGAAGTTGTTAACTTATTATGTATAATAATAAAAGAAAATATTATTTATATCAAAGTATCAATCATTTACAATCAGTAAATAATCTGTTAAAAATTCAAACTGAAAGACAATATTAACGTATTCTATATACTCAATACAAAATTACAATAAGTTTTCAAAACAGTTAAAGAAATAAAACTTTTAATTCTTTTATTTTAAAAGTCTTAAGATATTTCAATTGTTTTAGAGCATTACTATCATTCTTACAAATATTATACTATGCTGAATTTGTAACATTTATAGTACGAATGTGATTAAAATTGTCTAAACACAATCAAAAAATTTCTTGGATAGTAAAAAAACACATAATTAAAACAGTATTCCATATAATTTAGAAGAGTGATAGAGTGAAAATACATCAACATTATATCTATCGCATTTGATGCTTAAACCTTCTAAATGTTTTGCTGTTTTATTATTTTATTAAGAATATTTTTGTATGATTTATAATATTATATTTGAAATAACTTTAAATGAGTGTGCTGTGTGGTATATAAAACAGTAAGATTCTCTTTTCATATATATGTATTTTTTTTAATATTTCCTGATATATAACAAATCATCAGTATGATAACACTAAAGTTCATAGATCTTTTTCTTACGACTATTCATTCTCAATAAATTATGTTTTTATGATTATATCTTTAATGTTCATATTCACCTCTATGTTGTAAACTGAATTAAAATTGTTTTTTTTTAAGTGCATTGATTTATCATATCCTTTGAAGATAGATATTTCAAAGAATATCAATCATCATGCTTTAGCCCAAAAGTGTGTATACAAAACTCACTGGCAGGTCATGTACTTATACTACCATCAGACTTAACCAGCAGTGGATAGTTGAATGACAATTAGATATAAAAGCCAACTGGAAATAATGGATGAACAGTGCTTGACTATGAAGTCCTCTTGCTTTTTAGGATAGAATGTTGGTTTATCAACAGTTATGTACACTTTCTAATGCAATCATCTTTTTATTCTTCCACTTAAGTTATTGTAGTGCTTAGTTAATATGAATTTCTCATGTCATCAGACTTCTCCTTTTACTAATTTTGGTAATAAGACTGTGTTATGAAGCATTTTCTTTTTATAATTACACACACAACATTTCAGACTAGTTGGTTGGCAATCCTTACTTGTAATATTTATTTAAAGCAGGACAATAAACTCACTTTCAATTTTTATGAAATACTAATTTTTGAAATTTTTATATATAGTTTAATTAGACAAGATTTTAAAGTATTTCAGACAAAACATTCAGCTGAAGAAATTAAGAGAGCAACATATGTATTTGTGTTTCATAGATGAATTTGTATAGCCGTAACAAAAATAATTTTTATAGTTTTTTTTTACTCACTTCTTTATTTTCCCTTTTTTCTTTCTTTTTGGGGGACTGTTTTTTATTATTATTATTATTATTATTATTATTATTATTATTATTATTATTATTATTATTATTATTATTATTATTATTATTATTATTATTATTATTATTATTATTATTATTATTATTATTATTATTATTATTATTATTATTATTATTATTATTATTATTATTATTATTATTATTATTATTGTTACTATTATTGATGTCAAATTCTATTTTATATATAATTTTGTCTCTTTATGATTAATTCAATTTAAAGGTCTCTTCATGTTTGGGTTAAAATTGCCAATTTATAACTTTTTCTATATATAATCAAAGTTAAATGAGGAAGATATTATATATCTTCTGGCATCTACTGACAAACACTAATGTGATTATCATATAAAAGCGCTGTTCTTTGTCAATATTTGTCCTGTGTTATAAATATGCTTTTCTAAAAATTATTCAACATATCTTCTACTTTGTTACTTTTCCTCAAGTTTTTTTAATAATAATAATAAATTTCCTATATATTTTTTGATTAATAAAATTTTAATTCAAAATAATAAATTTGTATTCAATTATTGTATATGCCGACACATATTCGAGAATGTGTGAATTCATAATAAATAAAATCATTCTTAACAAGAATATTAATACTTTATAATAATAAATATTATTATAATTTAGTTAATAATAATTAGGCATTATAAATATGAACAGATGGTAAACTTTACAAACAGCATTGAATGAAAGACTTTTAAATAAATAAAAATTTAAGTTCAGATTACAATTTAAAATATGTTTGAGAATTAATGTATATCAGGAAATTGACATGTAAGTGCTTTTTATAATGAATGTATTGTTATGCTTATATATATATAGTAACAGATACATCTTCACTACATTGATATTATATTTTCTTTTGTTAAAGGAAATATAAAATAATATGTCCAGAAAAGGGTTAATCATGCAAATATAGTACATTTACTGTTATACTAACCCATCATACTAATCAAATAATAATTACATAATCAAACACTAAAAATTATTATTTTCAATTTCCCACTTTATAGCTCACATTTTTTGATCTTCAGCTTCTTAATGCTATAAAACCATTGTCAGTGTATGCATAAGTTGAATGTAGAAAGTTATATTTGTGCTTGCACATGCATGGAGTACTTACTTATAGAATGTCTAACTATTACTAATTATTTTGTAAAAATCAATTATTTCTGAAAAAATGTTTTAATATTTTTTTTATTAAATATATTTTCTCTTTTATTTAAATACACACAAAAAATCAAATCTTAAATTATGCATACATAATTGGCCAAAGCATCTAAGATTATCATTGGTTATCAAAAAATTTCCACTAAGAAGATATATTTTGCTTTATTAGGAAAAAAGAAATTTGTTCTAAACTATAAAAGTAATTTTTACTTCAAAAGTGTTTATTTTGAAACCTCATAAATGACACAATTTATATTAATATTACTAGTAAAGTTTGAAATGCATTACCACATATATTTATTACTAAAATAGAAACATAAAATAGATTAAGTAAAAATATATAAAACATTTAAACTATATTAAAAAATTTAATAGAAGAAAAATATATATAAAAAATAGGTATAAACCTAGACTACATGTGAGATGGATAGATGAAATAAGAAAGTGTGCAGGGGTGAAGTGCAGAAGAGAAACTAAAAATCAGAGAAGATGGATTAAACTTGGAGAGATCTCCATCCTGCAGTGAATTGATAATGGTTGTTGATGATGATGATGATGAATATTATAAAACCAATTAATTTAACAAATAATTGGCAAATGAAAAATGAATTGAAAATTATATAGTATATAGTTTTCTGTTTCTTGAACATATTGTATTATTATTATAAATGGTTTTAGTTCATTTTATATATATGATAGATGTCAGTATGTATGAAATGTAAATTGAAGCTTTAAAATAGTTCCATCACATTGAAAAGGGCAAAAATAATATTTTCCAAAAAAAGCTTTTCTTTATTATTATTATATATAACAACTGCTTCTATGTAAATATATTTTATTTTATATTTATATTGTGTGATTTACTTCATTATGTAAATTTTATACTAATATCGTAACAAATTGTAATTGAGAACTTGTTCTAAAAAACAATAACTTTTTAGTTTGTTTTTTTTTATATCTGAAATATAAATAAAAATTTGCCACACATTCCAAATATTAGATTTTTAATTAATTTATGATTGAAAAAGAAACGACAAAATCGTACAGAAAATTTCTTTAATGTATATTTATATTCCTAATGAATCAATTACTTGTCTCATCATCTTAAAAATGTTTATTAAAAAAAGAAAGAATTTAATTAAAATTTTATATATGTTTAATTAAATAATAATAATAAAAAAGAGAAAACATTTAAGTTATTAGATATTGTAATAGTTTTGAATTATTTTTTTCAAAACTAATTCCGAATATAAAAAAGCGAGATTTTTTACTATTTCCCCCCTAAAAAAACGTTAAGGATATATTTAATCTATATATCACAATGTGTGTAACTATTTGAAATTTCAAAAGAAAAACAATTCTCTAAAATCATAGTAAAGCAGGCAATTAACACTGAAGTTACATTAAAAACTATTAATATATAACCAACAAGTTTGCCTTAAACAAGTCTAAATATTTTTGTCAGTTTAAGCAAATATTTTAATTACATTTCTACTGTCTCTTCTACTTTCATTTAGTTTTTAAAATAAGCTTATAACAACAAAAACACTTTATTCTATTTAAGTACAATATCTAAATATTTTTTTTAGAAAGTATAACCAGAAATCAATGTTTATTGATGTTAAAGAAAATAGCTATTTAGGTATTAACTTCTCTTATTTACTTTAATGCTTATATATATACAGTATTTTCTATCTAACACAGGGGTCGCCAAACTTTTTTGATCATAAACTCCTATATAATTTTTCGAAATCTCCATCGACCCCCCCCCCCCACAATAAGTAATTTTCAGTTAATTAAAATAAAACTATATTAGGTACTGTGTTTGTAAATTTATTTTATGATTTTAAACATTTATTAAAGTAATTTTACATTGTGTAACAATAGTTTTATGAAAAATATGTGTGATTTGCATATTAAGAATTGTTTTTCCTTCGACCCACCCCAATCGACCCTTTAGCTCACATCGCCCCCTACTTTTGTTAAATAGACCCCTGGGGGTCTATATAGACCACTTTGGCGATCTCTGATCTAACATAAAATAAAGTCGGATCTTTTATATGATGTATGTTTTCGCTACAGTCTAAACTTGACAAAGATGCTAGAGGAATGAACATCTATCCACATGAGAGAGTAATTGTTAAAGTTTTTTATATTAATATGTCTATGTAATTTATATATTATTTTTATCTAAAAATTTGAAAAGACTCCTTATCATATAATATTGAACAATCACTTTGCATAGGAAAAACACATTCTCATTTCAGTCTTTGTTCATATCAACACACACACACATATATATATATATATACACACATTCAATATATATATATATATATAGTAATGGAACTGGCTAATTTATGCACGGAACTGGGGTGCCATAATATACTATTTCATGTATGTATGCACATATGTGTGCAGATATCCTTCTCTATAGAAATAGTTAAGTTATTTCAGGACCACATTATTTTAGAGTATTCTTTTTTCTTATAAGCATTCCATTTACTTCTAATCAAAGCTCGTTGAAGAGACATGAGCCTCAATTGCAGTAACAAAATAAATAATTATGAAACTAAAATAAAATAAAACTCAAACTTTAACAAAATAATGTTGTGAATAAATTAAATAATGATACAAATTTGAGTTTGAATAATTATATCAAAACAATTAATTTAATAATTTAGAATATTACTATAAGTATATGCATATTTTTCAATTATTATTATGAGTAATTGATTATAATTATTTTGAAAGTCAACTACTTTACAGCAATAGATTAAGGACAATGTTCTAGATAAATACAAATGATAAATCAATAGATGATTTATTATTAAAAATATAAATACACATTATTAAAATATAGTTTTGGAACTTCTCTGCTGTTTTACAGCTAGTTTTTGCCCTAATATATCTATTTAACTTTTATAAGCTTAACTATTTTCTATTCTCTTATTAATTATCTGTTATAGGTTATACAGATTTAAATCTATTTGTCAACATTTTGCTTCACAATAAATATTTTCAGGATTATTTTAAAGTAATATTACAAGGTTTATTCAATCTCTTAATTATTTTGATTAAAAATAGAAAATGTATTTTTTATCATATTGTAATGATTTACAAAGATTACGGATACATGTAAAAATAATTAGAGAGATGCATGAGACGAATGGACATTTCTATTTTACCTATTTTGTTTATTATAAAAGTATATAATTTATTAACTCAGAAAAAATCCACGATAGGGGACTATCAATTTATAACATAGTCTAAAATATTATTAATGAAGTTATGGATTTAGCATATAAAAAAGTCATATAAATTTTTCACATGATACATTTGCAGAAAATATTTACATATTAATACTATTAAAATACTAAAAAATTATAATACTTAAATATCAAGTCACTAGGCCTCCAAAGAAACTTAAAGTTTATCTTTAGTTTAACTTCCTAAAAAATTCAAAATTTACTGAAATATTCTAAAGATTTAAATCTAACTTCTATCTTGATGGATTGTCATTCTGAATATTAAGTTATTAGATTTGAGGAAAAAAAAACAAATATTTTATACATTTTAAATTATTTTAAACATAGATTTCTATACATCTCTTTGATTTCAGTTATGGTAGCTAAAATTTCAATTAAAAGTTAATACTTTGCATTTCAAATAAAAATGTCTGTATTAGCCTCTTCATTGTTACATTAGTTTTTAATTAACATTAAAAAATATGTTCATTTATCTTATAATTTTTATAAAGGCACACTTTTATCAACAGAATTTTAATAAAAATTGGCATTTTGTCAGCCAGAAGCAATATCACTTAATTTCTGTACAAGTGGAATAATGCTTATTTATATTTTTAAGTTTTGTAGATGATGAATAATTGCTTTTTTGGAAACTTTTTTTATGCTTATTAAAAATAGAAAATACTAAACATCATCAGGTTATAATTTCAAAAATATAGATTGTTTCTTTAACATGTTTTTAACATCTATCAATGCATCTGGTTTGATGATGATCTATTAAATTTTAAGAGTATTTTGACTTTAATTTTATATTTAATTTATTTTTATATGCTTAGATATGTTATGTTAATCCTATAACATCTGATGTATAAAATATATATAATGCTAATGCTACATTAGGAGCTCATCTCAAACAATCTGTAGAGTAATGACATCTACTTGACTAGAATATACTTCTAAGATTAGGTACATATCAAATAGTTATAATGTTAAAATAACCTGTAGAAATTAAGAATATTTTTTAACCTGATGTTTGTCCTGCATGGTATGATGCAGTGACTCAAGGTACAAATTGTGACTTATAATATCTGAATTTTAATAAATTCCTGATCAATAAACCATTTGACGATTATAATTATTTGATCTTTACTATATTTTACATTTTAAATCTTTAGCTTCATTATAAAGACCAATAAAGATTTATCTGACTTTTGTAAATCCTTCAAAGAACAATAAAATTGTGACCCAAAAATGAGCTTTATTGCATATTCCAAATAATTTCTTTTTCCAGATTTAATAATAAAGATAACAATATTTGAACAATCTAGACATTATGCAACTCTCATCAATAATTTAAAGGTTATCCATAGTCTTTGTCTTCATTTACTTCTACATTGATGTTAACAGACTTTAACTTTTGCATATGTGGTCAGACACATAATGAATGAACACAAGTGAGTGACTTCAAAAATCCAGAAGATAATCCAACTTCTGTTTCATTTTTTTACCAAATCATTGTATTATAAATAAGATATCTCACAAAAAATGTTTTCACTAAATAAATAAATAATTAAAAGACTTCAAACAAAAAATAACAGGTCAAAATCAGTGAAGAAAAACTAAATGTTTATTTTCTTTAGTTTATTGTAAATTTACAATATCACTGAAATTATATAATATAATTAATATACAAATTAAAAAGCATATGAAACACTTGAATGACAAGCTATAAAGATTCCACAAATTATTATACGCTAAGCGCTTTTGAGGCCATTTGCCTCATATTCATAGTGGTAATGTGAGATGCAAGATGAGGAAATAGGGCAAGTAAACAAAGCAATATGCAAAAAACTATAAGAAATTATTGGCTTTGTCTTTGGTTAAATAGCATATCATCATCAACCATTATCAATCCACTGCAGGATAAAGGCTCTCCAAGTTTAGTCAATCTTCTCTGATCTTTAGCTTCTCTTCTCCACATCACCCCTGCACATTTTCTTATTTCATCCATCCATCTCATATGTGGTCTCTTTCTGGATCTTTTACAATATCTTGGAATGCAGTTTAAGATTTCAATTGTCCATCTATTATCATTTCTTATAGCATTATGTCCTGCCCAACTCCACTTCAGTTTTTTAATTTTTTTAATGAGGTCAGCAACACCGGTTTCTTCTCTTACCTATATACTGCATTTTCAACCTCTTCTTGTTACTCCCAACATGAAACTTTCTATACTTTCTTGAGTGGCCTAAAGTCTCTGGATTTCTCTTCACTTAAGTGTCCAAGTCTCAGATCCATAAGTAAAAACTGGTAAAACCCATTTATTAAAAACCTTCATTTTCAAACACATAGGCAAATTTCCATTTAGTATCAAGTTATTTTTACCAAAACCACTCCAACCAAGTTTAATTCTATGATTAATTGCATCTATTATATTTCCATCTGTATTAATAATCTGACCAAGGTATTTGTAACTGTTAACTTCTTCTAACTCATCATAATCAATCTTTATTTTCATATTTTGAGAAAATCCATTAAACATTACTTTAGTATTTTTAACATCTATCTTTAGTCCTATTTTCTTACTTTCATCTGACAGCTCTTGCAACATTTCCTGCAGCTCTAAAACATTATTTTCAAAAACAGCTACATCATCTGCAAAATCTAAATGACTTAAATAATTTCCATTTCCTTTCAGTCCTTTAGCTTCCCATTTTAATCCACAAAATATTTATTCCATCACTGTTGTAAAAAGTTTTGGAGATATAGAGTCACCCTGCCTTACACCCTTCTCAATGTTGACTTTCCTAGTATCATTATATAATCTAATTCTTGCAGTTGCATTTTTATAAATATTCTTTAAAATATGACAATATGCTGGATCTATATATACCTTGATGATCCAATGCTTTAATCACTGAAGAAATGTTTATAAAATCAAATGCCTTTTCATAATCTACAAATCCAAACATAATGGCAACTCAAATTCATTTATCCTTTCTATAAGTTCTCTCAATACCTGGATATGTTCTGCTGTTCTAAAACCACTTTTAAATCCAGATTGTTCTCATGATTGATGGAAATCCAATGTTCTCTGTTCACAAGTTGTAATTACCTTGGTAAAATTTTTGTTTAAAACTGATAAAAGCTGATAGGTCTGTAATTTATAATATCTTCTTTACCACCTTTTTTAAAAATTAATATTAATACTGCATTCTTCCAATCATCTGATACATCTTTATCATTTAACATTTGGTATATAACTTTGTTAAAATATATATATATATATATTTCTTCACCTGTTTCTTTTAATATATCAATTATAATTCCATCATTACCTAAAGCTTTTCCTTTCTTTATACAATTAATTGCATGTCCCACTTCTTCATTTGAAATTCTGGGCAATTCAAAAGATGTAATAGATATAGGAGGTACTTGTTCTTTGTTACTATATAATTCTTGATAAAAGTCTTCTACTCATTTCATAATATCATCTCTCTTTTTATAATAATTCCATCTTTTTTTCTTATTGCAGATATAAATTTTCTACCAATACCAAAATGTTGTTTTATACTCTTGAGACTTTTATTCTCTTCTACAGCTTTCCTTGCTAGTTCACAGTTATACATTCTTATATCATTTTCGACTCTTTTCTGCACCATTTTACAAAATTTGAGATATTCAATCCTTTTAATGCATCATTGTTGTATATCTTCATATTCCTTGTTTTCTTCATAAATTCTCTAGTCTCAGTAGAAATTTTGTTGGTCAATTGCTGCTTTTTTCTACCAGCTATCTTTGTTGCAGTTTTTAAAAGTGTATGAGTTATTTTCATATTAATTTCATTCAAATCCGAATCATGTTCAAAATCTACTAATACTTGAAACCAATTTTTAAGTTCTAATTTAAATTTATTAGAATGTTTCTGAAGATTAGGAATATCAACTGTAAATATTAGTTTTCTTAACAATTTTTCCTCTCTAGTTTTGCATTAACACGTATCTTATATCTTACTATTTGCTAATCACTTCCTGGGTTAAATTTATTAAGAGCATTACAATCTTGAAATATGTATTTTCTGTTAGTCAAAATATAAACCAATTCTGCTGTACCTTCATTTAGATGCTTCCATTTCCATTTCCTTTTAACATTTTTATCAAAAAAAGAATTCATAATATAAAGTTTTCTTTTTCTGCAAACTCTAAAAGTCTATGTCCTCTCTCATTTTTACTACCATAACCAAAATTACCTACAGCACTTTCATCTTTCATTTGTTTACCAATTCTAATATTAAAGTCTACCATAACAATTTTAAAATGTTGTTTACTCTGCTCAAAAACCTTCTGTACATTCATATAAAAATCTTCTACTACTTAATCACTATGAGAACTTGTTGGAGCATAAACCTGAATTATCTCCATTTTTTATCTGCTATTAAGTTGTATAACTCATCTTGCCTCTCTATCTGATACATCATCAATTTGTTTTTATTTATAATGTATTCTAATCCACTTGTATTTCCAATATTTGTACCTTTATAATAGAGTACATATCCACTTTTTAAATCAATTGAAAGAGACCCTTTGATTCCTCTTGAAGACCTTAAAGAAATAAAACAGAGCAAATTCCTAATGTCCACTCCATATGTTCTTGTTGTTGCAGTTGTTATTACTATGTGATTATTCATGTAGTATATGAACATGGATGGGATGCTTACCAACATGCATTAGCCAATGTGGTGAGTTTATTGGCTTTTTACCTCTGAGTTTAATATCAAGAAACACCACAATCTTTTTTCTCAGTTGCCTGATAAGGCAGAATGAATGTTTGTGTGAATGATAAATATTTTTCCAATATATACAATTATAACAGACAAAAATTATGACAGACAAAAATAAATCATGGCCCTTATTCTCAGGAGGTTGTAAAATTACCAACCAAGGCAGCGGTTCATGGCCAAAGATGGAGGGTGCTAAGAATCCCCTGATTGCAGATCCAGGCTGCCATTTGATGATGACTTTTTATTTAGGTACTTACAATTGCAGATCACTTTCAAGTGAAGGAAGATTGCAAGAATTAGAAGGAGAACTGTCTTATATTAAATGAATAGCTTATAATATAATCAATTATCAAGTTCAAAATCCTCTTATACTAATGCTTAGGAGAAAATATAGGTTTATAAAGCATTTAAAAATTACTTTCCAAGCAGATTTTATGATCAATGCTTGTATAAAATCATGTATGCTTATATTTTTGTAATTATTCTTCCTAAGAAACAAAACTATCAAATTATGTAAACAAACAGATCTGCTCATACACATAAAACAAATAATTTAATGTAGAAATATAGAATTATAAATATGAACTTACAACACTAAAATATTTTAAAGTAAAGCACTTATATTTCTGATTACATTTTTATTAAGGTGGAGAATAGGCAGATCTTACATTTTATATTTTTGTGTGCATATGTGGATGCATATATGTTTAAATTTAGATTTTTTTTTAATTAATTTGAATTGATTTGGTTTGCTAGAATATTTATTTAATAATATTTATTGAAAGGTTAATTTAAATTTAATTGAAGTAGATATCTAAGAACTTTATAAGTTTAAGATTGATTGATTTTAAATAAATAATTGCAATATTATTTTAAAATTGATAAAACTTGAAATTATTATTTTCTTTCTCTTCATTTTTGAATGGTGATCATAAAATTTACCCCATTGATTCAAAAATTGTAACGTTTATAGGCTGCATTTTAAAATAACGTTGACATCTCCTTTCAATTTTCCTAGAAAAACCAGAAAACTCCAATGTACAATGGGAAATATCTTGTAATCCAGATATCATTGATCAACATGCATTAAAAAAAATTGAAAAGACAGTCTTCAAAAAAACTGATTGCCATCAAAATTTAAGCAAGTTCAAAACTTTAAATAGCCATTTTGATTGCCTTTAACAACATGATCAGCTAGGCCTATCCAGTCTGAGAATTTTGCCTTTTGCTTGGCAAAATGACTTCTCTTTCTACTAAGAAAAGATGGAACAACAACAAATAAACCAGAAACTACCCTTTATTAATTATTTTTAAAAATCTCATTTATTGCATTCAGCTGCTAATTAAAAATGGATAAATTGACTCATGAAATACTGTCTAACAATTCAAATTAAATCACTAGATTTTTCTCAATTGAAAGTAATAGTAAATAGCTGATATATTTGGAAAATTATATTTATCAACTTCAAATAAGTTGTTGATATTTATTCTCAAAATATTGGAAAATAATTGTTCTCTTCACTTCAACAATCTGCATATTATGTCTCAATACTGTGAATTTATCATATCTTAAATTATGAAAGGAAAAAAAAAAACTTTAGATAATAATTTTTCAACTCAACCATACTGTCATAAACTTTATCGCTGGGAGAAATGCTGAACTTAAATTCAAAATTAATGAAAGTCACTTTCTTTATGGATAATGATCTATTTGCTAGATCATACATACAATCAGAACTATTTTGCAACATAAATTAAAGATGTATAAACTTATAGATTAATAAGATACTTCAAATGAAAGAAGTGCTGTATGCTAATCTCATGGCTTTAATTACAATATCTTTTCAAATGGATTAAATTGCATTGTATAATAAACTATGATTTGTTTCTAGTGCTTAATAAAATGGATAATGGATCATAAATTCTAAATCTTAAATGCCACTAAAGGATTATGGATTATCAATGCAAATATTGAATATAATAGTGCACAATTTAGAAACAAACCTTATAATGAATTAACAAATTAATTATAACTTACCTTGGATTAACAAGTGTGACAAATGGAATTTACTTAAACGTTATATTGTGATTCCAAATAATTTCATTAAAAAAAAAGAAAATTAATTATGCTTTATATCATCTTGAATGCTATTATTGTAAAAGTATTTGTGAATTCATAAGAACATTGGAGCATAACCACATGTTAATATTTTATTAGGAAAAATTTTTAACAGTTATAACCATTGAAATATAAACCGATGGATTATTTAGTGAACTTTATTACAATTATTTCTTTTCTAATTATTTGATATATTTATTGTTAATGTAATAAAAAGTATAACAGTTCTTCAGATATTATTATATGAATGTACATGTAATATTTTTTACTTAGTGCTGTTTTTGATGACATTGAATATGATTGGGTGTTGTTTACTCAGGTTTAAGTTGTATAAATGCAAGTAATATTTCAAACTTATATAAAACTTTACTAGAATGCAATTATTATATGTTTTATGTGTTCTTAAGTTTCAACCTCAAAATTAAATGGAGTTAATCATCTTTATTTAGATGAGTAAAATTGTGAAAACATATTTTATGCCTTGCTCTTTTATATATATATATATATATATATATATAAAAACAAAAAAATAAAGATAGGTATATATATATATATATATATATATATATATATATATTGTAACCTTCCTTCTGATCATTGGACAGCTAGGCCCACACATTTTTGGGTGCCATAATCCTATATAACTTAGCTGCATCTTTAATCAATTAATCAAGCCACTACATTGCGCCATAATCCCAACTGTAACCTTCTCACTGGTTTAACTGGTTACAAACGAATTATGCTGCATGTTTTATTGACTAAATTCTCCTATGCAACTTATCATACTCTCCTTATCAAGAATATAAGCATAAAGAAACAAAAATCTAAAACTAACAAAATGATTTCTGTATTGCATAAAACTAACATGAAACTATAGATCTGAAGAAGATCACAAGATAATTAATCAAGATAATAACTTCTGATCAATCCAGCTTTGAAATCCATACAAACAAAAGGTGATGATCTAAATTTGATATTCAACAAACTAATAAATAACTAATAATTATATGTCTGGAGTGATTATTAAATTAAACTTATAAATGAAATGATAAGTATATTATGATGTAGATGACTACATCAATGATAGAAAGAAGTGATAATTAAATATTGGAATGAAATGAGTCTGAGAATGAAGAGAAAAGAATGAAGATGTGTGAGAATAATGAATGATTAAGATGATGATAGAATAAGAGTTAATGAATAGTTGAGATGATAAAAGAATAAAAGTTAATGTATGATCAATCAATTATAATAATGAATTAATATCAAATGAGAATGAATAAATAAAAGAATTGATCAAGATGAAATGGAAAAATACTGTTATTGATGGAGACTGAAATCTTAAACTATGAACTAATATGGTATTAATAGTAAAAAGACAAGCTAAATAAAACTGGGGATTTCAATCTTGACACCACCAGAATATTTATCCTGAAGTTAAAACAAACTACCCACTTTATAACAAAAGAAGTAGTTTCTGCCTTAAAGTTTAGTTAACTTTAATAGAACAGTGAAAGTAATCTATTTCAAGTCCAACTATAATAATTGACTAGCAATGGAATTTACTACAAATTTAAATTCTATCTTGAAACTTAACAATTAATTCTTCTCAGGGTTCAAACACTATAAATTGTTATACAACATCTATTTGGGTCAGTAAGAGGGATTTTACCACTACCCAAACATAATGCACAAAACAACTCTCAATATAAACTCAAATTAAGAACTATATTTAGCAATTACACATAAACTTTATAACTAACATAAACTTTAAAATTTATGACTGGGGATGACTTTTTAATAAATAAATACAATAACTTACCAAATTCCCTTTCTCAACTTATTATAAACCATGTGATCAAGATCAGTGAATGATAGCTCTGTGGATTTAACTAAATCAATCAAATCAATATTATATTTAGTTTTTAATATATTACTTAAAGCAATCTGTACTCCAAGTTATTAATGTCTTAATTATTGTGTGATGATGCATTAGATGTACCAACAAATTACAAGACTTACCAAAATTATTATGATATAGCGTAATATAGTTAATAGTACTATATTGGTTGATGATGATTTCAATTTATAATCTTCTGATAGTTTGATAGCAATAACAATAATAGTGTATATATGAGGTAATTAGCAATAAGACTACATGCAACTAAATAAAATTTTAAATACAATAAACTTTATTTACAATATTTACACATTTTTTTTTAATTAACATACATGGCATGAAATAAACTAATATTTTAAAATAATTTATGGATGGGACAAATACTTAGTATCCCCTTGACTATATACTCAGCAAATAATACAACCTGCTTAGAAAATAATATTCAAAATATCATTTGTTACTCTTTGACATATTTATAAGAATAAGATACTAAAACTTATTTAAGCTGACTAACACTTAAATTTATACTAGCAGTATACTTAGAACTTTGGGATATGCACCAAGTATGAATTTAGAATTCAGAAAAAAAATTAAAATTATTGCATCCTCCTAAAACCCTTTCTTTTATCAGAATATGATAAGAGCAATTATCATATTCTGTGCAATTACTAACTTATTTAAATTTGAAATGAATATGTTTAGGGCCTTAAATGAAGACTAGACATTAAAAGTCAAATACACATAGATCTCATTAAACATTACCTATGTCCACAGCTCAACCCTTGAATATGTAACTGATCTTACAATTCTATTGTCACATCATTATTTGATGAAGATGACTCCATGCTGCCAATGTGCATTTCTTACTTTACATTTAAAATTTTCTACCATCATTAATAAATTCTGGTTTGGTCTGTCAACAACTGATGATGATCCCACAACATCATAAACACTATTTTGATTAAGAAAACACTATGCTAGATGAGTGTTCCTAAATTTAATATTATTTTATACTTGCTATATGATCTGGACCTATTATACTTCACCATACATGGTGGAAAAACTATCTCTATATTATCATGAGGAATTTAACACTAAGATGGGAGACTTTATAAAACAACATGACAGTTGTGTAATAATCTGGTTGATTCTACTACCTCTTAATGGGTATACACATGTGTGTGGGCATTGCCTCACCACAAAAAGACTCGAATTCAAACCATAGATATCCTTTCTTTTTAGGATTATTTATACTAATGAGCATTAATTACTACTCAGACTCTACCCATCTTTTCTCTCATGAAATTAGCCATAGGTGACACTCCATCAGCCTATGCTCCATATAAATATTAATATATTGGATGCCATTCAATTGGAACATCCTATTAACTAAAAACTGTCACTATTCATTCTCAATATTATAGCAAAACAAAACAATACCAACACTAACAGTGAAAATCTACATATTCCATTTTATAATGTAAAACCATTAATGTATCAACAGCCAAACCAAAATATATATATATCAAATGATCATTAATCATTTAAAATGACAACTATCCTATTGTTAGAGAGAGCACAATGTATTCAAGCACTAAAGATCAAATTGTATTTGTATTCAAAGTGGACAAGTTCATTTCTATACAAAATTAAGACATGAAAAAAAAATCTATATCAAATTTTCTTTTATGTAAGAAAATAATTCGGTCATTCTAGTATACAGTATATATTTGATAAAATGTTTGCATATTCACTTCTTTAATAATATACATTATAATTGGTTTCAAAATATAAGAGAAGTAAATATTTTATCATTCTCTAGATAAACAATATATATCTATTTTCCGGTTTTCCCTTAACTAAAAAAATATACATAAAATAGATGTGTATATTTTACACATTTTTTTTCTTTAACCCAATATATATATATATATATATATTTCATGCCAAAAACAAAACATATATGTTTTATAAACAAAATTTCCAAACAACACATTACTTAAGTAATATATATAACACAGTAGTAATTAAAAAAAATAAGAGAACACTTTTATCCCTTAAATTTTATCCTCTTCATCCAAGTTATTCCATTGTGGTAAGTTAAAAATAAGAATTAATATTATGATTAGCAAACATTCCAGATAACACATATATATTTTATTCCTGTTGGATGTATAATGAGCAATATTCAATATTTATTCAAAAGCAAAATTATTTGATGATTTCAGTATCGATAATTCACAAAACGATGAAAATTCATATTTCCAATTGTGGCAGACTTAAAAGACAAGTTTATCTACTTTTCTCTAGATAATTTCCTGAATAATTCTTTGAGCTACTGTATTCTTCAAAACAAACTTTTTTAAAGATTTTTATTGATTTATCCTGTAAGCGTTTCAAATGAAGTATAACAAGAATCATTTATCACATTTAAAATCAAGATAATTTTTCCTTGAAAAATTAGTGGAATTTCATTACACTTAGCATATTTATCTTTCTTTTTCTTTTAAAACTGTTAATTTTATTTCTCTCTGCATGGTAATATATATATATATATATATGTGTGTGTGTGTGTGTGTGTATCAATGTTTAAACAGTCATATTGTAAACAATATTATAACGGCGTATATTTTTCAATAAAATTTTAAAAGTAAATATTTATTTCATTCCATTCTTATCGGCAAAGTATGATGTGATATTCAATATTAGAAAGAATTTATCCAATTATCATTCTGACATCTTTAGCATTTTAATTAATTGGTAATTGATTATATCTTTCATTACATAGGTTCCCACAATAAAATTTAGCAGACAATAGAGAATAAAATCACGCAAATATTTTCATGTTTACTCTATTAAAAATTAGATGATTCAAAAATGACTTTTAAATTTATTTACTATATATATCATATATAACACTTGTTTTAATATTATTTCAAAGCATTATTTTTTTTTATATTTTAATTTACAAGCACATAATATCGTTGTGCTAGATAATGAGAAAGGCATGAAATTCAAACACTATCAACTTCTTACTTTACAAATAAATAATTTGTGCATTATTTTTAAAGATAAAAGTTTACATGTATAAATAAAGTAAAATCAATGCTTACTTCCTCTTGAATTTTCTGGGTTTAAAATAAGATTTAGGAGAAATAATTAGGATGCATATGGTTTCCATTCCTTCTTCTGTATAACTTCTTAGAACTATCAATCAATAGAAGAATGGTGTTTCAATGACTGCAAGGTTTTGAGATTTCCTATTCAGACATTTTTAGATAGCAAGAGATTATAATTCCATTCAATTATATTTCAGAATTTTATGATTTTAATTTTTTTTTCCTTATTTGAAATCAGACTGGAATTCTGTAGTTACTTAGTTCTTGTTTTCTTAATTAGTCCACCCCCCCTACAACTAAGATAATATATAGCTTGTTTTTCTGATGCATTCTGGGAGAAAAATGGCCAATAATTTTGGTATGCATAATTAGTATTACCCCCTCTGGCTTAATTTTTAATAATTATCCATTATTATTTAAGACAGCTTTATGTTTAGTACTAAAAAAATATGCTTAAGTAATTTACTATGATAATTGATTTATTTTACAAGATTTAACAATTTCATTTAATTATTTATTTATTTCAATTGCTATTCAAAACTAATAAAATAGCAATGTATTTATCTACCAAATAATAATAATACTTTTAAATTGTTATTTTAGTCATCAGAGCCTAGACTGGGTTTGAAATCTAATCTTCACTCAAGAAAATTTTCCAGTACCTTCAAAACAATCTCTATTGAAAAACACTCATTAAAAAATTTAATGCCAAATATATCATTTAAAATTTTGGAATTATTAACTACAGGGATCTAAATAAAAGGTCACATTATATATATATATATATATATATATATATATATATATATATATATATATATTAGTATACATTTTTAAAATGTTATATAGTATACAATAAGGCATTCTAATGATCTAGTATATTTTATTAATAGAGTATCACTCCTAATACTTAAGCTTACAAATGAATTCAGTAAAGAATATTGAGATGAAATAAAAAGCCCAGTGTTGTAAATACCATTTAGGTATGCTAAGAAATAATGGGATGTGCTTCTTTTCAAAGAGTGAAAACTTTTCCAATAGAATAATAATTGATTAGTTGTGGAAATAAACTAATTAAGGACTATATAGAGCATTTATCTTGTATTATCATGATAATAATTATTATCTTCCAGTATTTAAACTAAAGATTGTTTTGAAATAATAGCAACCCATTTCTATTTAATGTTAGTGTCTTTGCAACATTGTATGATAATACACTTTTTATATCTTAAGCCTAAAATTATATTTTTCTTTGCAACATTGTATGATAATACACTTTTTATATCTTAAGCCTAAAATTATATTTAGGAAACACATATTAATATTTTTTAAACATTTTAAATATTTTTCTTTATTGTTATTATTCATTTTACCATTTATTTTATATTGTGTAATAAAGCAATTGTTATTTTTTTAATGATTCTCTTTTGCAGTTATTAAAGAAGCATTTAGGATATTAGATTATCCAGAGATTTTATTTGTATTAAATACACTATTATTGTTATTGGTGCTATCTGAAATATAAAAAGTATTGTGTAAGATGATGTACATAAAATCAATTTTACATTTTCATATCCTAAAATGCATAAACACATTTTAACCAAGACATTTTCTATTGTTGAAAACAGATTTCTTAACATGCATCATTAAAAAAATAATGAATTCTGGCACTGAGAATAAAATATATAAAATTATGGAGCTCATTATATCATTTTGTCATCTGCATATGTAATTATGTATATGTACATACATATTTATACATGAGCTAATTTAGTCAATAGACACTATGTAGCTATACAAGCATACTCACATTCAAACACATAAAAATTTTCTTACTATTTCATCACATAAGAGCAACTTTCTTATTAAATTATTATTTTCTTTTTTATATCATGTTATATAAGAATGTAACCTAATAAGATTTAATGAAATAAGTAAATAAAGGTGTCAGTCCAGATTAATGCTAAAAAATAAATTTATGGAGTAAAAGTATCTGTGAATATATCCATCTTTTACTAAAACAGGCAAAAATCTCTATACGTATTGCCACTCAGTGCAAGCCAGAGCAATTAATGAATGCCAGAAGGCTTGTGCATAAAATGCCCATCTAGTGCCTACTCTTCCAATAATGCCAGACTAGTTCCTGTTTTGTGGCCTTTATTATTAGTTAAGTAGAGCTAAAAGGTGAATGCTAGAGGATTGAATTAGATCCTAAGATCTAGGTGCAGTGATCTCAGATCCAAGGCTCATCTCTGACAAAGGCCACAAGCCAAAAACTAATTGGGGGATATTGGATGAGTAGGCACTAGATGGGGAGGCACTAGATGGGGATTTTATGCACAGGCCTTCTGGCATCCATTGATTACTCTGATTTGTACTGAGTGGCAATACATATGGAGAGTTTTTCCAATTTTAATAACAGTTATAAGCAAGCATAATAAATGGTGATCATGTAATGTTTATTAGCTTAAAATCATCCTGCCTAATAGAATAGTGGTGGCTATGGTTATTAAAGAACCAAAGTCACTAAAATGTATAGGTACTAAACTGACTTCAGACCTATATGATTATATAAGCTATTGAGCTTGAATTAAAAATATTATAGGGTTTTCAATTTAAGACTCATGGTTTTGTAGTTAAGTAGAGATAAAAGATGGCTGCTGGATGGTAAGATCTAGGTGCAGTGCTCTCACTGATGAAGGCCCCAAGCCAGAAACTAGACTGGGATTATTGGATGGGTAGGCACTAGATAGGGATTTTAAGCACAAGACTTCTAGCATCCATCGATTACTCTGGTTTGCACTGAGTGGCAATATGTATAGAGAATTTTGCCTGTTTTAATAACAGTTTTAAGCAAGCATAAGAAATGGTGATCATGTGATGTTCATCTTTTGCTTAATAGTCATATAGCATAGCAATTTTGAGTTGAATCTAAGGTTTATTAAAACTTGTCCTACCAATGGATGTAAAGCTACATATCATGGAGAGACCCATGCCAACATTACCACCAAAATATGTCAACATCACTATTTATACAGGAGAGGTATGAACAATACTGAAAACAAATCCATATTCTTCAAGCACCAAGAAAAATCAGGACATGTGTTTGAACCCACTTTGGCAAGGGCACTATGCACTGAGTGTGATGGTGCAAAACAAAAAAAGGTGTGGTTTATTGCAAATGACAACTATGCATTAAACTGAAAAGAATTGTGCTTTGCAATATCCAGAAAATGGTCAATATGAAAGAAAGCTTTGAATATATTTTGCATAAATTACTGCCAAGCTCCACTTAAAATCTCAATGTAAGCTGACACTCTTAAGATAGGCTATGAATATGGAGACAAGTTCCCCAAAAGCACTTAGCCTTATAATTCTTTTCTAATAATACTAAGCTTCAATTTTTTTTTGCATAAAGTGCAATTAAAACTTACCACTCGAAGGTGAAGTAAAAACACAAAAAGTTTATTTTAATATTAGAAAGTAAATAAAGTAATTATTAAAGTGGCATACAATACTAATTATACTTCTGCATGAATTAAATTCAATCAGCAAAACATAACTGTCAGGTCACATTGTATAGATAAATGTTTACAAAATTTAATTAAGAGTGAAATTAGATGTCATACTGATTAAGACCAAAATTTAATGTAATCATTGGATATTCTTTTAGAAACAGTAATATTAAACTGGACTCCAAGAGATTGTAAATGATCTAGAGAAAAACTACATGTGAGATGGATGGTTGAAATAAGGAAGTGTGCTGAGGTGATATGTAGAAGAGAGGCTAGAGATCTGAAAGTGTAAAAACTTGAAGAGTCCTTCATCCTGCAGTGAATTATAATAGAAATGATAATGATGAATTTATTTTTTACTCAATTCCTGAACTGTCTATTGGGTAACAAACAGTAGCAATATACCTGTATCTTCTTGCTGATGTCCATCTTTAGTGAAGGTTTGAATAGCTTTGGTGTAATATAATAGGATAAATGTAAGAAAAATTCAATGTTTTTTTACTTATTTATGGAGTACTATGCTAAAACATTCTGCCTGAATGTAAGTAGAATATATTATTATAACTAAATCATTACTAATAATTTTTGTCTTAATAATATCTTTAACTTGATTTTATTTTAGCCTATATCAATTCAGGTGAAAACAATTAAAGAACAGACTGCTATAACTAAGCAATAAAATTAAGTCATCATCAATAAATCGCTTGCTATTTAATTAGAAAAATGTATTGTACTGTCACAACAGCTAAAGTTACCTAAGTTATACATTTTAATACACTTAAATTGTAGAGGGAATAAAATCGAAATGAAACTCTAATAAAATTGTTATCGATGACGTAAAACGCATATGTCGATTATTATACTTAAAAAACTGAGATGCTGTTATAATTTCTTTTAAGGGAGTGGAAAATTACCGCGACAATAAACAAGATTTGAATCTTAGTTTCTTCTATATTCAATTTGACAGCGAAATTATTATGCTTAGTACGAAGATCTGACCATTTAATGCATTACAGGGTTTTTTTTTTTTTTCTACAATGATTATCAAAGAAAACAATTGATTTCAAAATAGTTTTGAATATATTAAAAATATTTTAATGCATATCTTAGGAAATATAAATTGAATTTAATACACAATGCTGAGAATAATGAAGTTCAACGTAGATTGTAATTTAAGAGGTTTGTTATCAAAGATTTCTGACAAGTGCAGCTGTGGATAGAAAATGAATTAATTTAAAATTTAATACAACTTTGACTGCGCATCTACAATCTTAAGATAAGTTAATGTGAAAATTTATTCAAGCGCAGTGTTTAATATAAATAAACTATTTATTTTATTATGGTTTGAAATTTAATTGTGATTCTTGTTTAAAGTATAAATATTTGCAATTAATTGAAATATCTGCATATATATGTGTGTGTGTGTGTTGCGAAAACACACAACCGATTTCATCTTTTACGGTAAAGATGGGTTTGTCATAAGTTAGTAATTGCCAACAGATCTAACAGAAATAATATAAACTATCTTTTTTCTTGATCAATATCATTCTATTATTTTATGAATATCCATTGCAATTTATTGCATTTCAGAAAATTTATTAATGTCTATTCATATTCAGAAAAGGCATACTGATAATAAAATATTTACCCGCCATTTATTATTTTTTATATTTAAAAAAATTTATAGTACGATAGTTGATCATCCATTTATCGTGTCATACGACTTGAGTTTGAATCTGGGCTGAGTGAATCTATTTTTTAGATTCTTATTTAATTAGAATATTTCTTTCAGAAAAAGAATACAAAAATAAGCATCAGTTATTAAATATTTAATGGGTTAATAAAGTAAAAAAAAAAAAAACAATCAGGTGCCAAATAAAAAAGGAAACAATGAAATAAAGACATGTACTGTCATGACATTTGCAAAAATTAATGAGAGGATATTAAATCGTTATTTTTGGAGAAAATAAGATATCAAAAAGGGATAATATGATAAGTAGAAGAAATTTAAAGTTAATAAGAATATATAAAAAAAGACATTTTATGATTATTTTTTGTTTTGTTTTGGTCAATTCAAGCAAACACAGAATATAAAAATAGAATAGTAGAATTCAATAAAACAACTTTTACTAAAATATGTTAGAAATATATATATACATCAGTGTTTGAAGAATGTTTTTTTTTAAATTTATGGAAAAAATAATGGTTATATATGAGAGAGAACGTAAAACTAAAATAACAATCGGGTCATATACAATGTGTGTATAACTTCACTTTATTTAAGAATGTGTCACTTTTATGACATATTACAGGAGAAGATAAACTTTCATAATAATTGGTATTTATAACAAAAATGGTGGCAATATTTTTACAATACATAGAACTATATTCATATTAATATATGTTTTTATTAGTTAAGTAGTTTCAAATAAAATATATTTTTAAAACATGTATTCTTGTATATTTTTAATAGTTAACAAGTTTCAAGTAAACTATATTAAATATATATATATTTTCTGGTCACAATAAAAATTATTTATGAAACAACTTTTTAATAAGTTTTATCTAATAATAAAAAAACTGACAGATATGTGTTCAAGATGGATGAGATTGGCAAAACAGTTGAAATGTAAGAACAAATAAAAATACTATGTTAGATTCATATATTATTTAATTTTTTATAATTATTTGTACCTATTTACAACAATCCTTTCATTAATATTATGTTTATTTAAGTATGTATCATTTATTTGCCTTGAATAGATTATTTAGGATTACATTCTGTCTTTATAGTAATGGTTTAATCTTTCTTAGATTAATTTCAATCAAATAAATACTCCCAATGATTAAAAACTTCTGCCGTTATCATGAGATCTTGTATGTTAATAAAGAAATAAGAATTCCATTTATAAATGCACCCTGTTTGTAAATATTTTTGATGAGATAAAATGGTTTTTATTTTTAAAAGTATACAATCAGTTGTATTAAAACAAATATAGATTTTAAAAAATATAAAAAAGGCAATGAATGTGTTTATTAAATTACTTTTCTCTTAAAATTATTATTTTTAATTCTATGTAAAATCGCACATTTTTTCGATATTTTTTCATTATTTCATTATTCAAACCCAAATAAATAGTAAATATATTCTTTTTCTCTAAAATTTTTTTTGTAAAAATACAACATTGATTATAAGTAAAAGGCTTTTACTAAGTAAATTTATTTTTGCTCTAATAATACCTTGTATATTGAATTTTCATTGTAATAAGTGAATAAAAATATAAACAAATTATAAATACTTTCAGATATTGTACTGTTTTTGACAATACATTTTTAATACTTTTATATGCATTTCTTAAAATAAGATATAAAAAGGGTAAGACGTACTCATAAATTAAAAAAGTATAATACATATGTAAATTGACACATATTAGTACATTACACACATCCCTACACACGCATTTATATATATATATATATATATATATGTGTGTATGGCCCTTATTCCCAGGAGGCTGTAAAGTCACCAACCAAGGCAGCCGTTGGTGGCCGAAAGCGGAGGGTGCTAAGAATCCCCTGATTGCAGACCCAGGTTGCCATTTGATAACTTTTTATTTAGGTACTTACAACTGCAGATCACTTGCAAGTGAAGGAAGATTGCAAGAATTAGAAGAAGAACTATCTTATATTAAATGGGATATTATTTGACTTTGTGAAGTTAGAAGAAAAGGTGAAGAGACAATTGATTTAAAAAGTGGACATATATTCTATTATAAAGGCACAAATATTGGAAATACAAGTGGAGTAGGATTCATTATAAATATAAAGTGGAAGAACAATATTATGGAGATTGATGGTGTATCAGACAGAGTGGCAAGATTAGTTATACAACTTAATAGCAGATACCAAATGCAGATAATTCAGGTTTATGCCCCAACAAGTTCTCATAGTGATGAAGTAGTAGAAGATTTTTATATGGATGTACAAAAAGCTTTTAATCAGAGTAAACAACATATTAAAATTGTTATGGAAGACTTTAATGCTAGAATTGGTAAATAAATAAAAAATGAAAGTGCTGTAGGTAATTTTGGTTATGGTAATAGAAATGAGAGAGGACATAGACTTGTGGAGTTTGCAGAAAAAAGAAACACTTTATATTATGAATTCTTTTTTTGAAAAAAATGTTAAAAGAAAATGGACATGGAAGCATCCAAATGAAGGTACAGCAGAAATGGATTATATTTTGACTAACAGGAAATACATATTTCAAGATTGTAATGTTCTTAATAGATTTAACACAGGAAGTGATCACCGATTAGTAAGGTGCAAGATACGTGTAAATGTAAAACTAGAAAGACAAAAATTGTTAAGAAAAACAATATTTACAGTTGATATTCCTAATCTTCAGAAACATTCTAATGAATTTAAATTAGAACTTACAAATCGGTTTCAAGTATTAATAGATTTTGCATGATTCAGATTTGAATGAAATTAATATGAAAATAACTGATACACTTTTAAAAACTGCAACAAAGAGAGCTGGTAGAGAAAAGCAGCAATTGACCAATAAAATTTTTACTGAGACTAGAGAATTTATGAAGAAAAGGAAGATATACAAAAATGATGCACTAAAAAGATTTGAATATCTTGAACTTTGTAAAATGGTGCGGAAAAAAGTTGAAAGTGATATAAGAAAGTATAACTGTAAACTAGCAAGAAAAGCTGTAGAAGAAAATAAAAGTCTTAAGAAGGTAAAACAACATTTTGGTATTGGTAGGAGATTTATGTCTGCAATAAGGAAAAAAGATGGAATTATTACTAAAAAGAAAGATGACATCATGAAATTGGTAGAAAATTTTTATCAAGAATTATATAGTAATAAAGAACAAGTGCCTCCTATATCTATTACATCTTCTGAATTGCCCAGAATTTTAAATGAAGAAATGAGACATGCAATTAAATGTATGAAGAAAGGAAAGGCTCCAGATAATGATGGAATTATAATTTATATATTAAAAGAAGCAGGTGAAGAAACAGAAATTTTTTTAGCAAAGTTATATACCAAATGTCTAAATGATAAAAATGTACCGGATGATTGGAAGAATGCAGTAATAATATTAATATTTAAAAAAGATGATAAAAAAGATATTAGAAATTACAGACCTATCGGCCTTTTATCAGTTTTATATAAAAAATTTTACCAAGATAATTACAACTCGTCTACAGAGAACACTGGATTTCCACCAACCAAAAGAACAAGCTGGATTTAAAAGTGGTTTTAGTACAGTAGATAATATTCAGGTACTGAGAGAAGTTATAGAAAGGACAAATGAATATGAGTTGTCATTATGTTTTTGATGTGTAGACTATGAAAAGGCATTTGATTCTATAAACATTTCTTCAGTGATTAAAGCATTGGATCTTCAAGGTATAGATCCAGGATATTGTCATATTTTAAAGAATATTTATAAAAATGCAACAGCAACAATTAGATTACATAATGATACTGGGAAAGTCAACATTGAGAAACGTGTAAGACAAGGTGACTCCATATCTCCTAAACTTTTTACAGCAGTGCTGTAAGAAGTATTTTGTGGATTAAAATGGGAAACTAAAGGAGTGAAAGTAAATGGAGATTATTTAAGTCATTTAGATTTCGCAGATGTTGTAGTTGTTTTTGCAAATAATGCTTCAGAGCTGCAAGAAATGTTGCAGGAGTTATCAGATGAAAGTAGGAAAGTAGGACTAAAGATAAATGTTAAAAAGACTAAAGTAATGTTTAATCGATTTGCTCAAAATATGAAGATGAAAATTGATTATGATGAATTAGAAGAAGTTAACAGTTACAAATACCTTGGGCAGATTATTAATACAGATGGAAACATAATGGAGGCAATAATCATAGAATTAAACTTGGTTGGTAGAAATAACTTAGTACTAAAAGGAAATATGCTTATGTGTTTGAAAAGGAAGGTTTTTAACAAATGTGTTTTACCAGTTCTTACTTATGGATCTGAGACTTGGACACTCAATAGAAGAGCAATACAGAGACTTCAGACCACTCAAAGAAGTATGGAGAAGTATATGTTGGGAGTAATAAGAAAAGATCCAAAACGCAATGTATGGGTAAGAGAACAAACAGGTGTTACTGACCTCATTGAAAAAATTAAAAGATTGAAGTGGAGTTGGGCTGGACATATTTCTAGAAGAGATGATAATAGATGGACAATTGAAATTTTAAACTGGATTCCAAGAGATTGTAAAAGACCCAGAAAGAGACCACATGTGAGATGGATGGATGAAATAAGAAAGTGTGCAGGGGTGATGTGGAGAAGAGAAGCTAAAGATCGGAGAAAATGGATTAAACATGGAGAGACCTTCATCCTGCAGTGGATTGATAATGGTTGATAATGATGATAATGATGATGATACATAGATAGATAGATAGATAGATAGATAGATAGATAGATAGATAGATAGATAGATAGATAGATAGATAGATAGATAGATAGATAGATAGATAGATAGATAGATGGATAGATAGATAGATAGATAGATAGATAGATAGATAGATAGATAGATAGATAGATAGATAGATAGATAGATAGATAGATAGATAGATAGATAGATAGATAGATAGATAGATAGATAGATAGATAGATAGATAGATAGATAGATAGATAGATAGATAGATAGATAGATAGATAGATAGATAGATAGATAGATAGATAGATAGATAGATAGATAGATAGATAAAATGTAAAACAGTCTTTAAATGCTCATTGCAAAGAAAGGCCTTTTGAGCAGTGATACTTTACAGAATACAGAATAGGATTCAACCTAACTAATTAATTTCTAATTGATGAAAGTTTTATGGTTTATATTTCTGACTTTAAATTTTACCTATAAATATTTAGAATATTAAATAGATATGGCCCCATACCCATACACACATCACTAAAATATGATGTGATGTTTTAGGTATGATTGTCAATGTAGGTTTGGTAATAATATAAATAATTTTGTCTGCCATAACCTAACATCTGTTTGTGTTTTTTTTAGTTTTCTCAAAAACATATTTAATTATATATCTTATTAAAATCATCACCATTTTTTTACATCTTTAAGCAAATAGTGTTTACTATATAATAATATTTTCCACTGTTTCTCATAGTCTTCATATTTGTTATTGTGGTATAAAGTCCAATGAATGAGAAGGGATTGCATAGAGTTGAATAAGTTATGATGTCTTTTTTTTGTATTTTAAATAATTGAAATTGCATGATATTTAAAATGGTTTTGACAATCTATCTGTGTTATTTCATCAGAATCACTACAAGAATGATTTTTTTTTTTAAAAAAAGATTTTAATAATGCTTTTTCAGCTAGCTTCTATGTGAACTATGGAAAGTTATGAAATAAAAATAAGTTGTAACTTCTGACCTGTCATATGGGATTAGTCCAATTAGACATAGAATATGGAGTAACCTTCTGTATTTTCTTAGAGTGTAAATAAACTTTATTTTGAAAGTAAAAATAAGTTTGCCCACCATATCTGTACTTTTTTTTACTGTTGATTATATGGTGTACATAAAAATAAATAATTAAAGTGCTAAAACTATTTATAAATTATGGAGAGAATTCTTACAAAAGTAATTGTCCCTCTAGTTACAATATTAGAT
This sequence comes from Epiperipatus broadwayi, assembly GCA_028023455.1. Lineage (NCBI taxonomy): Eukaryota > Metazoa > Onychophora > Udeonychophora > Euonychophora > Peripatidae > Epiperipatus > Epiperipatus broadwayi. Next base: position 1,016,494 of record JAQFVV010006280.1, on the reverse strand, counting down.
ATTTCATGCTGTGTAAGTTAGCTGTAGCTAAAAGGTAGATCAATTATTTAACAAAAGCCACTCTTAGATGATAACTCTCCACAAGTTATATTTATACATACCATCCATAAGTCATACTTTTGAGCGCACACACATAAATATATAATAATCAAGTCACCTTTCAAACGTTATATTTCAGCAACGGCCTCAGTAAAAACGGTTGACTTAAAATATTATAACATTTGGAACGGCCTCAGTAAAAACGGCTGACTTAAAATATTATAACATTTGGGAGGATGAATTAAATATTTTCTATTTCATTTTCAGCTAGTGATATGGACTGGAATATTTATATATATATAAACGATCTACATAATAAAAATTATGAAGTATTAAATGTGATATTTATGAAGCTATATGTATATAAAATGATATATCTTACATTTATTCTATTCCTTAATAATATCTTATAGCCTCAGTAGATTGTTTAGAGATGTATTTAAAAAATAAATACGAATAGTAAAAAATCATTCGGACTTTTATATTAGAATTAATTCAATAGGTAGTAGATGAAATGAACGACTGAAGAGTTGTGGGTGGGAGTAGTTTGAAGATTCTCCATTAAGGTATGAAGATTGGCTATCTTAATGTAAAGCTGAGCACTAATTGTATATATATACATGTAGAGATAGTAATTTGGACCAACTGATGATTGCTGGTTTAGTATGAAATATGTATATTGGTGATTATTTATCTTTTCAACATGTGTGTGATTAGATGGATCAGCAATATGAGATGGCTTGGAGAATTGAGGGTCGTATGAAAGTCTGAGTTCCAATCCATTATATACTACATTATATGTGCTGGTGTGTGTAAGTCTGTACAGTGTATTGAATTACATATTGAAACATAGTGCATTAAAGGTCTGCCCATTCCTTGCATATGTATGTAAATGTATTATTCTCTGATACATGAGGGGTCAGAATGACTAATGTTCAACATGGGTAGGATGACAACCTTAGCACTAACATGGGCTTTGAATGTTCCATCATCAAATTTTCAATGAAATGAATAGCCAAAGAGTTGTGGGTGGGAGTAGTTTGAAGCCTGTCCATTAAAGTATGAAGATTGGCTATCTTAATATAAAGCTGAGCACTGATTGTATATGTGTGGAGATGGTAATCGGGACCAACTGATGAGTGCTGGATTAGTGTGAAATACATATATTGGTGATTATTTGAACGTGTATGTGATCAGGTGGGCCAACAATGTGAGATGGCATGGAGAGTTGAGGGTCACGTGAAAACCTGAATTCAAATCCCTTAAATATTACGAATACTAAAAAAAATATTAGGGCATTTTATATTAGAGATAATTCAATAGGTGGTAGATGAGTTTTTTGAATATACAGATACATAGAGGAAGATGTGTGCGTTTATGATTAAATATATGGTAAATTATTTAGATCGCTAAAGCAAGTACAATAGTAGTGTGTTTGAGGAATGAATTGATAAGAAGGTAATAAGTAGATGACTAATACATAGGTGTAAAGATGTATATGTGTTATGGGTCAATAAGTAAATAGTTCATGGTATAATGATAAATAGATAATTGTTAAATCATTATACAGATAAGTTATTTGTTTTAGAAATATTTTAATTAACAACATCAACAACAATAAATAAAACAAAAAAATATTTTCACTTAAAAAATTATTAATTGTTCAATTGATAATTTCAGCATGGTTACACCAAATGCTATGCAGTATCGTAATGACAAATAATAATAAAATCAATATTTTTTATTTATTTGTTTGATATTTTGCTGATGTGGTTTTAAAATTAGAGCCAGATAATTAATTAATTAATCTATATTTTTATTTAAAAAAAAAAGAATCAGCACTTTATTATTTTTTATTTTATTTTTTGGATATAAGATTTAAAAAAAGCATTAAAAAACGAAAAATATTAGCATAATCTTTATAATAAAAAGTTTAGAAATTAATTCACGTTAAATAAATAATGCAAATTAAAAAAAAAATCCTATTGCTTTTGCAATCTTAAAGTTTACCATCCAATGTAAAATAATGGGCCAGTCCTTTTACGTGATACATGAATATTGGTTATTTATAACCATAAACTAGTGTTTTATAGATTTTAATACTTAAAAAAGCTATATCTTTGTTTTCAAGACACAAAGTTTGAATTATTCAGGAACTTAAATGACTGTAATACCTGATTATGACAATACTTAGCATCATGCACAAAGAGTATAAGAGTAATAATTTATTTTGCATTAAATAATATATGCAATAAAATATTCAAAATATGAATTTTTTTTTTTTTATATATTTTAGAAAAAGTCACTTTTTATTATTATTAGTATTATATATGCACATTCACAAATAGTACACACGCACACACACGTATATGTATATATATATATATATATATGTCAGTTTTATGTAAAATTGTTAAATATACAGTTATTTATACTAATTTCAATGTATATTTCACTTTATCTCAATCTATCTCAATCAATCATCAGCCTATAAGTCAGATCAATCTCTTTCATTCACGTGATATATATATATTTTTTTAAATTACTCAATTTACTTCTTTTTTTCTTCAAATGAATAAGACATATAACTCATATAGTATTTTTTTAAGTATGTATACACTGTTTTTTATTTTATTTTATTTTTAAGATATACTTAAACTTCATATAATTATTTAATATATTTCAAACATCTATTTTATCTCGATATCTTGAAATGAAAAAAATAATATATTATAAATATTATAATGATTAATATGAATCTGCTAGGTCTAAATAGAAGATAACTCAAAGAAAAAAGATTATTAGTTAATTGTTCATTAGCTATTTGATTGGATGAACACCATAACTTTTTTTCAGGACTTGAAAATTTATTGAAATTGAGTAAACTCTAATCATCACTAAAATGTTCCTTATATTTTGGGTGAGCATGATATATCCTAGATAATCATCACAGTAATATTGCTTGTTAAAATTATGACATCAATAATAAGTTGCTATATTGCACTTCTTTCTTTCCTTATATCCTTCTTATTCCATTTTCTTTCCAGGACCATTACTTTCAGCAAGTTATTTCCAACATAGGTTGCGAAGTTATGAGCCTTTCTGAGTTTCATACTAAATCAAATTTATAAACAAAAACACATTTATAAAAAAAAAATACATTTATTATACTTGTTAATTTCACTTTAAAATGAAAAAAAATTTAATCCTCAACTTAACTAAGTAGGTAAATAAGTGTGATATATATATATATGTCATATTATTATTACTATTTGCGGGATATTCCGTGTAGTGAAAAAGCTAAATGCTGACGTTTCAGTACAATATCAAGTACCTTCCTCAGAGCGTCCTCTTTCTCAAATCATAAGAATGCATGATTTGAGAAAGAGGACGCTCTGAGGAAGGTACTTGATATTGTACTGAAACGTCAGCATTTAGCTTTTTCACTACACAGAATATCCCGCAAATAGTAATAATAATATGACATCTTTTATCCGTGAAAACATTAGAATTAATATATATATATATATATATATATATTATGAATTTGATATATGCTTATTATTTTTATAGTTTTATGTTATGCATATTTAATTAATTATTATTTTATCTGTGATATTAGAAGGTATACATTAAACAACTTTGGTTAGAAAATATCCAAGGTAAAAGTTTTGCTTTAAATGCATAAATTATTAAGAGTTTTGGAAATTATTATTTCAGTATAATAAAATGTATTGCTATACCTGGGGTAAAAAATAGCCTTTTTATATTTGACAAGTTTGTAAATGAAATGTTTTGGATGTAGATGTTTAAGTTTAGATAGCTTATAAAATTTTAATGTTTGATATTATTATGCAATCATGGTATGTCACTTTACATATATTCATAGACCAAATAGATGTGTTATTATGATTTGAATGTGTGTGCAAGTTGACTATACATTTATTATTATCAAATTCATGCCTTGATCAATTAATTATTGGTACACTGCTTGGAGACAGATATCAATTTTGGAATTTTTATGTGTTTTTTTCATTGCTATAGTATGTGTTAGGCCCTTCATGAATTAGAATGTGGCTGTTTTGTTTCAGTACTGTCAAGTTATTAGGGGCCCATCCATATATTTTCCATCATCCACTTTGCTTATAACTTAGTATTATAGGTATGTATTTTTAATATATAAAAACATTATAAAGCATGTCCACTCTGCAAGTATTTTTACTATTTTTACTACGGTTTTATTTTAAGTATGTTAGTTATATTGTCAATATTGAGCATATATGTTTTCATCACCCCTCATAGTTATTAATTATACTGGTTTAATAATTTCTGCAAACTATTTAGATATATTTGCAATTTCATGAGAAGTATGTTTCCACACTGATTTTTAGATATTGTTGGTAACGTAGTATATTTAATATCATTTTAGTGGCCTATATAGGCATATGTATATATATATTCTTTTCCATGTACATATTGTTAAATGAATAATATTAAATAAAATTTTGAGAATTTCTTAAATAATGTTGATGCTAATGTTGTAATTTTATAGATATTATTCAAAAGGGGATATTTTATTTTTAAATTAAACAAATGTTTTATGGTAGTGCAACTTGTCATATTACAATTATTGTTTTTTCTAAATATCTTTGTTGATTAAATATTATTATTATCTTGAAAATAAATATTTTATTATTTCTTAAATACATTTGTGTTTTCGTTGCCATTATCACATCTATTTATCCTGAAAATCTAATTTAATAAAGTTTTATCATACATTATTTTGAAAAAATTACATTTCAAGAGCCACATAAAGTTTATTTATTGAGTTTATCATTTATTTAATACTTGCTTTGTAATAAGTTGCATATTATATTGATATATGTTTATTACAGACGTACTTTATAATGTAGTGGGTAGCATAAAAAACTATTTCTACCTACTGAATTATTTTATTGTATTACTTGGTGCAAGTTCATATTTAAAAATATTAGGATAAGAGGTGCTTATAGATTATACAAAATAAAAAATCACATAAGAATTGTAAAATATTTAAAGAGAGTTTTATTTGCTAATCATATGTTTATCTGAATTATTTATATACTTAAGTATTTCGCATTTATATTTTTATTTATTTAAGACACAAGATATAAGATGATAGTCTTATGAAAATAAAATAAAATAATTTATGTACAATAACTTAAATGATTATTTTATTTAATAGTGTTCTTATATTTATTACAATAATTATTTTCTTGTACAAGTATATGCATCAATCCTGATATGTAGATAAGGTATGAACCCAGTATATACATTTAAATTTTAAAAACAATCTGAGCATTAATAAATATCTAAGATAGGATTTAAATATAATAAGAACAACAGATTTAATATTTGTATTTATATGATATTTTGTCTATGTAATAGGACTCATACTGTGTGGTGGTATATAAATCGATAGTCATTACGGTGCCAGTATGAACTATCCCAGACAAGCTCGTTTGTAAAGTTGCAATTGTTGGGTTTTGGCATGGTGGCCTTTGATCTTTGTCTCCACCATTTATAGGGTATTTATCACTTAATAATTCTGTTATAAGTCAAAATGTATATCCCTTATATATATATAATATTTAGAAAGTATATATAATAACATGTGTATCATCATCATTATCAACAATTATCATTCCATTGCTGGATGAAGATCTCTCTAAGTTCAATCCATCTTCTGTAATATCTAGTCTGTCTTTTCCACATTACCCCTGCACACTTTCTTATTTCACCCATCCATATGATATGTAGTCTTTTACTGAGTCTACTATAATCTCTTGGAACCCACTTTAAGATTTCAAATGCCATCTATTATCATCTCTTCTAGAAATATGTTCAGTTCAACTCCACTTCAGTCTCTTACTTCTTTCAATGATGGAAGTAACACCTGTTTGTTCACATACCCATATATTACATTTTCAAGCTGTTCTTGTTACTCCTAATATGTATTTTTCCATACTTCTTTGAGATATCTGAAATCTCTGTATTGCTCTTCTATTAAGTGTTTCAGATCCATATGTAAGAACTGATAAAACACAATTATCAAAAACATTCCTTTTTAAACACATAGGTATATTCTTTTTAATATTAAGTTATTTTACCAAAAGCACTCCAGCCAAGTTTAATTCTATGATTAATTTAATCCATTATGTTCTTATATATAGTAATAATCTGACCAAGATATTTGTAGTTATTAAATTCTTCTAACTCATTATAATCAACACTTTCCATCCTTTGAAAAAAATCCATTGAACAGTACTTTAGTTTGTTTAACATTTACATCTAGTCTTACTTTCTTACTTTCATTTGATAATTCTTGCAATATTTCCTAAAGCTTTAAAGCATTATTTGCAAAAAAAAAAAACAATTACATCATCTGCAAAATCTAAATGACTTAAATAATTTCCATTTATTTTTAGTTCTGTAGCTTCCCATTTTAAACCCCTAAGTACTTCTTATTGTATGGCTGTAAAACGTTATGGAGATATGGAGTCACCCTGTCTTACATTCTTTTCAATGTTAAACTTCCCAGTATCATTATGTAATCTAATTGTTGCTGTAATTTTTTATAAATATTCTTCAGAATATGACAATATCCTAGGTCTATTCCTTGATGATCCAATGCTTTAATCAGTGAAGAAATGCTTATAGAATCAAATGCCTATTCATAATCTACAAATACAAAGCATAATGGCAATTCATATTCATTGGTACTTTTTATACCTTGTCTCAATACTTGGATATGATTTATTGTGCTAAAACCACTTTTAAATCAAACTTGTTCTCTTGGTTATTTGAAATCCAATGTTCTCTATAAATGAGTTATAATTATCTTGGTAAAATGTTTGTATAAAACTGATAAAATGCTGTTAGGTCTGTAATTTTTAATATCTTCTTTAGCATATTTTTTTAAATATTAATATTAATACTGCATTCTTCTAATCATCTGGTACATCTTTATCATTTAGACATTTAATATATAACTTGGCCAAAATTTTATTTCTTCAATTTCTTATAATATATTGATTATAATTCCATCATTACCTGGATCTTTTCTTTTCTTTATAAATTTAATTGCATGTCTCTCATGTACATTTAAAATCCTGGGCACTTCAGAAGATATGATAGATGTAGGAGGTACTTGTTCTTTATTACTATATAATTCTTAATAGAAATCTTCTACCCATTTTCTGATATCATCTCTCTTTTTAGTAATAGTTTCATCTTTTTTCTTATTGCATATATAATTTCTTACCAATACCAAAATGTTGTTTTACATTCTTGAAACTTTTATTCCAGATCTGTCCTTGATAGTTGATAATTATACTTTCTAATATCAGTATCAACTTTTTCACACAATTTTACAAACTTTGAGATATTCAATCCTTCTTAATATATCATTTTTATGTTTCTTCATATTCCTTCTTTTCTTTATAAATTACTTAGTTTTCAGCACAAATTTTATTGGTCAATTGCTGCTTTTTTTCTACCAGCTAAATCTGTTGCAGTTTTTAAAAGGGTAACAATTATTTTCTTATTAATTTCATTCAAATCTGAATTTTGTTCAAAATCTACTAATACTTGAAGCTCATTTGCAAGTTCTAATTTAAATTCATTAGAATGTTTCTGAAGATGAGAAATATCAACTGTAAATATTGGTTTTTCCTAATAATTTTTGTCATGTACCTTATATTTTACTAATCAATGATCACTTCCTGTATTGAATTTATTATAAACATTACCATCTTGAAATAAGTATTTTCTGTTAGTCAAAATATAATCCAATTCTGCTATAGCTTCATTTGAATGCTTCCATGTTCATTTTTTTTAACGTTTTTTTCAGAAAAATAATTCATAATATAAAGGCTTTTTTTTCTGCAAGCTCCACAAGTCTATGTCACTTCTCATTTCTATTACAGTATCCAAATTTACCTACAGCACTTTAATCTTTCATTTGTTTATCAATTCTCATATTAAATTTTCTCATAACAATTTTAAAATGTTGTTTAGTCTGATCAAAAGCCATTTGTACATCCATATAAACATGTTTTATTACTTCATCACTATGAGAACTTGTTGGGGTGTAAACCTGAATTATCTACAATTGGTATTTGCTATTAAGTTGAACAACTAATCTTGTCACTTTGTATGATACAGCATCAATCTCCTAAATGTTGTTCTACCATTTTTGTTTATAATGAATCCTACTTCATTTGTACTTCCAATATTTGTCCATTTGTAATAGAATATGTATCCATTCTTAAAATCAATTGTCTCTTCATCTTTTCTTCTAACTTCATAAAGTTCAATAATGTCCCATTTAATATAAGACAGTTTTTCTTTCAATTCTTGCAATCTTCTTTCTCTTGAAAGTGATATGAAGTTATAAGAACCTAAATAAAAAGTTGTTATAAAATGGCAGCCTGGGTGCACAATCAGAGGATTCTTAACACATTCCACCTGCTGCCTTCGCCTGATGTCTGTACAACCTCCTGGTTCATGATTTATTTTATCTGTCATGATTCTCTTTCATACAGGCATTCATTTTGCTTTATCAAGCAACTGAGAACAAAGATATAGTCTTTCTTGATATTTATTTTACAGAAGGCAGACTGCAAATTTATTAACATTTGATATTTGATATTTATTTCAGATGGCAGTATGCACTGGAAATATTTTCAAACATATCTGTGTTTGAGAGTATCAATGATTAAAATGACTAATGTTTAGTCTGTGTTTGTGCACATAGAGCAAACATATCTGTTTAAGAGCAGTTTAAAGATCATTGATTAAGTAATTTCACATACACTCATTGAATTAATCCATGTTTCAATATTTTTGCAAATCATAGTTGAAAGAGGTACCTTTTTTGAATTAGCTGTTTTGAGATGTGGGCTCTAAACATTTATTTCATAGAGCATATAGCTGAAATTTTTTTTTAATGTTTGAGGTGATTTGATATTCGATACATATTTCAGATAGTGGTATGGACTGGAAGTGTGTGTGTATATATATATATATTGATATTACATCAAATATTTTATTAAAATTAGTTTTACATTAGTTGTAGACACATTTTGTCATTTTGTTATATCGATATGTACAAACGTTATAAAATGTATTTTTTTATATATACCCACAGAATATAATAAATAGAAAATTGTATTTTCAGTTCTTTTTGTTAATAATTATTTTTGTTTATTTATTTAATTGTTGTTGTTGTTTTTTTAATTTTTAAACAGTATAAAATTGCATTTGATCTACTCAGATGTAATGCTTATTTTTCTTACATAATTAACATCAAAAATTTATATCATCATTGTGTTATCATTTTCAACTATTATCAGTTCTGTGCAGAATGAAAATCTAACCAAGTTTAATCCAGTTTCTCCTGTTAATGTACTTTCTGCCTTGTATGTTTTGGCATGCTTGGTAGAGTGATCAGGAGTGCCCAGAGTTGATTCTGGTGCTCACAGGTTTATTGTTCAAACTTCTTATAAACTCCAGAGCAATAAATCCATATGCTTTTTATATACTCTCATTTCTAAAACATATAAGCAATTTTTTTTATTTCATCTATCCAAATCACATGTTCTATCTTCCTAAAACCTTTACAAACTCTTGGGATCCAATATTCAGCTCAGCATCACTTCAGTATTATAATTTTTTTAATGATGGTAATATTATCTATTTATTTTCTTATCTCTTCTTGTTTCTAACATATATTTTTCTATACTTTTCTGAAGGTGTGTTAAATGTTTGAATCTTAGTTCCATAAGTAAAAACTGATAAAACACAATTATTAAGAAACCCTTTAAAAATAACACATAAGTATATTTTTTTTAAATTTTAAATTATTTCTGTCAAAAGGAATCCATCTAAGTTTAATTCTATGATTAATTTTATTCATTTAAATCATATCAGTATTAATAATCTGACTAAGGTATTTATAGCCATTGACTTCTTTTAATGCATGATTATCAATCTTTTATTTGTTTTCATGAGACTACTATTTTAACAATACTTTGGTATTTTTAGAATTTACCTTTTAGTCCTACTTTTTTACTTTCATTGATAATTGTTGGGACATTATCCAAAACTCTGAAACATTATTTACAAAAAAAGCACACTAGTTTCAAAATGTAGATGATACTTTTACTCTCTTACCATATATTAATCTACAAAATACCTCTTATAAAACAAGAATAAAATATTTTGTAGGTATTGAATCAACCAGTCATATAGACTCTTCAATGATAATCTTTTTACTAACACCAGAAATGTTAACTACTGTTATCACATTTTGATGAATATTCCTCAGAGTAAGACAATATCATGAACCATAGAAGTAGAAATGCTTACAGAATCAAAGACCTCTTCATAATCTACAAATCAAAAACATATTTTCAACATCATATTCATTTGCCTTTTTATAACTTCTCTCAGTATTTGAATGTGATCCACTATTTTAAGACCACATTTATTTCCACCTTATTGTTTTGGTTCATTAATATTTAAAGTTGTTTTGGATGGGCTGTAATTATCTTGATGAAATTATGTGTAGAACTGATAGAAGACTGGATAGTTCTGACATTTCTAATATCTTTCTTATCACATATCTTAAATATTAATAGCACTACTTCTTTCACTTATGTGATATATCTTTATTAATTTGGCATTTACCATATAACTTTGCCAACACTTTTTCCATTTTTTCACCAGTTTCTTTTTAGATATGTATAATAATGATCTCATTTGCTTAAGCTTTTCTATTTTTCATAGACTTAATAAATTCTTGGGCAATTTAGAAATAATTGTATGGAATACTTTGCTTTCCTGTTCTTCACCTAAATAGTTCTTTATTGAAATCTTCCACACTTTTTATGATATCATTTTTATTTTTAGTAATGGCTTTATCTTTTCTTCTTATTGCAGAAACAATTTGCCTTCCAACACTAAGATGTTCCTTAACAATTTTGAATGTTTATTTTTTTTTATATCTTTCCTTGGCAATTAACAATTATAATTATATATAATACTAGTATTTCTTTTTCATATCATTTTACTAAATTCCAGATATTCAATTCTTTTTAATGAGTTATCTAAAAAAATCCATATTCATTGCTTTCTTCATATATTTTATTGTCTCAGTAGAAAATGTATTAGTAAATTACTATTTTTTATAGCAGCTAATTTTCTTGAAGTTTTCAATAGAGTATCAGTTATCTTGTTGATTTCAGTCAAGATTTATAGTTTTTTAATATTTTAAACAAATTTGCAAATTTTAATTGATATTTTTTGAATTTATTTCTATATATTTCATTAAATATTGTTTTTCTTCATAGTTTCCTTTTTCTAGTTTTATGTTATCACATACATATCTTACATCTCACTAAGAGATCACATTTTGTGTTGGATCTATTATGAACATTGCAATTCTGAATTATATTAAAATATAACCCCATTCTGCAATATCTTCATTTGGATGTTTTCATGTCCATTTCAACCATAGTATAACAATTTTTCTTTATCTGTAAACTTCACAACTTTCAATCCTCTCTCACTTCTACCACCTTAATGAAATCTGCCATTAACACTTTCATCTTATAATTGTTTGCCCATTTTGGCATTAAAGTCCCCCCATAATAACTTTAGAATATTTTTTGGCTTCATGAGAAAAGAATTTTGTGCATCCATATAAAAATTCTCTATTCCTTCATCACAATGAGAACTTGTTGGGTCATAAATTTAAATTAGCAGCAATTCATATCTTTCATTAATTTGAATAACTAACATTACAGGTCAAGCATTGGTGGCTGAGTTGTTAGTACAGCTGTCTTACAAGTGGTTGTCCCAGGGTTCACTTCCCAACTGATGCTTTGATGCATAAAAGAACATTACAACTCTGTTTGGTACTTTATCATTCTACATAATGTTGTTTTACTTTCTATTTATAATAAATTTCACTTCAATTTATATTTGTGCTTTTTAGTAAAGTAAATATCTACTTTTCAAACACATTGTTTTTTTTTATCTTTTTTTAAAGCTTTGCAAGTCCATTTCTTTTAGTACTAGATATTTTCTTTTAAATTTACTCAAGCTTCCTTTACTTGAAAGTGATCTGCAAATGTAATCATCAAAATAAAATGTTATTAATAGTAAGTCAGAGTTTGCAATTGGAGAATTCTTAGCATTGTCTGCCTTGGGTTTCCATCTCCAATCTTGACTAGTTGTGTTGCACTCTTTTGGCAATTATTTATTTTTCTCTGCTATGATTGTAAATACACTCGAGAAAGATCTTTTACACACATATTCTTCATGCATCCAAAAAAATTTGATGTTTCAGTTAAAAACTATCAGCAAATGAGAAAAAAGCAAATATTTTTTTGATTTTAATCTCAGAAGAGCCAATAAACTCACCATGTTGGCTGATCCATATTGGAGAGTAGTCCATCCATAATAATTTGTCATATGAATAATCACATGGTAATAGCAGTTGTAATGACAAGAACATATAGAATGGATATAATAATTTATCCTGCTTGGTTCTTTTAAGACCTTAAAAAAAAAAAAAATCAAGGCGTCTCCTTTTATAAATAACAAATGCATTTCTGAAGCAAAAAAAAAAAAAAGGGGGGGGGGACTTGTATTAACTTTATGTAAATTGTTAATTAAACAGGCTTTAATCTGTAACGAATGCGCCTTAAAATTTCTAATAGTAAAGCAATATCATTTTGCCGATAGAGGGAAGAAAAGTTATATATTTTACTTAATCAAAAGTTTATTTTTCATCTTATAAAACTTTACCCTTCATTACTAAGTTTGACAACAAAATAATACTTTTTTTTTGGAGATTCGATTTTAAAAATAATATTTTAAATATCTGATGATAATTTATAAAATTAAGTTAAGCAAAACAATATTTATTAATATGATAATATTATACATTTATTATTGAAAAAATGTTAAATATTGGCTTTTTGATGGTAAAATGTTTAACTCAGCATCAAATACAATGAGAATAT
>JAQFVV010006280.1:225000-402882 GCA_028023455.1 Epiperipatus broadwayi | reverse complement strand
GATTTTCCTGTATTATGTTTGTTTTGCGAAATAACAAGTTGGAACAAAAGTAAAAAATAAATACTTACATCGGAGAACTTAAGGATTGCTTCTTACCTCAGCAGAGATTTGCTGCGGTATATTATTATTATTATTATTATTATTATTATTATTATTATTATTATTATTATTATTATTATTATTATTATTATTATTATTATTATTATTATTATTATTATTATTATTATTATTATTATTATTATTATTATTATTATTATTATCTTTCAAAAGGACTTTATTGAATATAACAAGAAAAGGTTACATTTATAACTATTTTACCACATGCAGATGAATTGAAGTCAGTATAAATAAGTTGAAAATTGTAATTGGGGGGGGGTAACAAAGACAAAGGATATGCATGTGGTTTACAAATTTGAGTTTACATTATTTTCTTTAAAATATATACATCCAATTAGTTTTGTGCACTTGTAAAGCTCTTAGTTCTGTTTTTTATTAGTCTTTTTTTTTTCTCTATAATTTTGAGCGCTGTTGTAATATTGACCAAGTGGCTGTGTACATCTTTTGGGATACAATTTTTTCATCCCTTAAGCAGAGCTGTTCCATTTTGTTCCAGAATGTGTTTGGATGTCTTCTTGGATTATTGTTGTACATGAAGGAGCATCTTGTACACCATAGTGAAAACAATATAAAAGTACTTGCTCGAATATGTGGGTAGCTACCCTTAATAAATGATTGTAAAAGGATTTGAATGTCACAATTTCTTTGTTTGTTCAATGATGGTATGGATGAACGAATATTATCAAATACTGGGCAGGTAAAAAAAAAATGTTCTTGTGTCTCAGTTTCTCTATGATACAACCAGCATATGTCTTCTGTATTTACATAATGCCTTCTATATCTACAAAAGTGTAATGTTGGCAATGCTTCAAGATTTAATTTGAGTAGAAAATCATAATATTTGGGTTCTAATGACCAGAATTTAAATTTTCGGGTTAGTTGTCTATTATTAATGTTTAAAATTGGTTTTTTATCATTTAGGGGAGAGCAAATTATCTGGTATACATCCCAATATTTAAATTTATCTTGCGGTGGTGAAAAAATAATATTTGGAATGTTAAGAATTAGTGTAAGCAAGGTTTTCCAATATCCATTGTTTGGTGGTGGTTTATCTGTTGGGATAATCTTGAAGAACACTTTCATGTATGGAAATAAATAAGTACATGCAGAAATGAGATTTAATGTCTTTTGAATGTTAAAAATATGTATTGAATGTAGTCCTAAACCATTTTGTATTAGAGGAGCTTGAATATGTTTTAGTGAAACCGAAACAATCTTTTTTCCCCACAGCAACTTTCTACATAACGAGTTTATTTTACTAATAAAAGATTTAGTGTATAGTATTATTGGAGAATAGTATGTGATTCGAGTCATAATTAATAGATTAAACAGGGATACTTTTGAATACAGTGAAAGGTAAGATTTTGATAGTGAATCAATTATATTTTCTATTTTATTTTTAATTTTGTCTTGTATTTGTCGACGCATTTCTAGATTGCTCAAATAGAAGGGGAATCCCACAAAAGAGCTGGGTTTTCCTTTAAAATGTTGTGTGTGAAATTGTCCCGTATATATTGACCATGCAGAAGATTTATCCATGTTAAACTCCAGCTTGTATTTATTAGTGTATGAATTAAGAATTTTCAATAGAGTTGGGATCTGTTTTTTAGAAGTTAAAAAAATTGAGACATCATCCATGTAGGCAATACAGGAGATGTTTGCTTTTAGACCAGGTATGTATATGCCTGATAATTCTTTTTCTATCATATTCAGTAAGGGATTGATATAGAAAGTAAAAAAAAGAGCACTTAGTGGTGAACCTTGTGGAATTGAACAGTAAGGTACAAAAGAGGGGGAATTCTTACCATTAAGTGTAATATGTATTTCTCAACTTAATAGAAGATTGGTTGCTAAATATATTAAGGATCTTGGTATTGTTTTGTCTGCTAATGCTTCAACAAGGAGTTCAATTGGAATCATATCAAATGCTGATTTTATATCCAGTTGGATTACAACTGGACTATATTTTTTATTATTTCTGACAGAATCAATAACTGTTTTGAATAGAAAGGCTGCTTGCATTGTAGACGAGCCTTTCTTAGCAAACTGCATTTTAGATAGTATAGGTATGATATAGGGTTCTATTTATTATTATTATTATTATTATTATTATTATTATTATTATTATTATTATTATTATTATTATTATTATTATTATTATTATTATTATTATTATTATTATTATTATTATTATTATTAAATTTAAGCACAAACAGATAATATTATAATAACGTGAAAGCTAAACACCTTCAAACAGATATGCTTTAAACATGCTTATGTGACAGCCAATCAGATGGGATAATGACATCACATGGGACTCTCAATTCTCAAACACAAGCCAGAACTATCAGAAAAAGATGGGACCTATCTTAATCTATGCCTCAATTTTATTTAAATAAGCCAGACTCAAGCATTTTGAACTAAGAGTGAAGGTGTTTAGCTTTCACGTTACTATATTATTATTATTATTATTATTTACATTCATATCGGCTTTTTTAAACCAATTTGTGCAAACGCTTTTTGCGAGTGTTAAATAATAAATGAATACCCTCTGACCCATACAAGATATAGAATTTATGCAGCAATAAAAGGAATCCCTTATTACTACGACTCAAATATTTATATATGAGCAAATCTGAAGTACTGGCACAGAAGGTGTGACTATAGAACAGTCACTTTGAATTACTATATATAACTTATGAATGAATGACGCCGATGAAATTTACTAGAATTTACTGAATGTCATTCCAACTGAAATTAATCATATATATAAATCAGCATTTATTTTTTATAGCGTCTGTATACAATTGTAATCACATTCATATCGGCTTTTTCAAACCAAATTGTGCAAATGCTTTTTGCGAGTATTAAATAATAAATGAATACCCTCTGACCCATACAAGATATAGAATTTATGCAGCAATTTGGTTTGAAAAAGCCGATATGAATGTGATTACAATTGTATACAGATGCTATAAAAAATAAATGCTGATTTATATATATGATTAATTTCAGTTGGAATGACGTTCAGTAAATTCTAGTAAATTTCATTGGCATCATTCATTCATAAGTTATATATAGTAATTTAAAGTGACTGTTCTATAATCACACCTTCTGTGCCAGTACTTCAGATTTGCTCATATATAAATATTTGAGTCGTAGTAATAAGGGATTCTTTTTATTGCTGCATAAATTCTATATCTTGTATAGGTCAGAGGGTATTCATTTATTATTTAACACTCGCAAAAAGCGTTTGCACAATTTGGTTTGAAAAAGCCGATATGAATGTGATTACAATTGTATACAGACGCTATAAAAAAGAAATGCTGATTTTATTATTATTATTATTATTATTATTATTATTATTATTATTATTATTATTATTATTATTATTATTATTATTATTATTATTATTATTAAATTTAAGCACAAACAGATAATATTATAATAACGTGAAAGCTAAACACCTTCAAACAGATATGCTTTAAACATGCTTATGTGACAGCCAATCTGATGGAATAATGACATCACATGGGACTCTCAATTCTCAAACACAAGCCAAAACTATCAGAAAAAGATGAGACCCATCTTAATCTATGCCTCAATTTGATTTAAATAAGCCAGACTCAAGCATTTTGAACTAAGAGTGAAGGTATTTAGCTTTCACGTTACTATATTATTATTATTATTATTATTATTATTATTATTATTATTATTATTATTATTATTATTATTATTATTATTATTATTATTATTATTATTATTATTATTATTATTATTATTATTATTATTATTATTATTATTATTATTATTATTATTATTATTATTATTATTATTATTATTATTATTATTATTATTGTTATTATTATTATTATTATTATTAGTAGTAGTAGTAGTACTACTACTACTACTACTACTACTACTACTACTACTACTACTACTATTACTACTACTACTACTACTACTACTAGTTTTAAAAAGTTTTTTATTTTTATGTCTATATTGTGATTACAAATTAAAAATGTTACATAATTTCTATATTCTGATTACATGTTAAAAAAATTTTACAAAATAATTTTTTTTTAATATATATATATAAGTAAACAAATATTACATGAATCATAAAGAGAAGAAAAAAAATTGGGGCATAAAAATTAATGAGTAAGCTATTCATTGATGGTTGTAATAGTTTTTTTTAGTCCATTGCTGAATATGTTTAAGAGTTATTATTGTGGAGATAATTATATGAGGCTCCAGGTGGCATTGACTATATCCGCCGGGGCCAAAGAATGATCTCTCATTTTAATTTTTAAGATTTTATTTTCAAAAAGAGATTTATATTTTCATGATGTTGGATTAAAAACAAAGTGACATCTTAAGAACCAGAAAGTAAAAATGATAAAGATGGACAGCCTTATATTGGGAAATATTCCTTTTTGAATATTTTCTATTAAGATGTCACATATTGGTTTAGAATTATAAATGAGTGTGGATATCAGTTATATATATATATATATATATATATATATATATATGTGTGTGTGTGTGTAAGGCATTGCAGTGATATAAAAAATGTTGCATTGTTTCATCCTCCCTACCACATAAGGGACAGATAGGTTGAATGTTAGTATATTTCCTCTTATTGAAAAGAAATTCACTTGTTGGTAATGCATCCATGTTAATTTTGATGAGGAAGTGTAAGTATTTAGGTTCTAAATACCAAAATTTAAATTGTTGTATTAAAGATTTGTTTGTTAGTTTAAGTGTACTATCTGGTGTCTGAAGCAGATCTAGGTTAGTCATATTTTGATATGCATCCCAGTACTTAATTTTTGCTGTAAACATATTATCTGGTAATTTGTATTGACATATGTGTTGAATTAGGTTATTAATGAACTTATTGTTAATAGGTGGAGGTGTGTCAGTAGGAGATATTGGAATGAAAACCTGAAAATTCTGAAAGTTAGTGCAGATTTTAAATAGTGTATTATAGGATTTTTGATAATGAAAGGTATTTATTGAATGCAAAGATAAGCCATTAAATTTTGAATGCTTTTGGAGTTTATTAATGCTAATAGAAATTGTCTTCTGGTTCCAGATCAATTTAGTACATAGAGAATTGATTTTCTTAATGAATGAGGTTGTGAATTTAATGGTGGGTGAATAGAAATTAATTTTTGGATAGATTAGCATGTTAATTAGAGTTATCTTGCTGTGTATTGAAAGATAAGCTTTAGTTAGAGAATTAATAATTTTTTGTATAGAAATGATTAATTGATTTTGTATATTTATTCTCATTATATTTACTGATTGATGGAAGGGTATTCCCAGAAAGTTATGAGGTCGGGTTTCAA
Organism: Epiperipatus broadwayi; assembly: GCA_028023455.1. Taxonomy (NCBI): domain Eukaryota; kingdom Metazoa; phylum Onychophora; class Udeonychophora; order Euonychophora; family Peripatidae; genus Epiperipatus; species Epiperipatus broadwayi. The sequence goes on along the minus strand of JAQFVV010006280.1, from coordinate 397,411 downwards.
CTTTTGTTTTAATTGGTATGCCAGTAAGTATGGACCATGTGGCCATTTTTTCAGGATTGAATTTTAGAGTATAATCTTTTGTGTATTTTTTTAATATGTTATGTAGTTTTGGTAACAATTTCTGTGAGGGAAGAAAAACAGTTATGTCATCCATGAATGAAATATGGTTAATTGTACGGTTTAAAAAAATTGTGTGTATTCCCGGTAGTTCAGTTTCAATTTGAAGTAAGAGGAGATTAATGTAGGTGATGAAGAGAAGGGCACTAAGGGGTGAATCTTGGGGAATTGAATTATGTGGAGTGAATTTTGATGACATTTTTCCATTTAAGGTGATGTGTATGTTTCTATTTATAAAGAGATTAGCTAAAATATACATAATTGGAATTGGGATTCCATGACTACCAAGCACTTCTAAGAGTTTTTCAATAGGCACAGAATCAAAGGCAGCTTCAATATCTAATTGTACTGCAATAGGTGCAGCTTTTCTATGGTGGCGGATGTCATCAGTTAGTGCCCTAAATAAGACATGAGCCTCGGGGATAGATGAGCCTTTTTTGGCAAACTGAAATTTAGATAGAGTAGGTAATATAAGAGGCTGGATTTTATCTTTAATAATGGATTCTATTATTTTAATGATTAGTGGGGACATAGATATAGGTCTAAGATTATTGAGAGGGGAGGGTAGTAAAGGTTTTTTTAGAAAGGTCACTAGTGAGACAGGATAGAGTAGTTCTATACTATGAATTTGATTTGACAAGTAATGTAGCATATTGTAAATTATGGGAATAGTAAAGTGGCTAAGGTGTTCAAGCAAAAATTTCAAAATGGCATGTGTTCCTGGATGCGAGTTGTTTGGAATAGTTTTTAATTTATTTGTAATGTCATCTTTAGATATATTAAGGATAGTTTGTGACATACCAAAATAAAGTGGAGCGAGAATTGGCATAGGTAGCTTTTGAAATTTAGTTTTAAAATATTGTTTAATTGGTGGAAGCATATTTATTCTGGTAATCATTTTATCATTTATTAATATGGATGAGGGTGTGATTATATTAGAGTTATAGCATAATGCCCATTTGATATATGCCCTTGACCAGTCATGGGTGTTTTTTAAAAAGATTTTGGCTTTTTTAATAGAATGATAATTAGCTAGTGTGAGTTGTGTCTGTTTGAACTCTTGCTTTAGTAACATTACGGTATTAACTGAATTTGAGCTGGTAGGTGTGCTTTTTAGCTTCATATGCAGTACATCTAATTTTTTGCTAAGTGCAGTAGGAGAAGGATTTCTTGCAGTATAATATTTGATGTTAGAAGCTAAAATATTAATGAAGGAAAACCAAGCTTCTGTTGGTTGAAGTGAAAGTATGTCAATTTTTTTAAAATAAATGTATGCATTAGATATTATGGCTTCAGGAGCATTTGATTTTAATAATAAACAGGTGGTATTGTTCAGTAAAAGTGTTGAGTGTATCTGCATATCTAAATTTAATACGACATTAAGGACATGTTGGTCAGAAAAAGCTTCTGGGTTTAGGGAGGGTGTAATTATAAAGTGCAATTCAGGAGAGTAAAAGAGTATATCTATTAATGATGAATGATTTTTAGTGAAAAATGATATTGTATTTGATGAAAAGAAACCTTCTGAACTCATTAGCCTTTTGTTAATTTTATGAAGATATTTCATCGTAAAGTCTTGGTATGACATATTAAAGTCACCCAAGAGAATTATGGGGTGTGGATTTGTTGCTAGTGTTAAATTAATTATGTTAATAAGCTGGTGTATGAGTATTGGTTGATTATATAAGTATAATGCTATAATATGTATTGTGCATGCTGCATTATGAAGAGTGATGATAATCATGTGAAGATCAATATATAAGATGTTAAAAGATTGGAATGGAGAATTCCTATTGATGAGTACTCCTATTCCTGCAGCTGAATAGTTTGATGTGGAAAATCTGATATATCCAAACTTGGCAAGATGCTGTTCAGGTTTAAAAGGAGAACTTACTGAGCATTTGGTTTCTGTAAAAAAAAGAATATGTGGTGTGAATTTCCGAATCCAGCTGGTAATGGCAAACATTCTATGGGATGAGTTTATCCCTCTGACATTAACTTCAGTAATTGATACTAGCATGAGTAATTCTGGTTTGTACAATGATTATGGTAATTTGTTGTAATAGCATAATGTTTGTAGTTGTTAATGATCTTGGTAGCGGAAAGTAAGATTTTATGGAGTAAGTATAGTCATATGAAGACTGGAACAGTCTATCCAATGTAACAGTGGGATAGGATGTTAAAGGAAGGTAATAATTTTGTATAGTATATAATGAGAACAGATATAGCATGTTTAATAATAAAAGGAAAATGTATTAATGAGTTTATAATTTATAGATATATGTGTTTGTTTATTATAAAGTTTATGTTTATTTAGTTTACGGGTATAAGATGTAATTATGTGTGGTTGTTTGTCATGTAGTGTGTGTATAATATTATTAATGTCATATATGTATTTTATCTGGGTAAGTGTAATCAGCAATGAACCCCTACCAAACATAAAAATTAACAAAAAAATCATTACAACAGAGTATTTAACACAAATGGATAAAATAAAAATAAAATAAAAACGGTTGGATATAGTTATTCATTCATGATATATCACTAAGTTTTGTTTGGTTTAATGTGTCCAGGATAATTTGCATTAGAATTATCTAATGTGTGTTCAGTATTAACTTTTATTTTTTTATGTGTTCTTCTGTGGATACCAACACCAGCTAAATATACCTGCTGTTGTGGTGCTGAAGTGGAAGCAACTGAACGCAATTGTCTATCCGAGTGTGTGTCCGTTGGAGTTCATGTTATTTGGAGGTCAGAGTTATTAGATTTTTTTTTTTTAAACAGAGAGGATTGCTTTGTTGGAGCATGATTCACTGGTGATTTACATTTTATAGCGGTAGATTGATTATTATTATCTTGAATCGATTCAGTTACATCAATTCCCTTTTTTCTTTTTGCAATTTTTTTATTTTTTGTTACTAATTGAGATGGAATGGAATCTTCCGCGAAAATATCTTCAAGCTCACTTGATGAGGATGAGCTAATTTTCTCATCATCAAGTTCTGAGTTACTAATTATTGGTACATCCAGGTGTATTGGTATTGATTGTTTGTCAGAGATAATCAAGGTTGATGAATCCCGGGTTTGTGGTAACTCCATTTGGGTATTATCATTATCTCCTGTTTGACTTAAAGTTGGTGTTATTTTGATGTTGATATTTTCATTATATTTTGTTGTATTTAATTGGCTCCAGCAACGATGTGTTCTCGAGTGTTTTAATCCACATTTTTGACATACTTTGGTAGGGCATTCTTGTATTAAATGCGATCATTGTTTGCAATGAAAGCACTGGGGTGGTAAACCTCTGAAAGTGAAAATTACTGGTCTGATGTCTGTTTCATGTACAGTTGGTATATCACTAGGTGTAACATTCTTGTTTAATGTTATGCTAAACGTTGCAATATTTAAAAATACTGGGATAACTGCATTTTTATCAAGCAGATATTTAAAGTTTGTTATTTTCCCATATTTTGAAAGAATTAATTGCAAGTCAATTTCATTAAAATCAATGTGGCAGTTTTTGATTCTTCCTTGTAGAGTTAGGGGTCACTCCATATCGATGTAACAAAGGATTCTTGAGTTCAAAAATTTAATATTATTTTTGAAAATATTCCTTTGCATTTTATTATGGAATTCTATGCATAAATATCTATTATTAGGATGGTATAATATTTTATAAATAAATGTCCATAATTTTTTTTCAGTCAAAAGTTGATAAAATTCATCCATAGGAAATTTAAATAAATCGCATTCCGTGTTTGAAACTGCCATTATTAACGTTTTCTCGCTATGAAATTTTTGGAATGATCTAAAGAGACTTTGAGGTATGGTTTGGTTAAAATTATTTGTGTACTGAGCATACAATTCCAAAGTAATTAATTGGGTATCATCTGGAATTATATTTACATTATTTTATTCATCTTCGTTATCATTTTCTAAGCCTAATACTTCTGTTAAGTATTCAGTTGAAATCTGCACGTTACTGGTAATATTATCGACATGAGATTTAACTGCTCTAGCATATGAATTATTTTCTTTTATTTGATTTTCCTTTAGATCTTGTTTGAAAAAGTGTTGATTATTGTCTGATTCTTGCATAAGGTTATTAGCATTAATATTATTAGTTGTTTTCAGTAATTCTGGGAAACTGTCCATGTTTTCGATAGACTCTTGCATGCTCGTTTGAACATTAACCCTTTTCCCGCCTTTTACGAAGCTCCTCGTCGACATCTGACGTCACTCTAACTCTGCCAGTTCTTATGCTAAAATATTCATTTGAGAGGTATTGAATAGGTTTTTAAAAGTTCTGTAAGATGGTGCCCTCTTCCGATTTATTTTACAAGTAAAAAATAAAAAAAAACGCATTTAAACCTAAACAAAGAAAGAACATGAGTTGTGATTGGTTGTTACGGTGCTGTCAGCCGAAAAAGACATTCTGATTGGCTGGAAAGAACAAAGAAACCGCCTGATCAAAGAAAATAAAGAAAAACGCTGAGATTTTCATTTTGAATATGATTTAAAGTATTATAAAAGTATATTTTAAGAAATTGCAAATTATTTTCAGATAGAATACTAAAAAAACAAAATTATTTTCGAAAAATATTGAAGATTTTAGTAAAAATATTTAAGATTTAGTAAAAAAAATATTTACTTTTCTATAACGTAAAAGTCGACCTTTTTGTTTATATTATAGCTTTTATGTTGCCGAAATTGAATATTTTAGAATAAATAAATAGCAATTTATTTTTGAAAGAACTTTCATTATCTTCATAACCTGAAAAATTAGTAATATACTTTTTATAAACGTATCTGAGTTGAATTTAATATTATAGGCGAATATGTTTTAACAATAGGCTTTGTCTTCAGTTTGTGAGTTGGCCAATTAAAAGATTTGATTTTTACCTCATACAACCAATAATATAATTAGCGGTTAAAAGGTTAACAGAGCCGAACATTTTCTTAGGTTTCATTAGCTTAGCTTGTGGTTTCACTTGATTGCTAGTTTGAATTGTGTTATTCGATTTATTTTGGTTATTGATTGTAATTTGAACATCTTCAGTTTGAAATGATGAATTATTATTAGACATAACAGAATTATTTGTAGGCTCACTTACGTTTGTCATTTGATTTAGAAGCAATGAGTCTTTCGACTCCATAGTTATAGAACAGATAAATTAAATCTGTCAGATTTTAAAAAAGGAAGTAGATTTTACCTACCTAATTGTTTATTCCGGTGTAATAAACTATAATGATAAAAGTATCAACCACAAGTAGACTCAAATAGTAGAATTTCAATGAAAATTTTAAAATTATTTTGGAGCCAAAACGACATGCTTGTGAGGCATGGCAGCCATCTTGACTACTACTACTACTACTACTACTACTACTACTACTACTACTACTACTACTACTACTACTACTACTACTACTACTACTACTACTACTACTACTACTACTACTACTATTATTATTATGTTCAAAAGGCCTTTATTGTCACAAAAGAATACAACATTAGTGATTACATAGTAAATTAACTGCTACAAGTTGATTACCAATTTTAACATTTACATTGTCATTTTTGATAGAGTTCTTTCTGGATTTACATGAGCTTAAAACATATTTTTGTCTACATATAATATCCTGGACTGTCCATTCTGCCTAGGTTAACAGTCCTAACAGTTTTATCATTTTGCCACTATAACATTGATCTAATCTTAAGAAATGACCAGGTTGCTGCATAAATGTCAGGTCCGGCCAGTGTCTTATCCCTTTTCTGTATCATTGCAAGTTTATTTGAAAAAGTAGCTGGATGCCTCCTACAATTGTTACCAATTAGGAAGGAGCATCTAGTACACCAGTATGCATATAGCACAAAGTTTTCTGCCCTGACACTTGGTGTTAATCCCTCTTTAAATGCAGAAATTAATTAATGCATTGTTACATTAGACTTCCTGTAATTGCTAGTTATCATATTTCTTATCTGCTTAAGTCCCTCACAGTTATATATCAGATGTGATAGGGTTTCCTCAGCTTGATGGCATAGCCCACAAAAGGGATCAATTGACGTATACAATCTTTTATGGCAAATAAAATATGTGGTAGGTAATTCAGATAAGTTAAGTTTTATCAGAAATTTGAAAAATGTTGGTTCTAAGGCCCATTGTTTATACCTTTTAGCCAGTTGTTTAATATTAATTCCCAGTATTGGTTCCAAAGCAATTGTGTTATTATCTTCATTTAATAGTTCATAAATTTCCCAGTATTTGTACTTATTAATAAATTGCTCTGGGATTTTTGATTCTGTTTTACAATGATATATTAATTGTTCAAAATATGATAATTTTTGGTGGTGGTTTATTAGTAGGAATGACCTCTGTGAACTGCTTAAATTTTGGAATTTTTTTAACAATATCAATTATATTGTTCCTCATTCTCTGTTTGTCAAAAATACCAATATTATTATTATTATTATTATTATTATTATTATTATTATTATTATTATTATTATTATTATTATTATTATTATTATTATTATTATTATTATTATTATTATTATTATTATTATTATTATTATTATTATTATTATTATTATTATTATTATTATTATTATTATTATTATTATTATTATTATTATTATTATTATTATTATTATTATTATTATTATTATTATTATTATTATTATTATAAATAATTTGCCTAAAAATTATGTATGAAATAGATATAGTTATTTTAAAAGCACTAAGTTCACAATTAATAATAAACTTCATAATCATCAATTCAGAAAAATGAGATATTATATATTGATTTAAATGGAAAATAAATCAGTTCTTTATGTATAAAATAGAAAACTAAAATAAAATTGTTATCAAAATAATGTACAAAATAATGTTTTTTTAATTACTTATTACAATAATATTTTACCCATTGTAAATTTTCATACTTTAATAAACATTTGTTTTGGGAAAACATTACCCAATTGTAGATCCATAGTAATAACATCATGAACAGAAACATTTAATATGCAATTAATATGATATATATATATACATATTGTAACCATCCGCTCGCCCCTTCAACTACCCATCGTGCCGAACCCGCTGCGGCACTCAAAATTGTAACCGTAAATTGTGTGGTCCCAACTACAGAAACGCAAATGCACTAAGAATTGTAACTTCTATCACTGATCAATTCCCATTTGCACATTGTCAGCTATTAAGAGCTGTATCCAAAAGCATATCATGCTATCTATTTTATGCACGAAAGACCACAATCAACATCTGGGGCAACTTACCACAGACCAAACTAATGATCTAACATAAACTTTTTATGATTTAATTTGATCGCAGCCAGGGTGTACCGCGAAGAACTACCATAGTATTATGATAAAATACTTTAATCAAATTATAAGTGTAATGTTATTATTTTCAAATCTTAATTTGCAATTTTTATTGTATGAGACCCGATGGTCGACCATGTACAAGATGGCATAATTTGTATAACTACATAAGATTATGAAATTTTAAACCATCTATATGATTTCTAATACAAATGCTAGTCTAGGTAAAGCTTTGCAATAAATAAACATAAATACTTGGGTTCCTTTTTATAGTTTACTATAATACTGAGACTCTTATTATACTGACAAATGACAATTTAAAAACGTTAAGTAAATATTTTTAATTGTGTCATTATTTGGTAAATCTGTTTACAAGTTTAATAATCAATTTGTATGGTATACTAGAATCAACTACGCAAAGCCAAAATGATGGAAAAAGTAAATGGGATTTTATTGTACCTTACACATCATAAACTACCAAAGACGAAAAGCATCTAAATGTTTTCTCAAAATATCAATAAATTCTTATATCATGTTAACGATAGTATGTACTTCAATGTATGCTCTATCCAAGGTTTATGATTTCTGATTTTACAAATGACACATAGCAACGGCACAGTAAGTTTACTTATAAATCAACTTTTATTTACAAAATTATGAATAATAAGTAATTAATTCCAATGTTATAATTAAAGACATAAATAAACAAATAAAATAAATAAATTATAAATCCATCGACTTTCTTCAATACCATCTCATAGGTACAGTTTTTAAGAACCTAATCATACCTTATATTTCAATTTGATACAATGAATATTGAGAAAATTATACTAAATTCAGCATCAACTCATGAAATATTTAACGTCATTTCCAGATTCAATAAATCCATACCGTAAACTTATAGTAATATAATAAATAATATTATATCTGTAGGATTTGGCTATAATGCAATCATTTAATAAAGTGAAAATTTAAACTTACGTTCCGGTAAATAATCAACCAACAGTTAATTATTATGAAGTAACTTGAATAGAATGTCCTGCTACAATTTGATGATCTAACTTATAAATTATGCTTACAAATGAAAGAAGATGATTTAGCAAATTAATTAAAATACTTTGCCCAACTTATATCTATGAAGTAAAACATATTCCTGTGGATGTATTCATCTACATGGAGGAATTAAATAATACTTAACGTTTTGTGGATTTATACACCATCATAAAACAATAAGTACAGGTACACCATTCCGCGGATTAACCACCAGCGCAGGAATGAGTGTAAAATACAAAAATGGCAATAAAGTAATCTGCAGATTAACCACCAGCACAGATTAATGCCCTTTACATTCTAAAACAACACTACTATTTACCTCACATTAAAGTGCAAAATCATCCCCCTCAGTTATTCTGACCATTCAGAATACACTAACACTTTAGCAAATGTGGGTTCTTGCATAATAAATGTTACGCTAATCAGGACAACTAATGTACTAACTTATCTTTCTTAAAATAAAACGTGTAATATAATATAAGTAATATTAGTATAGGAATATAAATCTGGAAAGACTAACAAAATAACTCATAAAGATTGATACATCTCATGAATTCATTCAGTACTTTTTAAGCTTTTTCACAAGCGCTATTCTCTTGAATAAATATTTTATTCAACCCCTATTAATTTAAACTTAATAAAATATAACTTATGAACTTCACATGCAAGTTCATATAACTATAAAATTAAAGTAATGCATTATTCATCAAATACATAAAATTTAACAGGTGTATGTGTATAATATAAATTAAATGTATAGCATTTTTTTTTCAATACATGAATTTTAGCAGGTGTGTGTGTCACAAATTAGATTGTATAGCATTTTATAATGACAAATATGATCCATGAAATCCATGTACGATGTGTTGAACAATAAATGTACGAAGTAATAGCTATAATTATAGTTGAATTCCAAACATGTAATTTTATCCATTTGTGTTAGTTATTATAATCACTATTAGATTAACGATTTTACGTGGCTCCATAAACAAGAAACAATTTCAAACATGACATGCAGAACTTAAATGAAAATGTTTTTCATAAGTTATTAATCTCTACATTTCTCTATTAAAAATGTTCCAAGTTTATCACATCCATGCTAATATTTATTTATCCACGCTTAAATCTAGGAATACTAATTATAGCAATTAATTTAATCATTTCAAACTGACGTTAAAATTAGAAAATAGCTTTGATTAACTATTTTGAAGATGGTTTATTATCCAAATGTTAAACAAATTAACTAGCAAATATATGATTGGCATTGTAAAGTTAAATATCAATTAATACTATATTTTATTAGAATTAGAAATGGAAATATTAAACTATATTGATAACTTTAACATTTTATTTTAATTTAAACTTCTTCTTTTTTAAAAAGCAAATTTTCATTTTCATAAAACTTCTGTAATTAAAATACTTATTTAATTTTTCCAAATTGTAGAATAATAAACATTTTAAAACATACCAAACTCTTGCAATTAATTCTTTTAAACTGGGAAGCTCCGACATTTTAAAAATGTAATATTGGAAAATTTTTACCGGTGATTTGATCCACTTGGCCACCTGACTTGAACAGACTTTTTAAATTTAGCAATTCATCTTAATTAAATACCACTAGGTTATTTTTTCGTTTATAGCAAATTTTGTGGTAATCCGTTTACTTATTAACTATTTCAAAATAAGCTTATCAAATTTACACCATTTGCCTTTACCATTTTCTTTTCTTTTTTCCTCTAAAAGCAAATTATCAGGCGATCTCCTCCTAAATCCGCGCTCTTTTCTTTTATTACATTGAGATGCATACGTAATTACTGTATTTATTTTTAATAATTAATTTTAATTGAACAAATGGTTTTTTAATTCAATGGAAATAATAATTTAAGATCATTTTAAACAAATAAAAATAAAATATTATTTTAATAATATTTTACCAAATTTTAATGTGTTGTCAAATTTTTAAAAGTTAAATGTTTTGATATGAGTTAGTATATGGGACGAAGCAAATTTAAACTTATTAAAATAATATAAGGGAGTAATCTGTTCAAAGTGCAAATCAAGCCAATCAAATCACCAAAAGAAGAAAGAGAAATTTTTATACTAGTTACATCAATTAATATATTTTATACTAAAATATATGGTTACAATATATATATATATATATTGTACCATTCATGGCCTAATTTAATGTACAGTATTGGATTTACGCCTTCTTTTACACACTAGAAAGTGCAAGTTAATCAAGTGTAAGCATCTACCCATATTATTGTTTCTTAATTCCTTCACGTATATGTTCTTTCCCGCAGCTTTGAGTAAGTATATTTATGAGCATGGTTTAAATCCCATCTCAATTACCAATCTTACACTTTGATAAGAATTATACTCATCAAAAACATAAATAAGGGTTCTGTACATATATATATATATATATATATATATATATATATATATATATATACGCTATATAGATATATATAGGGTAGCGTGTCCAGACTCCCTCAATGTTAATGTCTGGGGAACATGGTCTAATGAGAGAACAAAGCAAAGACAATTCCCGATTACATCACATAAATCTATGTATACCACACTATAATTTACCTATTTATAAATCTATTACTCTAGCCCAGAAGTTATAACAAAATTAAGCTATATGCTATGCTAGTTATCCTTAAATTCTCAGCTTTATACACCTATATATATCTTAATGTTCATGTGCACAACCCATTTATTCCGATACACACATATATGAATCATATATATATATATATATAATCATATATATATATATATCAATGAAAAAGTGCAATTACACATTAGAATTGTTTATTTAATGTTTTATTTTTTTTATTTAAACAAAGATTTATTACTGTATTTAATATAGAAGTAACATGTGTCCCTTCATTACTATGCATTTACTGAACACATATATAGAGAAAAGGTCAATTTACCTTAATTACGATCGAATGTCCACGTAGTCAAAGCTAACAGTCTGCACATTTATAATTCTAAAGAAATACTGGCCTTATTGATATTTGTTGATCCTAAGGATGGTAAACAGTCAGCAATGTGATACACCAAATAGTTTATCATAGAGGTGGAGTAGATGATTTCGCTCGCTTAAGAGATCCCAGCTGTATATGCTTTGTCGCCATTACACTGGATAAATTTTAAACAGGAATTTTTATAAATCTGATTCAGGTGAGTTCTACAATAACAATCCACTGGGCCAGTCTAACGAAACCTACACTATTTAATTACCCCAACATTTTGATGGGAATATTAATAAAACTTCTTAATTAATTACATGTTAATCCAATCCAAAATCTGTGCCACATCTTTCCTTTTTCCTTGTAATCACCACTATATATTTTAGCAAAAAAAAGTTATTTTCTTTTACACTCTTTAACCTCACATTTTCCCTTGTATATTTGTATGCCATTGACCAGATCTTCTATTGTTTCAGAATACCATCACGACCAGTTCTCAGACTTCTTGCCGACAAAGTCATTAACTCAAACTGCCTGCAGCAACTAATTCATTCTATTTCTGTAGCTTTATATGCCCAATGGATTCATCAAAATACATGTGTTACTGCTAATATTATTAAATGTAGAACTTAGAACTCTAACAAACAACAAAATATATATTTATAATCGATAACAAATTTATACAACTCCATATATAATTGCCTCTCATCAATCCCACATATAACTGTTAATACATATACACACTTTATAATAACACACATACAATGATACTTATAAGCATACAGTCCATTCTTTAACAGATTACGTAATACTTTCACACACTTTGTAACAGGGTTCGAATGACTGTTTACATATATCTTTTCACATATACAGTCACTCCATATCAACACTCAGAAAATAACACTCTATATTGCATTATCTCTTGTATTCAAACCCCATCTGTGACATACCCCTGGTGTAATAGCCTTCAAATACCTTCTGTGTATTTGAACAGCTTCTTAAATGACTCTTCCCTATTCTTTATTACCTTCGGTACCACCTTTCTGTTTTGGTGGCCACAGTCCCTTTCCTTGGTCGAACTTTGGCTTATCTGGTGGATGACGAGCTTCCGGTTCATATTAGCATCTCAGTCTGTGACTATCATCACCACCTTTTCTATGCATGGTGTCCCCACTAGCATGTCCTTCTTCCATCCCAAACTTAATACTTTGCTGATCTTGAACTTCTTTCCCTCACTCCAACAGTATGTTATGGTCATATATACTCATGTCCAGAGCATTAAGCAGCTCTGCCACTTCTCTGATGGATGCCTTCATCACCCCCAACATAATTCTTTTTACATTCATAGGCATATTGTCCCTTACAATTTGAATGATATGGCTTTCTGATAAATGACACGCATCCAGTGTCCTCAGTCTCGCCACTTGGTGATGAAAGAACTGAGAAAAATTTTCTTTCTTTCCTTCCTCATATTTCTCTTGCATCACTTGGTACTGCACGAGTTCCTGGTGGTCTTCCGACCAGAAAGTCTCTCGTATCCTTTTCTGGTACTCTTCGAAAGTTGTGGGCTGTTGGGACAATGAGTCCCACCATCCTTGGGCATTGCCGCTTAGATGACTGCATGCTACTAATTTACTTTTCTCTGGCATGGGATTCATGCCAAAGTATCTTCGTAGGTTTTGTAGGTGTTCCATGGGAGCTTCTCCCATTTGGCCTTCAAACTGCTGTATCTTTAAGAAGTGGTTCATGTGGGTGTGTACTGCCATACCCTTACATTTACCCATATGCTCCAATCTTTCAGTCTCACCAGCCTTCGGCTTCTGTTTTATATTCTTCTCTCTTTCATCTAAACCTCCTTCTACTTCTTTATTGTCAGACTACTCTGCCCTTTCCTGGCTTTCATCTTCATTTTCTTTACACCCTCTTTTTTGTCTACCTTTGCTTTCTATCCCCAGTCTCCATTCTATATCCTGAAATCTCAGTTCAAACCTCTCATCCATTTCCTGAAATCGAAGTTCTAGACTTTCTAATTTTTCTAAAATCCTCTCCATTACCTTTACTTCTTTCTCTTCCGTTGCCTTCTGTTTTTCTCCTTTCTGTTTATTTTAGGTTTCATTTTCTCTCTATTACTATTTTAATTACATGCCAGGTTTGTCACCCCGGCTTCCATTGGTCCACTGCATGACCCACCTGATATACCTTCATCCCTCATTACAATCCCAATGTTGATAAAAATTCTTAAACCCCTAATTTTATAAACCATGACTTTATATATATATATATATATATATATAAAGTCATATATGTAGTATATATATATATATATATATATATATATATATATATATCACAGAACAGACATCAATGCTATTTTCCCCTCTGACCACTTGAGAACTTTCTACATGTATATCCACACATCGCAAAATATGTCAGTATTTAACTATATTTCCAATATGTTTTTAAACTCTTTTTGTTTTCTCTATTGCTTTTTTTTATTTAAAAAAAAATTCTCCAACTCTCGTTTGGAAAGCTCTTTTTAAGTTATGTTAGGTTGCGCTTTTAATGCCCATTCTCTACTATTCGCAGCCCCATTCATTGGGTCGCCACTATGTCTACCCGTATTATTGTTTCTTAATTCATTTATGTATACGTTCATTCCCACAGCTTCGAGTAAGTATATTTATGAGCATGGTTTAAATCCCATCTCAAGTGCCAATCTTGCATTTTTAAAAGGATTATACTCACCGAAAACATAAACAAGGGTTCTGTACATATATATATCTAGGGTAGGGCATCCAGACTAGCTCAATCTCAAGGTCTGGAGAACATGGTCTAATGAGAGAACAAAGCAAAGACAATTCCCGAATACATCACATATATCTACGTATACCACACTATAATTTACCTATTTATAAATCTATTACTCTAGCCCAGAAGTTATAACAAAATCAAGCTATATGCTATGCTAGTTATCATTCAATTCTAAGCTTTATACACCTATATATATCTTAATGTTCATGCGCACAACCCATTTATTCTGATACACACATATATGAATCATATATATATATATATATATATTGTAACCTAGTGTTATTAACACTTGGTTTGTTTAGCATTATTTCCACAGGAAAACAATGCAATCCTTTTCTAGGAAATAAAAAGTAAAATAATAATAATATTAAGTGATCAATAAAGTATGCTATTTACTCACTGTAACATGTTTTAAGCAAATAGCTAATAAATTTGGTAATCCAAATGTCATTTTGAAGAAGAGCATAAATAATTTAGTTAAAATATTAACAATAAGAGCACTTTAATATAGTATAAAAGCACATCTCATAAACAGTAATTGATTTTGGATGGGTAGAGGGGAGAGTAGATGAGTGTCTTATCATAAAGCACAATAACTTCTGATAATTTTTTTTAAATTATTTAGATAATAATGTATACAGAATTACACATTACTAATAAGCATTAGTAGTTAAAGATATTTATTATTTTTCATTAGTTGTCAAATTATCTTGTAATCCATTTAAATCATACAGAAATATATAACTTTAATAAGTTTTTCTTTTTTCCCTTTTCTTTTGTTTATGTATAATTAAATAACGATTTTTCTGTCAGAGGTCGCTAAAAGAAGACCGCGAAACTTTGTAGAAAAACTAGTCTGACATAAGTTTTACAAGAGGAAGCAGTGCTGAAATTTGGTAACAAATTTTTATATTTTTATTGCAGAAATAAATATAATTTAAGTAACATTTTAACAAGATCATGTCTAGCTAAGATATTTTGATAAGACATCCATAAGCTTCTATTGCTCTATCTATTTTAAAGCTTTTTATACTCAAAATGTGCTATCTTATGCTAAAGTTCGAGATCACCGTATTGACTACAGCGATCACGGAAAATATCATTATATTTAAACTAAGCTATATAAGTAATTTCCAACAAATAATTAATTATTTGTTAACTTTACCTTATTTAACAATCTTTTCATGGTATAAAAGAAAAATTAGAATTAAAAGACATATTATAAAAGCCAAGGAAAGTTAACCAAAATTTCGCGCTCTTTCTAACAGAAAATTGTCTGCTTTAGAAAATAATGCAAGTTCCCCACGTTAAAATCTGTTTTATTCAATGAAAATTATCTAGAAATAATATAAATAATAAATGATATTTACTTATGCACCTGCATATTTTTTAAAAAGAAATATAAATTTTCTCAAGGCAAATATCGAAAAATTTGTAGGTGTGCATTTACGGAGAATTCATTATTAAAGAAAAATTATAATTCCTAGAGTAGGAATAAAAACTATAAACATTAGTGACCTAATTATAACCATAAAATAAAATGTTATATTATACATGAATTGGAGTCAATAAAACTTTATATCCACGTAAGTCAGCTGCAGTCAATAAAAATAATATTTTGGAAAAATTCGCGCATTCTTTTATTCATAAGCCAGCTAGCTAAAAATGATACGTATCGCCAATAGTAAAAAGAAAAGAATTGTATATGTGTGTGTTATTGTTTAGAATAAAATATCCGTCTACGTTAAAATCTGTATTGTTTTCTTGGATCCCATAATTATAGCAGTTAATTCAAGAAAGAATTAAAATCCACGCTGCTATGTTTTTCTTTGCCTACTATTAAGTGCACCAGAATGAAGGCAACTTTTTATAAATGAAAAGATAAAATGTGTTTCTTGTTTAAATTTGCTTCGTGAACTACGAATAGATCAAGTTCTTCATCTGGATAAAGTGCCCAACGGAAAACATTTTTTTTTTTAGTGATATTATAAGCACTTGTTAAGTAATGATTTTTTTTACTAATTTGTAAAATTATGTGTATTTTTTTTTATATCAGCAGGTTAAAGGCTATATATTCAAGCAATATTTAAATGACCTTATAATCATAAAGGTATGTTTTTATGTAATTATTCTAGGTTAAATTTATATTTGACATGAAAAAAAATATTTTTTTTTTTTATAAAATGTGTTTACTTATGATATGTAATTATGAGTATCAATTTAGATGTCAGATGCGTAAAAGAAGAAGAATTTAGATACTTAATAGGCAAAATATCTAGTTAAAATTATCAGAAGTAATTAAAGAGAAGTGCTATACAAAATATTACTTATTTAAAGTATTAAACAAATTTATACTATGTTAATTAAGGAACTTATTCCCAATTATTTTTTATTAACGCATTCACTTGGTTTAGTTTAAAATACTATATTTCCTATTATTTGTTGAATGTTTCTTTGGCAAAAGTGAAAATTATTATTGTATTCTGTGATATCCATTGATATCAGACGCTGATCTAAGTATACCCCGGAACATAAATTTAGTGTAATTGGTGTATTTGCTTGTCTTGCCCCGATATAGCATCGGTATAGGCTTAATATGCGCCTAAGTAATAATTGTAATGTATCTATTTTGTGGGATAGAAAATAATCTCCCCAAAAGCTTTATTTTCCATGAGGGGAATAGATAAATCTATTATTCGGGTATGTTTATAACCCAAGTGATCGCTTCTCATAGTTAGGACAATCAGTACTTTATATAGTATTTAGTGTATTTCATTAGTTAAAATCCCAGGAGAGGATTATATTTGGTGTGTGTTCCTATTATGCCCAATTAAGAGGCAAGGACCCACCAAACTATTTAATATAGTAGTTAACTCTACAGCCCTTCGGTGATATTCCATATTCCTCATGAGAAAATAGAGATAATTCCACCACGGAAGGTGTTGAATAATGTGTGTGTTTAGAAAGTTATGGCAAGATAACGGGTATATTGGAGGTTAAGTCCTCAAGCTCCATATAGTATAAATAGCATGCTAGTATATATGATCAATGTCTGAATTGTGCGACGGAATAGTGCTGGTAATCCACACGTAAGTCAATGGAGAGAGTAAGTTTTAAAATTGCGTGATTAAAAATTTTCATTTGCCAATAGAGGGTTCAAATATTAGGTTTAATTCAGGTTAATGATTAAGTAGCACTCACAATATAACTTATACTGAGAAAAACAGTGTGTATAACAACTTCAGTTGTTATTAAAGTAAACATTAAAATAATAAGTGTAACTTCTGATACGTAACCCATAAATTATAATAAGTTATCTAAATAAAAACTATCATTTAATTAAAGATATGATAACAAAAATCGTTTGTACGCATTGCCTAGAATAAGATTATTTTTGTGTTAAAACAGATCATTAGTTAATAAATTTAAGTAACCGTTCATATAAGATACACTAAACGAATGAGTTAATGTATCGATAATACTATTTATTTTGTTATATTCAATTTTACATAAACGTAAAAAGAAGATGAAGAAGTAGTTCGAATCCAAGTCTAAAAGTATAGACGAATTAATATTAGTTATATTTTGTTTTATCCATATGGGATCAAATAAATTGTATATATTTGTTTGTTCTGTTAATCATAAAAGATATTTTTGTTCAACCATAATAAAAAAAAAAAAATTAGAATTTTGTTATAAGGTAATAATAAATTATCATCTTATTACAAGTTGTTTTGAGTCATTTTTCTTATGTGCGAAATAAAAGAGTATTTGCCTAATACTTGCAATACTTTCTTGAGTCCAAAATCATTTATGAAATCTTAAATCCAAAACACCAGATAGACAATTATAAGCAGATCAAAATATTTCATTATAGTATGTTTTAATGAGAATTATTTATGGAATTGAAAACTTCAGACCAAGACATTTTATTTTATTTTATATGTGTGTAAAATTACTTTATTCCCAAACTACTATTTTTGGTTGCACATTGTTGAATACCCATTTAAGGAAGTATCTAAGTAATAAATCTTAATTAAATTATTGTGTTGTCATGGATAATGGAAGGACACAAAAGCACCCTTGTCTTTTCATCATTCCGACTGAGATTCTGGATAAAAAAGGGCTATATTATTCCAAATTATGCGTTGTTATTGAATTGGTGATCATCTCATTAAATATTATAATAATTAATATGTGGATGAAGACACCTAGAATTTAAATAAGGTAAATGTTTCCTATAGCCGACCAGAATGTCAGTCACATGCGACAACACAATACTGCCGAGCAATTTTATTAAATATAACAGAGAACCCTGAGATTAGTGTCATTATTATAAGTGCTCTTAAATTAATAATTGATCAAATTCAGATCATATTACAAGTGTGGCATGGCTTAAGAGATTGAAACATCTAATTGTATAATAACCAAAAATATTGAGATCATATTGGCAAATTAATGAATATTTTATTTTAGTAAGTAATATTAACAATGACATGAAAAATCATCATCATCATTGTCGAACAGTGCACGTACTTACAGCTCAGAGAATGTGTTTTGGATAGAGAAAGAATGGCAGTTTATTAATAATTTTCTTTTTAAATTTATTTTATTAATGATATTTTTTTTTAAATTCTATCTCTGTCTGAACTGTATATCGCTGTAGCTGAATTATTATAGAACTAACCTAACGTAGAGCTATTATTATTATTATTATTAAGTAGGGTAAAATTTATTATCCGGACTATACGAAGAGTAGACGGAAGTTTAGGACTTCCGGATGGATTCCATATTAATTAGGAATCATTCCTCGCAGGAATGTTCCTCTTTAATTTATAAGGTTAGAATATATATCAATGAAAGAGTGCAATTACACATCAGAGTTGTGTATTTAATGGTTTTTTTATTTAAACAAAGATTTATTACTGTATTTAATATAGAAGTAACACGAGTCCCTTCATTACTACGCATTTATTGAACACATATATAGAGAAAGGGTCAATTTACCTTAATTACGATCGAATGTCCACGTGGTCAAAGCTAACAGTCTGCACATTTATAATTCTAAAAAAATCCTTGCCTTATTGATATTTGTTGATCCTAAGGATGGTAAACAGTCAGCAATGTGATATGCCAAATTGTTTATCATAGAGGTGGAATAGATGATTTCATTCACTTAAGAGATCCCAGCAGCATATGCTTCATCGCCATTACACTGGATAAATTTTAAACAGAAATTTCCATAAATCTGATTCAGGTGAGTTCTACAATAACAATCCACTGGGCCGGTCTAACAAAACCCACACTATTTAATTACCCCAACATTTTGATGGGAATATTAATAAAACTTCTTAATTAATTACACGTTAATCCAATCCAAAATCCATGCCTCGTCTTTCATCTTTCCTTCTAATCACCAATATATATTTTAGCAAAAAAAAGTTATTTTCATTTACACTCTTTAACCTTGCATTTTCCATTGTATATTCGTATGCCACTGGCCAGATCTTCTATTGTTTCAGAATACCAACTTGACCAGTTCTCAGACTTCTTGCCAACAGAGTCATTAACTCAAACAGCCTGCAGCAACTAATTCATTCTATTTCTGTAGCTTTATATGCCCAATGGATTCATCAAGAAACATGTGTTACTGCTAATATTATTAAATGTAGAACTTAGAACACTAACGAACAACAAAATATATTTGTATAATCGATAATAAATTGATCCAACTCCGTATATAATTGCCTCTCATCAATCCCACATATAACTGTTAATACATATACACACTTTATAATAGACACATACAACGATACTTATAAGCATACAGTCCATCCTTTAACAGATTACAGATTACTTTCACATTCTTTGCAACAGGGTTTGAATGACTATTTATATATATCTTTTCGCATATACAGTCACTCCACATCAACACTCGCAATTAACACTCTTATTGCATTATCTCTTGTATTCGAACCTCATCTGTTACACAAGCTATGAAAAAGAAAATATATTCTGATTACTTATAAGTCTGGATGTCTCAAGAACATAGTTAAATTTACTAGTTCGATAAGTATTACAATTTGAAGTGCCGGTGGAATCAGTTTTTATTTATTTAGAAAAGGCACCAGAATTTTATACAAGAATTCACTGAAGCCGCATCGCATCGCCAATTTATAACTAATAAATAAAAGTAAGATTGGATAATGTTTCTTCCATTTTAAATTTTTATATGGATTTTTCTTTTGGAATTTTTCATGGGTTTAAACAAGCATGTTGGCAAAGGTAATTTATACATAATAAATTCTAATAAACTAACCTCAATAACGCACAATAAAATGTTGATTTTAAAGATAAATATTATATTATAGCAAATTAAAATATTTAAAAGATAAATTATTAAATAAAATTGGAAAACACATACACACTAATCCAGATAATAATGTTAAATAATTGAAATGATTAATCCACCTAGTTCTTTTCTTAAATTTCTTCACGAAAATTGTTTGAATAACAAATCTGCAAAAGTCTCTATTGGTAGTATATCATAAGCATATAGTTTAGGTTGGTTTGCCAACACTTAATATAGTGAAAAATTGGGAATAAATAATCATAGCCTACTGGTACGTTTGTGTAGATTCTTGTAGTATACATGTATTACTTGGGATCCCAAGTTCCTTCAAAGTTAACTGCTTTCTTTTGTCAACATTTTCACTCTCCTGGTCTGTTTTAAGGCTGTACTCAAAAGCACTTTTGGGGTGACTTCTTCATCACAAAAGACAGTGTCCATAATGCTTTGTTCCCATCCTACATTAAAACTTATTCAGCAGGTGAATAGTATTCTTGGGCAAATGCATTTCACTACCCAGGGCTTGCATAGGAACCTCTAGCCAAAAGAACTAGACAACAAGACCTCAATCAAAAATGTATTCTTCTTTTTATCTTCTCAACTAGTTTTTAGATTTTCTGTGCATATATTATTTTTTGTTTTGTTATCAGAATATAGGTTAATAATCATGTACATTTATTTTGTATTTTCAACTATAAAGTTCTCTTTTTTATAAATTCGTTCACATCTTTAATTAGCTAAAACTTTTTATGATGGTAATCTATTGCATTTTTACTTTTTTGTTTATATGGATTAGTAATATGATATCTTTTTATTCCCTCTATTTTTATCTTTAATTAAATTAAATAGATAAATATTAAACAAAAGCAACTTTCATTGTACGTTATCTAAAAAATAAATTATACTGACTAAAAAAAAAAATTGCATTTTTTAAACGATCGTTAAATTTTATTTTATTTTTGGACTTTTTTTAAAAAATATTACCAAATGTCAATATACTCATGAACCATACCTATTTTAATATGATTCATTTTATACATGTATCATACAATTTAATAATATAAAAAGTAATTATAAATACATTTTAATTATTATAAGAAATAGAAACAAAATGCAAAAGGAAAAATATAATTATTAATATTTTTTTAGTTTCAAAATGGACTTTTATTGATAAAAATATTTAGTATATTACAATAGAAATAATTAATAAGAACTACATATACAGAACATGACAAATTTAATTTTTTTTTAGAATTAGGAGGAAAAATACATTACATATTGCTAAACATACAAAATTGTATTGACTTTACCAGCCATTTAAAAAATGATATGAGAACTTATAGTTAGAATATCTCATTATAGGTTTAACCCATTTTGTATTATATACAATTAATACACATTGATATTTTAATAGCTCATAATGTTATTTATAAATTTTGGACATAGCATGCACCAACTCTTGGTCAATTTTGATCGCAATTTCTTCATTTTAGGCTTATTTTATAGGAAATTTAAAATTGTAGTTCTAAAAACATCTGCATATAGTGTTATATTTTTTTTAAAAAATCAATTTTCTTTGCTGGCTATTGGTGTTTAGACCAGTCTCTTTTCTCTGATTGGATGCCTGCCAAATCTGGAAATTGTACTGCAGGCATTTCTAAACGACAAAGCCAGAAATTAAATGAAAATGTTCTACACATTTGCAATTGATTTTGAAATAAATAAATATATTTATTGCAATTTTTTACATTCATAAATAAGATTTTTACATTACTTTATCAAAATATAAAGTTTTATTCGAAAAATTTTAAATATTACTAGAAAATAAGCTTCGGGAAATCATCATTATTCTAGACTTGTATTGCTACTGACCATAATTAGGCTTTTTTAAATTACAAAATCAGAACTGAAAATTAAATGTGGTACACTTTCATATTTTGAAGTAAATAATTATATCTATCATAATTTTTTACATTCATAAATAAGATTTTACATTACTTTATCAAAATATAAAGTTTGATTCGGAAAATTTTTAATATTACAAGAAAAATACATTGGAGAAATGATCGGTAATCAAACAATTATTGTTACTGACCATAATTAGGCATTTCTAAATGATGAATTCAGAACTGAAAATGAAATGTGGTATGATTTCATATTTTGAAGTAAATAATTATATCTCTCATAATTTTTTACATTCATAAATAAGATTTTACATTACTTTAAAATATAAAGTTTGATTTGAAAAATTTTAAATATTACAAGAAAAATACATTTGGGAAAATGATAGATCTTCAGAAAAGTAGATTATTTTGATAGCTACAGACTGAATAATGACAACACAGATTGGTTGAAATATAATTCTTTTGTTTTACTACTGTCTATTTTTTAAACGTTTTTTCTTATATTTTTCTTCAGTTATTAACATTATTTTAAATTTTTTGTTACATTTAACCAATTTGAATCTAAAATTATTCAATTTTTAGAAGCTGAATTAAAAAAATTCTGTGTATTTAAGATTAATATTTTAACAATAGAAACCGACTGGAAATGAAACTGACCAATAATATTGTTCTCAGATTTAAGTAGTGGACCAACACAAAAATTAGACAAAGATTAAATAAGTTGAAGGAGTCAGTTAAATTTAAGTGTTAATTAAAAATATTAAATGGATTAATATTATTTGCATTTACTTCCAATACATTTTCTTTTTTAGTTTTGCTTTTGATCTTTTCCTTTTAAATAAAATTTATATGTTAATATTAATAAAAAATAATAGCACAAATATAACGATCATTAATTCATTTATAAAAGCTTGATTTTCAGAAATTAGAATCATCACATTGGTACTTTATGCCCTGTGGTGCACAAGATGCTTATTCCTTTTCAACAGTGATACAAGAACATACATCAACACATTAAAAAGAAACTAGATACAATTAAAAAGTGAGACTAAATAATTATTCCTATGGATATATTTGTAGCCACATGGTTACTTATTTGTCAGTGCTTTATGTAATTTATCAATTGTTAATTTAATTAATTATTCTTATTTCAGTTTAGTTTATCATATTCTCAAGATGTGATACTTAATTGGTATTTAAATATGAAAGCAGTCAATACTTGAACAATACCAATAACAATCAACAAACTCAATCTGTTAATGCAACTTTTTATAATAAAGGTTACATACCCCACCCTTATCTATGGTCCTATAAGTTTATATAGAGACTAAAAATGAATTTAGTATTATAGTTGGGCATAGTTGTTAACTTTATATTATCAGATATCTTCATTGTTTGAAAGAATTAATTTATTAAAATATTTTGCATTTGAATCAAATTAAGGCTAATATTTATTTTATTTTTTGTGCTCATATTTTTAAAATATTTGCACATTATTATAATTAAAAAATTTAATCATACATCCTAATGGTATCTCATATAAACTGTGAACTGATATGAATCACTGATTAAATTTATCTGGACTATATCACAATATGAAATGATTTAAGATCATCTTTAATTTAGACTTTTATTGTTGATACCACTAAACATCAAATGGTCACCAGCTCTTGTACTAGCACATAATTGTTATTAAACAAGGCAAAACTCTCCATACAGAAGTGCCACATTTGTGTCAACCAGAATAATCAATGGATGCCAGGAGGCTTGTGCATAAAATACCTATCTAGTGCCTACTCCTAAGATCTAGGTGCAATGCTCTCAGATCTAAGGCTCCTCACTGATGAAGGCCACAAGCCAGAAACTAGTTTGGGGATATTGGATGAGTAGGCACTAGATAAGGATTTTATGCACAAGCCTTCTGGCATCCATTGATTACTCTGTTTGGCACAGGGTGCCACTACTGTATGGAGAGTTTTGCTTTGTTTAATTTGTTGATACTCAAGAAACAGTTATTGATTATTAGTGATGTATTTTAAAATTAAATATTTTTTAATAAAATTTAAGGATATCTGGTGACAGTGAAGAAAAATGCTATCTCATCTGAAATCAAATTAAATAGTGTTTTATATGAATCAGGTTTATTCTACTACAAAATAATTTTGAAAATGAAGACATAATGTAAAAGTCCTATCAAATATGTTACTTTTGTGTAAATAATTATATATTTTACCTATATAGTTCCAGATAGAGAGTTATTCTGTTAGATTTTGGACCTAAACAGGAACCAATAAAATCTTTTTACACTCTGTTCTATTACATTTTAGCACTCTAAACAAGAGCTTCATTAAATCAGTTGCCATTAGAACTTGACATAACAAACTAATTTTGATATAAGGATATCCACACATGTATTGTTTTAAGAAAATGGCAAAGAGGCAAATGTTTGATCACAAAAGAAATTAAAATAATACAGAGAAAACATTCATCAAAATAAATGAAATTAATTTATTGAACAAGAAATATAAAAGAGTTTAAGTCAATATAATAATAAAGCAATAATGGTAAATACTTTTAATATGAATGATAATCTTTGGGGGGTGTTATTTTTGAAAATACAATAAAATTTAAATAATAATATTTTTTTTATTATTTAAAATATTATTTAAAAAATGGAATATATTGACGAGAATAAAAAATCTGTAAATACATTTTTGAAATAGATAGAAGGAGAATGGAGCTGGGTATTAAAAATGTAATATGATTATCATAAAAAAATTAAGTTGAATAATCTTAATTATATGCTTCAAACATTGAAAAAAAAAGAATAAGTTTGAAAATATGAAAGATAAGACAAAAACAGATTTGCAAATATAGAAAATAAATTTGGATATGTGAAAAAGAAATTTGAACAAATGAAATTTGATCAGAAAATGAAAAAAAAATCCAGAAATATATGGAAGATAAAGTGAAAAAATTTAATGTAACGTTTGAACAAACTGAAGGTTATCTTAAACAGAACATTTAATATTATTTCAAGTCCAAGTTAATGAATGTGTAAGAAAATGTAGATATTATAAAAATAAAAAAATAATAAAAACTCTTCTTAAGCAAAAGTCTGCCATTAATTCATATGACAATAAATATTAAAAAATGTTTTTTCAACAAGAAAGTTGGGAAACGTAAATGTTTTAGTTATTATAAAGTATAAAGTTAAAAATATGTCTATTTTAATATTAAATTTAAAGATTTCTTATAAATTCAAAGAACATCTTATAGAGATAAAAGATTATGACTAATGTCAAAAAAAAAGAATATAATAAAGAATGGGCAACTAGTACCTTATATTCAAATAGTTCACATGCAACACTTTCAATCAGTTAAGTAATTTAAATATGGTAATATGAAATTGGGAAATCATATACTATTGTCAATTAATAGAACAGAAGATCTAGAAGTAGCATATAAAACTTATGTTATTTGGAGAAGATTGTAATATCACAAATTGTATAAAAAACATTTAGTCTTATATGAGTAAATTATTTATTATTAAACTATATAAAAGCTCCAAATATTTATATTGGTAAAAAAAGAAATGTATATACATGAGCTGGTAAGAATGATTACCGAAAAATAATTACAAGTCATGGAAAAGATATTGTGGCATACAAAATATACCTATAAGATGAGAAGATTAATAAATCTATCTCATTAAATAAACATGTTTAAAATATAGTACTGCACAACATTTTTTCATCTTCATGATCTTATAAATTTATTTTGGTATAAAATAAATATATTACAAAATATAGAAAACAAAATGAAAACAACTAAAAAATCTTCAAAGCAGCATAATAATACATGTCCATCTTTACCACTTAGTTGATAAGAAAATTAAAGTAATTGTTCCTTGTTTAATTTATAAGAATAATGACCTGGAAATTTTAAATCTTTATAAAGGTGATGATAACTATATATTTAATTTTTCACATTCTGATGATGATAAATACTAGACATCACTTAAATGATATTTTAGTTCATGTAAATGGCATTTAAAAAATATAAATTATTACATATCTAATAGTGATTATATATAATTTATGATTTAATTCAAGGGGATTGAAGACAGACATTCAAGATCTCTTCAGCCATCTACCCTGTCCTATATAAACAATAAACATGGTGAGATACATGTGAAAAGAATAAATGATCTCATATATATATATATATATATATAGATAGATAGATAGATAGATAGATAGATAGATAGATAGATAGATAGATAGATAGATAGATAGATAGATAGATAGATAGATAGATAGATAGATAGATAGATAGATAGATAGATAGATAGATAGATAGATAGATAGATAGATAGATAGATAGATAGATAGATAGATAGATAGATAGATAGATAGATAGATAGATAGATAGATAGATAGATAGATAGATAGATAGATAGATAGATAGATAGATAGATAGATAGATAGATAGATAGATAGATAGATAGATAGATAGATAGATAGATAGATAGATAGATAGATAGATAGATAGATAGATAGATAGATAGATAGATAGATAGATATATTGCTCAACCAGCACTCATTACTTGGTCTTGAATTTTATCCCCTACATACATATATAATCAATGCTCAGTTTATAATAAGTTAGTAAATCTACAAACATTAATAAACAGGCTTTAATTCTCTCCATCTTCCCAACTCTTCAGCCATCCATGTTGACCTTAAATCACTCTGATCTCTCATAAGTAGGACATCATTATGTTAATTTGGTATCAACAAGAGCTTTGAGCATTCTGTCATCAGATTTTCAATGATATGGATGGCTGAAGAGTTGGAGAATGGAGACAATTGAAAGTGGTTCATTAAAGTTTGTAGATTTGCTATCTTAATATAAACCAAGCACTGATTATATGTATGTTTGGGAAATGATGATCTCGACTACAAGATGGGTGCTATTTCAGCATGACATACATATATTAGAGATCTTTATTTGTTTCATATGCATGTGATCATGTGTATTGATTGGTTATGTAGGGTGAAGTGAATAACTGAAGAAATCTTGAAAGTCTATGTTCAAATTCCTTTTAATTATATCTAACTTAAGTATATACCCTATACATGTATTTAAGTATTCTATGATAGTAATTGTAATTCTCATTTTCTCAAAAATAAGTAATTGAACATGTTGCCTAATTTAATTTTAATAATAAGAGCAGAATAATGAATTGCCTGATAATCCACCTTAATTATCTTCTCTAGTTATAACTGTTTTTGATATTATAACTATGCAAACACAATTAATTTGAAGATACAAACATTCAGTTTGCAGATTCTTATTATTTTTATAAGTAATGGAAAATTAAAGCAATATTTAGTAGATTCAGGAAATGTTCGAGAACCATGAGCACTAAAAAACACTCTACACCATGGGACTTAAATAAATTTATGACAAACATTTTTTCATGTAAAAATATTGATTAATTAACTTGTAATAATTTATTATGATCTTTATATTGCAAACACATATTTAATGTTTAGGATTTGATCTATGTAGGAACCCTTCATACCGAAAATTCCAAGAATATATTTATAAAAAAATTATAACCTTTATGAAGACTAGTTTGAAAATTTCTAATCATATGGCAAAAAATTATTTATAATCAGATTCAATAGAGTTAACCACAAAAATAATAGTAACTAAGCAAACAAATTAATGAGGTAAAGATAAATTTAATTTCAAAAGATATTAGCAAGAAACCATATTTTACCTCTTATAGAAAGAGAACCAGTCTGACTGGGTATATATTATTAAAGTTGTGATTTAGATAATTTTGTTAAAACACATGTAGTCAAACGTGAATAAAGGTCAATCATATGTATGCAATAAATTTACCACCATTATATATTAAACAAATATTTAAATAACTATAAACTGATAATCATTATTTATTTCTAACTTATAGATTATGGAACTTTACTTTTAACTACCTAGTAATATGGTGATCTTCTTTTTTGAGTACATGCAAACACAACTTTGGATAATTTTATAAATATTTACTTATTTATTATACTACAAGAAGAGATAAATTACCTTAAATATTAATATGCCTTAGTTTACCAAGCTTTAAAATACTAGTTATTAAAAAAACTGTGCTACTATTTTCTTTTGTTAAACATTAATATTTTATGAAATATAAAAATAATGGAAAACTAAATTTGAAAACATGCTTATCTAATTAGGTTCACTATTACAGGAGACAATTGCTAATTAGCAACTAAGTTCTAAAAAAAGAAATAATAACAGAATAGTTTTTGCTATACACATTAGAACATTTTTATTTTAATAATTTTCATTTTGAATTGACAACATTTGTATCTTATATTAAAAATCTTCAATAAGTAATTTTTAAGAAAATGTCCAAAGAAATAAATACCACTTTCCAATTTTATAGATAATGTTACCTGATATTATTATTATTAGTTTTAAAATTGTAAAGAACATGGCTAAAAATCATTTAAAAAATGGGTATGGTTATATTAAAAACAATAAGCTTATAAATAATAATAAAATTCATAATTAATAATTTATGAAAATGGGATATACTTGCAAGAATTACATAAGTAATTTTTAAATCTTATTCTTCTCCTTGACATATATTCATATATATTGCTTATAATAACTTTTTCATATACACTTTAATGCAAAATTTTTTTTTAATAAAACTTTTTTATTTTCCTGACAGTTTAGACTGTCCAGCAATCTTTATCAGAGCTATGATATGTATGTTTGAAGGATATATGTGTATATATTTTAATAGACATATGCATATATGGATTTTTTATATATACATAATGGATACACACACCGTTACATGATTTATTTTAAAAATTTAAACATTAAAAAGAAAATTTCGCATATAATTTTTTTTTTAAGAAATAAAAAATTGAAAGTTAAAAGTTATTTAAACTTTATATATATAAAATCGCACACATGAAAAATTAGTAGAAGAAAATTTTATTAAAAAAAAGAAAAAGTTTTAAAACTAAATATTAAGAAAAAAGTTTGAAAGATTTAAAGATAAAAAAAATGTACAATAAATTAATTAATGCTATTGTAAAATGGAAATGATTATTTTAATTGGTTAAAAGTAATATAGCCCTTGGGAATTTCAAAATGTATAAGTAAAGGTCAGATAGGAGAGAAAAAAACAATAGAAACTAATAGCAATAAAAAAATCCCCCAGGAAATGGACCTCAATGAAAAGATCATCATCGTTATGACATACTGTCCACTGGATCCAAAAGTTTACAATAAAAAAAAAGTTTGGAAAAAAAAAGATAGAGATGTAAAGCAGAGATGTGCTATATGTGTTAGTGTGGAGAGAGTTGAAGGATAAGAGATTGAAAAGATGCACTCTTCAATCCCTTCAGTTTTTGCTAAAAAAAAAGAAAGAAATGACCAATCGTTTTCTATATTGTGGACCACAGGTCATTGGGGGAATTAACGCTGGATCTCAAATTGCAAGCAACTGTTGAGGATGAACTTTTTTAAATCGTAAGAACTTTATGAACTCTAATGAACATTAATTGAAAACAATAAGAACTCTAAATTTTAAACTTTTCAATATTTAAATAGAAATAGAATTTCCTATCTGACTAAATTATTTATTAATTATTTTATTGAATGTATTTTTTTTTTTTTTTAAAAAAAGTCATTTCCATTAATTTATTTTTTTGTTCTTTTAAGTTTTTATTATGATTGTTTTTTCTTTCTGTTAAATTAAACTTAATAAACATTAAATTTAAGTCAGGCATGAATGGCTGCATAGATTTGTAAAGTTATATTAATTAATTAAGGGAGGATTAATCTTGTGTTATTTGTTTCATAGTTAAATTGGGTTAATTGGTTGGATATATTGGTGTAATTAATAAATGTAGCATGAGATTTTTCTACATGCAGGATTTTATTATATGCCGCACTTGAGCAAAATAAGTCCCATATCTCACTGACCATTGGAAGCAGACTGTATTCCCTGCTCCTTGGATCATCCCTTTTTAGCCTATGGAATGGGATAGTAAGATGGAAAATGCAGTTCCTTCCTATGGAGTTTTTTTTTGTTCTTCTCGCCAGACAGATGTAGTATTTCTGTACTGGACAAGAGTCAATGTCTTCTATAACCATGATGTTCAGATGTACATTCCTGGCAGTATGGTATTTGTGCTGTCGTATTCATGCTGCATTGAATACATCGATGTATCAGATAGATTGACATTGGTTTGGCTGTGAACTTTTGGCCTAAGGTTAAATAAGGGGTAGAATTTTTTTTTTCAAATGCAATCTATGTAGTCTATTCATACTTGACACTTTAATAAAATATTAAATTCATCTGTGTGAACTTCAAAAACAAAAGTTAAAAATGTAAATTAAATGTTAAAGTAAAAGTTAGACTAAAATAATGATTCTAAATTACATATATGTTTAATAAATGTTTGTGTGTGTTATTACTGGCAGTGCCTTCTTTTATTTTTTTTAATATTGAAAATATTTTTAAAAAGGAATTTATATTTTATAAATCTCTGCAATTCACTGAGCTAGTGGCATGGGCTGATGGTCAGAATAAAACATATGTAAAAGTTATATCTTAGCAGCATGTATCTGCCTACTATATAAATTTTCCAGGTTCAAATAATCTGGTGACACCCTGTAGTGCAGATATGGTAAGACTTATTTCATGATCCTAACTGTTATAATATATATATATGGGTATATGTGGATCTATATATGTATGTTTAAGGAATATATGTATATATATTTTGATATATATATATATATTTTGATATACATATATATATATTGTGCCATTTTCTATAGGTTAGAATCAGCTCAAGACAGTAAATTACTAAAAATTTTAAATTTTAGAATGTGTTCTTATTATGTAATAGTTATATTGTATTGATACTATCTTAAAAGTACAATTTAAAGCTAAATACAAATATGTAATGTTTAAATTATGATAAGTAACTTAAAAACAGTTAAGTAAAGCTAAAAATATCAATTACATATGGTTGGAAAAGCTGGCCATAATAAATAATGCAGCTTTAAATGTTTAAAGTATGTTTAAAAGTTAAATTTTAATAGTTTAAAACTTATAGTAAAATAAATGCTATATTTAAAATTATAAATTATATTTAATAATTATAATTAATATCATATATTTTAAAAGTAAGTTTTATGGTAGTAAAAGTTGTATTTAATTCTATATTTTCTAAATTATTATTCCAAATTTTGTATTATTATATTATTTTATTTAATATAATAAGTTTTGCAATTTATTATTTATTTTCAGAGAGAAAATTGGATACAATCTGTCTCAGCTATATCAGTCATGTGACTTGTATAATATATGATTATACACATGTGCTTGCTATTATTTGTATTAAGAAAGTTCAAAATATTTTAAAAAATGCATTATAGAACTGAATATATTTAGTTGCCTATCATAAGGGAAAATATTAAAGCATTCATATAAAATGTTTGTAATAGTATTATATGATGAGTACAGTTAATAAAAAGTTAAATATTTTGTTTTAAAATAAAATAGAAAAATGAAATATTAAAGGTGGGATAAATTTATTAAATATTGTTTTGAAAACTCATTTTAAAATGTTTAATTGATTTTAGTAAAGTATAATAATTGATTTAAGATTGATATTTTTAAATAGTGTTTTAAAATTATAATGCGTCATATTTTATTTTTGAAATTTAATTGTGTAAGACTGTAGCAATATGCAAGCTCGGTATCAAATGAAATGTAAGAATCCACCAATAGGATGAATTATTTTGTAGGATATAAATACTGTTGCATGGGAGTGTCAGTTGGTGATTGATGTAATAGCAATTTTTAAAAATTTTATATTAGTACATTTTTAGTGTTCTCATATAATATATTTGCAAACTAATAGAATATTTATTTTTAAGTATTTGCATTAAGTATTTGCAAAGAGAGCATAATATAAATATAGTTTAATAACTTTATTAAAAATATGCATTGCTAACTTAAAGTTGCCTTCGCCAGGATGATTCATCAAAACTAAATATAACTTCGCAGTAAAAAATATGGATATGCCAATAAGTGAAACATGTTTAATGAAAATTTTAAAAATAAGTATAATAATTGTGAATATAATATTAATAATATTGACCAAGAGAACTATTCCAGTAAGCAGAGTATTATTTTGGACATTGTACAGAAAGCTTAACAGAAAAGCTACTAGCAGATTAAAAGTGAACCATGCATTTTTTTATAATAGCGATATAATCAAGTTTAAGACCGATAAGTAATATGATAAATTATATAATAATTTTATGGACATATAATGCTATAGAGATAAATGTTTTATCTTTTTTGAAGAAAAACATTGAAAATATTTAATAGAAAACTATCGGAAATGCTATTTAGATGGGTATTTTAAGAGCGTATGTAATGAAACCTAAATTATATAGGGTTATATGCATTTTTGTTAGAATTTATTTTAAAAACTGATAATTTAAAAAAAAATGGAAACAGCTTTAATTGGATAATAAACAATAAATTATCTTGAAAAGTAAACCTATAAAAATGGATTATAAACCATCAATTACTGAATTTATGGAGACAGAAATATTTTAAAATTGCGCAAAAAGTTTATCCTGATTGCCCGTAGTTAATTTACTGGGACATGATGCATCACCAAGCCGAAACAAAATTATCCAGAATAGAAGCTTCAAAGTATTATTTTTCAACATTATAATTTTATTATTATTTTAATAATCATTGTTCTGGTTAATAGAAACTATAAACTATTATTCTATAAACTTTTCCGGAACAGATTGATGATTATTTTATTTAATTTTCCAAGATTTTGAGATGTTGTAATTTATTTTTATTATTATTCATTTTTAAAACTTCACTCATCACATCGGAAGAAGTTACTATGCATGTGCAAGCTTGTTGTGGTTGTTCATTGTCAAGCAAAAGAAACTTAGCAATGGGGGAGGTTTTTAAAAATTGCTCTTAGGAGAACATTTTTTTTTTTAAAAAGAAGAACTCTCAAAAAAATAAAAACATTTGAACTTTATAAAGAATATTCATCAGTTGAAGATTTACATAATTATGGTTTTGACTTATAATTTATGAGAAGTTTATAAACAAATTTTCATTAAAGTATAATATTATTTTAATAAGAAGAGTAGGAACATGAACATTAATTTAGTAATAATAATACTATAATCTTATAGGAAAATAATTTGATAATTTAAATAATTTAACAGTTAAGTGTAAAAGTATGGATGTATTACATGTATGCAATGTTTTATATTAATTAATGGACATGAAGACATCATAAGTGATTACAAGTCGATATCACTTGGATAATAGTTGTGAATATTGATGTATTTTATGTATTTTTTTTTGTTTTCTTTTTTTTTTTTTTTGGAGATTGCCAAATGAATTATAATTTATGGAAATATGAATGTTGAATTGTATGCAAACACATTTGTACAACACATTTAAATTAAGAGATTAGGATTTATTTCTGAGAATGTGCATACTTTAATTTTTATATTAGTAATATAACCCAACATGATGATGAATAGTTATATGATTCTTTTAAAAACATTAATATTATTGGATATTCAAAGTATTTATATGACTAGTTTGTATGTGTTTAATAAGAAAGTAAAGCAGACTTTTCTTGTAGATTAGTGAGATCATTTTAATTACAATTGAATTTTGTCTATTAATCGAATATGTGAGTTAGTCCTTTTGTCGGTGTAAGTTTTGATAAATATATTGGGAATAATCTCGAGAACATGAAAACAAGAGATGATATCTATGTAGGATGTATTAGGGGAATATGAGTAGTATTTTTGTAATCTTAGTAAGTATACAGTACAGTTAACAATGCCCTGTAGTTGTATATTTATTTATGGACAGTGTCTATTTTCTTTAAGTATTGATGTTTCAATAAAGCTGAAGGAATAGCTTTGACATCATTGTTAGTAGTGGAAATCATTAGACAGAATAGGTCATGCCTCTATTATTATAGATATACTGTGCCATGGTATTTTTGTCCAATATGTACTGTGAGTTAGACTGTAGTTTTTCTTCCCTAGGCCTACACATCTATTCACTATCTCGATTTCCAAAGTAACTACATTGCACAGTATTGAATATTTTGTATAGAAATAATAAATAATTTAGAGTTTAAGATATGCTATTGTCTGAATAAGATAAGTTCATTTACTTGTAAGAAGGAGTAGAGTTTGTGCTTGGAATTGAAAATCCAATGGATCCAAAATAATAAAGAATCATAAATTGTGTTTTAAATTTATTTTGGAAATAAAATAAATTTAGGAATAAAATAAATAAAGCAAAGTTGCTTTTGAAATGTTAAATAACTTTTAAATATTTTATTTCATTTTTATGAGTATTGCATATTTTTAAGATATAATGTTTTAAAGCAAAACAATATAAACAATAAGCATAGGTACAATTTTGTATTTATTTAAATAATAAGGACTACATCAATGATTACAGCTATTTAGTATTAGAGTAATGTTAAATATGATATATTGTATTTAATAATTATAGTGTAGTAAACAATGATGTCCACATAGTTTAGTAATAAACTAACAGTAGATATTTTATATAATATTTTTCAATTTGCAAAATGAAATTGTCTAGTCAAAGATCCATACTCGATATTGTTATATTTTGTGTTTTCCGTACTATGTATCAATGGATGTTTTAAAAAAAAGCATAGTTAAATAATATTCAAAGATATGATATGTTAAAATAAGTATAAAGAAATATAATTTCATCATAAAGATTGATCACAAAGAGATAAATAAAATTGTATTGTTTTATTATTATTATTATTATTATTATTATTATTATTATTATTATTATTATTATTATTATTATTTTTAAGTCAGAGTGAAGACTTAAATAGGTTCTCTATTGTTTTTAATAACTATAATTAATAAGAAATGCATAATGGTGCAAATTTAGGATGTCAAGTGTAAATATTGTAAATGAATTGTTATTTTATTTTATTGTTATAATAAAACTTTGTTAAATTTGTTTTTCAAAATTTGTGTGTTCAGACTGTTTTCTTTTCCATTAAAATGCATGATACACACAGAATAATAGAATCAAACATAATATTTTTGCACATAAATAAATAAAGTATTATTTTAAGAATTTGAATATTTTTTTGGAATTTATTTATTTAAGAAATTACATTTTTACATTATCTTATGGTCGTAAATTGATTATTATAATGGTACATCAAAATATATGCTATACGTTGCCACACATAAGATAAAAGATTATATTATAGTATTTTATTATGGTAATAAAATTATAGTAAAGAAAAAATACATAAAAATTAGTCCATCCAATGAAGAATATTATTATTATTTGTTATTCTTATTATTAATTAAAATAAAATACTAGTTTTCTACTTCACCTTTGAGTAGTAAGTAATTTAGATTGTGCTTTATGCAAAAAAGTGAAGCTTGTCTCAATCTTATTAAAAAGTTATATGTCTTAGAGCTTTCAGAGACCTTGAGTCTCCATAATCATAGCCTACTTTTAACTGAAGCTTAGCTGTGTTTTATGTAAAATTTATGTAAAATAACAATGAAAACAGATCAATATTTTTGAGCACCGAAAAACAACAGGCCATGTGTTCAAACCCACTATGGCAAGGGCACTATGCACTGAATGTAATGATATGAAATGAAAAATTAAAGAGGCATGATTTATTGCAAATGAAAATTGTGCAATAAACCAGAAAGAATCGTGCTTTGCAATCTCCAGAAAATGGTCGTTATAAATTTTGCATAAATTTTACATAAACCACAGTTAAACTTCAGTTAAAAGTAGGCTATGATTATGGAGACTCAAAGTCTAGTGCTAAGCCATGTAACTTTTTAATAAGATTGAGACAAGCTTCACTTTTTTGTGTAAAGTGCAATCTAAATTACTTATTATTAGTTAAGTGTAGTAGAGTATGACATAAAAATCCTTTATCATGTTTTACTACAGTGTTTTAATTACATTCAAATATCAGCCTTTCAAGCTAATTAAGCATGCACCTTTTGAGAGTGTTAAATAAATGAATACTTTCCTCTTCAATCCAAAATATAGCATTTATGCAGGAATAAAAAGGATCCTCTTACTCCCATGACTCAAATTCTTTTATATGAGCAAATCTAAAGAACTGTTGAGGAGAGCGTGAGTAGAGTTCTCACTTTAAATTACTATTTACGATGTTTTTTGACTGAATGACATCAGTGAAATTGCTTAGAATTTACTAAATGTCATTCTTACTGAAACTTAATTATGAGTAAATAAGCAATTATTTGATCTAGCACCGTGTTTACAATTATATTACATTCAAGTATCAGTCTCTCAAGCTAATTGAGCACACGCCTTTTGAGAGTGTTAAATAAATGAATACTTTCCTCTTCAATCCAAGATATAGTATTTATGCAGGAATAAAAAGGATCCTCTTATTCCTATGACTCAAATTCTTTTATATGAGCAAATCTAAAGAACTGTTGAGGAAAGTGTGTTTTAATTAACTTAGAATAGTTTTATGAACACGAGTTTTTATTGAGCTAAATTATTATAAATAAAAGATTAAGATGAGTAGGATTTATTAAAGTTGTAAGAATACTATAAGTTTATTTATTTGAGATAGTAATAGGAGGGGGATAGTGTTCTTATGCCATTGAGGTAGTATTCTGTGGGATACTGGCTCGATGTAATCTTTCTTGTCATCTGTTTTTCACTTCCAAGTCTCATGATAAAATAAATATATTTATTTTATTTTATAAACTGAACCTTTTCCTTATTCTGCTACTACAATGTTTTAATATAATGCAGGATATTTTTATTTATCAATTATTTGCATTTAACCAAACGTAATCATTAACTGAGCTAACCCATTTTATTTTATATGATATGGCCCCAGAAGTGAGATTACAAACAGCATATATATATATATATATATATATATATATATATATATAGAGAGAGAGAGAGAGAGAGAGAGAGAGAGAGTATTGGTTATCTATTTATATCATTCAAATATTGTAGCTCTGATGAGACTGCTAGACAGTCAAAACTGTCAGGAAAATAAAGAAGTTTTATTTAAAAAAGTTTTGCATTAAAGTGTATATGAGACGAGTTATTACAAGCAATATATATGTAATTTTAAAATCATTTAAATAGAAATAAATCAATATTTAATGCATAAAAAATGTTAAAATAAATCTGCCATCAAAAGAATTTACAAATTAATCTCTCTGTAATTTATTATTACAATAATATTTTACCCTTTGTGAAAATATAGCATTTTAATGAGCTTTTATTTAAAAAAACAGTATTCAACTTCAGATACAAACCAATAACATTATATGCACAAGAAAATTTAATATGTGTTTATATATTATTTTATTATATAGTTTCATATTACAATAATTATATTTACGTTTATATTATTACAATAAAAAACTTATAATCCACAAAAGAATATATACTACCTAATATTTATTTGTATTATTAGTAGTCTATAAATTTTATTTAAAAAAGAAAAGATGAGAAACAAAAATAAAAATAAAAACAAATAGGTCAGTAATTGGAATTAAAACTAATACACTTAATATTTTTTAATTAACATTTAAATGCACATGTATCTTGTTAGTTATTAATTTAGTATACTTATTTTTATTTAAAGAGAAACTTGTTGTTAATTTGTAATAATTATGTCAAATTACAGTTAGAAAAAAAAATTATATGTATGTTGTCTGATATTTTTATTGATTAGATAAATTAATTATATATAAAATATTTTGTATTTGAAAGAATACATGACTGATATAGATTTTTTGTGTGCTTACACAATTTTATAGTTACGACATTTAATCTTACATTTTATTGATACCTCATATAAAATAAAAGCTGATATAGGTTACTAATTAAATGCATTATGGATATAATAAAAGAAGAAATATTAGGATTCTCATTATTTTTAGCATTTACTTGCCGGTATTTGGGAAGAAGCTTAATAATTATTAGCATAAATAAATTTTGGCATAAAATTTAATGATATCAAGCCAAAATAAATGAAGGTAAAGAAAAATACTATCTTCATTGAATTCTAATTAAAGGATGAAAGATTTATGAGTTAGGTATTTCTATTACAAACTATCTTTGAAATAAGGACATAAGTAAAAGCCTAATCAATGTCATAACAT
This sequence comes from Epiperipatus broadwayi, assembly GCA_028023455.1. NCBI lineage: Eukaryota > Metazoa > Onychophora > Udeonychophora > Euonychophora > Peripatidae > Epiperipatus > Epiperipatus broadwayi. The sequence goes on along the minus strand of JAQFVV010006280.1, from coordinate 358,519 downwards.
TTTGGGTGAATAATTCCCATAAATATTATCAATACAGCCTAAATATAAATATGTTATTTTATATTTTGGTACCTCAATAGAAAACCATGAATGTCTTTTCCAATCTATTCTGTTACAATATATATTATAATGTTATGAAATGAGATTCCGATTTTAACCCGTGTGTATTTGATAAAAATTCAATGTAATAATGCTTTGCTATATCAGTATTACATTTGAAATTTGCCTTTATTCCAGCATTTGTCAGAAAAAACAAGACAATAAAATTAAAGACAAAAATAATAAGTAGATAACCATTTATTTATAATTTTTTTGATAAACTTTGTGAGGGTATATATTTATATTTGCAATTTAAAGACATTGATGAGATTTCACTTTAGTATATATATATATATAATTTCCGATTTTTTCTTCACTATTGATAACTATGTAATATTAAATACGCTTAACGTATATAGTGAAATTAAAATTCAACGATTATATTAATATTTCTTAAGGCTAAGCGCTTTCAGAGCTTACACTCATATTCATAGCCTTTTAACGTAGTAATTTATGCAAATCTATGCAAGCTTATTTATATTGTCCATCTCTTTGAAATGGAAAAGCATGTGTCTCTCCTGTTTATTGCTTTCAAATCTCTTGATATATACCATGCTTCTTTAACCTTCCTTTTGATGTCATTTCTTTCAGTTGCAATTATCCTAGCATTTGCAGGTTCAAATTCATGATTAGCCTCCTTTTGATGGTCCACAAATACTGAGCTGCCTTCGTTTCTTCTTAATACTCTTTTGTATAAGTATTTATGCTGAGCCACTCTGTTGTTTATAGTGGCCCGAGTCTCACCATAGTATACTGCACCGCAGTTTGCCTGAGGGCATGCCAACTTGTACACCACATGTGGTGTTGATTGTAGGTCAATTTTGTCCTTAGAATTGTTCAAAATCCTGTTGGTGTTTGGAGGGGTTCGAAAACCTACTGTAAATTCATTCTGCAATTTTTTGACCAGTTTTCTAGCAATGTTAGGAATATATGGCAGACATATGCGTTGTTTTTTGTCCCTGCTAGGTTTGGTTATGCTTTCATAAAATGTTTTAATTCTTCTGTTGATGGTTATTAAATCATAACCAACCTTCATCAGATCATTAACATATTGGTTAATATTTATTCTTCTTTCTTCTTCATATTTGCACAAATGGTAATTCCTGAACAAAAAGGCAGAAAGCCCTGCCAATTTGTGGGCCCTCGGTGTTTTCGATTTAGTATGGATGTATCCTCTAATGTTCAATGGTTTTACTTTCATGTTGTAATTAATGCATCTGTGTGTTCTTGTAATTATAAGGTCCAAATAATTAATAGTATTAAGCTCACTCTCTTCAGTGCAGTTAAATATTAAGTTGGTATATGCCTGCAGTTCATCATCTGAATGGCTTTAATTATAAGTTTAGGTGCTGCGATGAAAATGTCATCTACATACCTACAATAAATTATTCCATGTGTTTGTTCTTGGAACTTTGATATAATCTGGTTTTCAAAATAACCGATTACAATACTAGATACAATGCCACTCATAGGCAGTCCCATCGGCCATCCATTATTCATCCTATACCATCTATTTTCAAATGTCGCAAATATGTTCTCATCCAACCAATTCATGAAGTCAATGATAAACTCTATTTTCTGTTCAGGACAATGATTATTTTGAAGCTCTTCTTTAATTATCCTGATTGAACCTTTTCTATTAATCGATCCGTAAAGTTCAGATATATCTATGGCTGCTATATTGAAACTGTCATCGATGGCTGCATTTTTAATTAAGTCTACAAACTTGAAAGAAGATTTTATAGTATATTTGCCAAATCCTATTAATTCTATCAACCATGAATTTATTAATTTTGCTGTGTTGTATATATATATATATATATATATATATATATATATATATATATATATATATATATATATATATATATATATATATATATATATATATCATTATCAACCATTATCAATCCACTGCAGGATGAAGGTCTCTCCAAGTTTAATCCCTCTTCTCCGATCTTTAGCTTCTCTTCTCCACATCACCCCTGCACATTTTCTTATTTCATCCATCCATCTCACATGTGGTCTCTTTCTGGGTCTTTTACAATCTCTTGGAATCCAGTTTAAGATTTCAATTGTCCATCTATTATCATCTCTTCTAGCAATATGTCCAACCCAACTACACTTCAATTTTTTCAATGGGGTCAGTAACACTGTTTGTTCTCTTACCTATACACTGCATTTTTGATATTTTCTTGTTACTCCAAACATGCATCTCTCCATACTTGTTTGAGTGGTCTGGAGTCTCTGTATTGCTTTTCTATTAAATGTCCAAGTCTCAGATCCATAAGTAAGAACTGGTAAAACACATTTGTTAAAAACCTTCCTTTTCAAACACATAGTCACATTTCCTTTTAGTATCAAGTTATTTCTACCAAAAGCATTCCAACCAAGTTTAATTCTATGATTAATTTCATCCATTATGTTTCCATCTGTATTAATAATCTGACCAAGGTATTTGTAACTGTTAACTTCTTCTAATTCATCATAATCAATTTTTATTTTCATATTTTCAATAAATCGATTAAACATTACTTTAGTCTTTTTAACATTTATCTTTAGTCCTACTTTCATCTGATAACTCCTGCAACATTTCCTGCAGCTCTGAAGCATTATTTGCAAAAACAACTACATCACCTGCAAAATCTAAATGACTTAAATAATCTCCATTTACTTTCACTCCTTTAGTTTCCCATTTTAATCCACAAAATACTTCTTGCAGCACAGCTGTAAAAAGTTTTGGAGATATGGAGTCACCTTGTCTTACACCCTTCTCAATGTTGACTTTCCCAGTATCATTATGTAATGTAATTGTTGCTGTTGCATTTTTATAAATATTCTTTAAAATATGACAATATCCTGGATCTATACCTTGATGATCCAATGCTTTAATCACTGAAGAAATGTTTATAGAATCAAATGCCTTTTCATAATCTACAAATCCAAAACATAATGGCAACTCATATTCATTTGTCCTTTCTATAACTTCTCTCAATACCTGGATATGATCTACTGTACTAAAACCACTTTTAAATCCAGCTTGTTCTCTTGGTTGGTGGAAATCCAATGTTCTCTGTAGACGAGTTGTAATTATCTTGGTAAAAAATTTTGTATAAAACTGATAAAAGGCTGATAGGTCTGTAATTTCTAATATCTTCTTTATCACCTTTTTTAAATATTAATATTAATACTGCATTCTTCCAATCATCTGGTACATCTTTATCATTTAGACATTTGGTATATAACTTTGCTAAAAAAAATTCTATTTCTTCACCTGCTTCTTTTAATATATCAATTATAATTCCATCATTACCTGGAGCCTTTCCTTTCTTCATACATTTAATTGCATGTTTCACTTCTTCATTTAAAATTCTGGGCAATTCAGAAGATGTAATAGATATAGGAGGTACTTGTTCTTTATTACTATATAATTCTTGATAAAAGTCTTCTACCCATTTCATGATGTCATCTCTCTTTTTAGTAATAATTCCATCTTTTTTTTTATTGCAGATATAAATTTCCTACCAATACCAAAATGTTGTTTTACACTCTTGAGACTTTTATTCTCTTCTACAGCTTTTCTTGCTAGTTCACAGTTATACTTTCTTATATCATTTTCAACTCTTTTCTGTACCATTTTACAAAATTCGAGATATTCAAGCTTTTTTAATATATCATTTTTGTATAGCTTCATAATTCCTTCTTTTCTTCATAAATTCTCTAGTCTCAGTAAAAATTTTATTGGTCAATTGCTGCTTTTTTCTACCAGTTATCTTTGTTGCAGTTTTTAAAAGTGTATCAGTTATTTTCATATTAATTTCATTCAAATGTGAATCATGTTCAAAATCTACTAATACTTGAAACCAATTTGTAAGTTCTAATTTAAATTCATTAGAATGTTTCTGAAGATTAGGAATATCAACTGTAAAAATTGTTTTTCTTAATAATTTTTGTCTCTCTAGTTTTGCATTAACACGTATCTTACATCTTACTAATCGATGATCACTTCCTGTGTTAAATTTATTAAGAACATTACAATCTTGAAATATGTATTTTCTGTTAGTCAAAATATAATCCAATTCTGCTGTACCTTCATTGGGATGCTTCCATGTCCATTTTCTTTTAACATTTTTTTCAAAAAAAGAATTCATAATATAAAGTATTTCTTTTTCAGAAAACTCCACGAATCCATGTCCTCTCTCATTTCTATTACCATAACCAAAATATCCTACAGCACTTTCATCTGTTTACCAATTCTAGCATTCAAGTCTCCCATAAAAATTTTAAAATGTTGTTTACTCTGATTAAAAACCTTTTGTACATCCATATAAAAATCTTCTACTACTTCATCACTATGAGAACTTGTTGAAACATAAACCTGAATTATCTGCATTTGGTATCTGCTATTAAGTTGTATAATTAATCTTGCCACTCTGTCTGATACACCAACAATCTTCACAATGTTGTTCTTCCATTTTTTATTTATAATGAATCCTACTCCAATTGTATTTCCAATATTTGTGTCTTTATAATAAATTACATGTCCACTTTTTAAATCAATTGTCTCTTCACCTTTTCTTCTAATTTCACAAAGTCCAATAATGTCTCATTTAATATAAGACAATTTTTCTTCTAATTCTTGCTATCTATCTTTACTTGAAAGTGATTTGCAGTTGTAAGTACCTAAATAAAAAGTCATCATCAAATTGCAGCCTTGGTCCTCAATCAGGGTATTCTTAGAACCCTCTGCCTTCACTCACCAACTGCTGCCTTGGTTGGTGACTTTACAGCCTCCTGGGAATTAGGGCCATGATTTAGTTTTGTGTGTTATAATTGTATATATGTATTGGAAAGATATTTACCATTTACATAAACATTCATTCTGCCTTATCAGGCAACTGAGAAGAAAGACCATGGTGTTTCTTGATCTTAAATTTAGGGGTAAAAGCCAATAAACTCACCACACTGGCTAGTGTGTGTCGGTGAGCAGCCCATCCATGTTCGTATACTATATGCATAATTAATAACAGCTGAAATGACAAGAATGTATGGTGTGGACATTAGAAATTTGCCTTGTTCAGTTCCTTTAAGGCCTCGAAGAGGAATCAATGGTCTCTCTTCAGTTAATAGCAAACTCCTTTCTGCAGCCATATATATATCATCATCATCATCATCATCAACCATTATCAATCCACTGCAGGATGAAGGTCTCTCCAAGTTTAATCCATCTTCTCCGATCTTTAGCTTCTCTTCTCCACAACACCCCTGCACATTTTCTTATTTCATCCATCCATCTCACATGTGGTCTTTTTCTGGGTCTTTTACAATCTCTTGGAATCCAGTTTAAGATTTCAATTGTCCATCTATTATCATCTCTTCTAGCAATATGTCCAGCCCAACTCCATTTCAATCTTTTAATTTTTTCAATAAGGTCAGTAACACCTGTTTGTTGTCTTACCCATACATTGCGTTTTCGATCTCTTCTTGTTACTCCCAACATACATCTCTCCATACTCCTTTGAGTGGTCTGAAGTCTCTGTATTGCTCTTCTATTAAGTGTCCAAGTCTCAGATCCATAAGTAAGAACTGGTAAAACACATTTGTTAAAAACCATCCTTTTCAAACACATAGGCATATTTCCTTTTAGTATCAAGTTATTTCTACCAAAAGCACTCCAACCAAGTTTAATTCTATGATTAATTTCCTCCATTATGTTTCCATCTGTATTAATAATCTGACCAAGGTATTTGTAACTGTTAACTTCTTCTAATTCTTCATAATCAATCTTTATTTTCATATTTTGAGCAAATCGATTAAACATTACTTTAGTCTTTTTAACATTTATCTTTAGTCCTACTTTTCTACTTTCATCTGCTAACTCCTGCAACATTTCCTGCAGCTCTGAAGCATTATTTGCAAAAACAACTACATCATCTGCGAAATCTAAATGACTTAAATACTCTCCATTTACTTTCACTCCTTTAGTTTCCCATTTTAATCCACAAAATACTTCTTGCAGCACTGCTGTAAAGAGTTTTGGAGATATGGAGTCACCTTGTCTTACACCTTTCTCAATGTTGATTTTTCCAGTATCATTATGTAATCTAATTGTTGCTGTTGCATTTTTTATAAATATTCTTTAAAATATGACAATATCCTGGATCTATACCTTGATGATCCAATGCTTTAATCACTGAAGAAATGTGTATAGAATCGAATGCCTTTTCATAATCTACAAATCCAAAACATAATGACAACTCATATTCGTTTGTCCTTTCTATGACTTCTCTCAATACCTGGATATGATCTATTGTACTAAAACCACTTTTAAATCCAGCTTGTTCTCTTGGTTGGTGGAAATCCAAAGTTCTCTGTAGACGAGTTGTAATTATCTTGGTAAAAATTTTATATAAAACTGATAAAAGGCTGATAGGTCTGTAATTTCTAATATCTTCTTTATCACCTTTTTTAAATATTAATATTATTACTGCATTCTTCCAATCTTCTGGTACATCTTTATCATTTAGACATTTGGTATATAACTTTGCTAAAATTGTTTCTATTTCTTCACCTGCTTCTTTTAATATATCAATTATAATTCCATCATTTCCTGGAGCCTTTCCTTTCTTCATACACTTAATTGCATGTCTCACTTCTTCATTTAAAATTCTGGGCAATTTGGAAGATGTAATAGATATAGGAGGTACTTGTTCTTTATTACTATATAATTCTTGATAAAAATCTTCTACCAATTTCATGATGTCATCTCTCTTTTTAGTAATAATTCCATCTTTTTTCTTATTGCAGATATAAATTTCCTACCAATACCAAAATGTTGTTTAACATTTTTGAGACTTTTATTTTCTTCTACAGCTTTCCTTGCTATTTCACAGTTATACTTTCTTATATCATTTTCAACTCTTTTCCGTACCATTTTACAAAATTCGAGATATTCAATTCTTTTTAATACATCATTTTTGTATATCTTCATATTCCTTCTTTTCTTCATAAATTCTCTAGTCTCAGTAGAAATTTTATTAGTCAATTGCTGCTTTTTTCTACCAGCTATGTTTGTTGCAGTTTTTAAAAGTGTATCAGTTATTTTCATATTAATTTCATTCAAATCTGAATCATGTTCAAAATCTCCTAACACTTGAAACCTATTTGTAAGTTCTAATTTAAATTCATTAGAATGTTTCTGAAGATTAGGAATATCAACTGTAAATATTGTTTTTCTTAATAATTTTTGTCTCTCTAGTTTTACATTAACACGTAACTTACACCTTACTAATCGATGATCACTTCCTGTGTTAAATTTATTAAGAACATTACAATCTTGAAATATGTATTTTCTGTTAGTCAAAATATAATCCAATTCTGCTGTACCTTCATTTGGATGCTTCCATGTCCATTTCCTTTTAACATTTTTCTCAAAAAATGAATTCATAATATAAAGTTTTTCTTTTTCTGCAAACTCCACAAGTCTATGTCCTCTCTCATTTCTATTACCATAACCAAAATTACCTACAGCAATTTCATCTTTCATTTGTCTACCAATTCTAGCATTAAAGTCTCCCATAACAATTTTAAAATGTTGTTTACTCTGATCAAAAGCCTTTTGTACATCCATATAAAAATCTTCTACTACTTCATCACTATGAGAACTTGTTGGGGCATAAACCTGAATTATCTGCATTTGGTATCTGCTATTAAGTTGTATAACTAATCTTGCCACTCTGTCCGATACACCATCAATCTCCACAATATTGTTCTTCCACTTTTTATTTATAATGAATCCTACTCCACTTGTATTTCCAATATGTGTGCCTTTATAATAGAGTATATGTCCACTTTTTAAATCAATTGTTTCTTCTCCTTTTCTTCTAACTTCACAAAGTCCAATAATGTCCCATTTAATATAAGACAGTTCTTCTTCTAATTCTTGCAATCTTCCTTCACTTGAAAGTGATCTGCAGTTGTAAGTACCTAAATAAAAAGTCGTCATCAAATGGCAGCCTGGGTCCACAATCAGGGGATTCTTAGCACCCTCTGCCTTCGGCCACCAACCGCTGCCTTGGTTGGTGACTTTACAGCCTCCTGGGAATAAGGGCCATGCTTTATTTTTGTCTGTCATAATTGTATATATGTATTGAAAAAATATTTATCATTTACACAAACATTCATTCTGCCTTATCAGGCACTGAGAAGAAAGACCATGGTGTTTCTTGATCTTAAACTCAGAGGTAAAAAGCCAATAAACTCACCACGCTGGCTAATGCATGTTGGTGAGCAGCCCATCCATGTTTGTATACTATATGAATAATCACATAGTAATAACAGCTGCAATGACAAGAACGTATGGAGTGGACATTAGGAATTTGCCCTGCTCGGTTCCTTTAAGGCCTGCAAGAGGAATCAAAGGGTCTCCTTTCAGTTAATAGCAAACTCCTTTCTGCAGCCGCCATATATATATATATATATATATATATATATATATATATATTGTAACCGAATAAAAAAAATGATGAAATAAATTTACTATGATAGCTGATATACAATTTATAATTAAATAAGGAAGACGCTAAACTATCAATAAAAATATGTAAATATATATATATTTTAGTTGGGCGTCCATTTGTAACCAATTAAATCTAACACTATAGCCCGTTTGGAACTATCATAAACATTTATCCAGTCATGCTCATAATGAGATAAATAAATTATCTCATTTCTCAACACACAAAATAAAAAATGAAAATTAATCACTGTCATCATTTAAGATTTAAAATATTTCGATATTGGGAAGTCATTTTAACCAACAAAATATACTAGCCATTGTCATCAGATAATCCAATATTAGCCATAGCAACTGAATAAAATTACTGTGAAATCCATGGAGTGCATTATGCTTATCTCCAATAACAAAGAATCCTTCCCATTTCTTTTTCCATATATATATATTAGATCATTCATGGTCACAAGCACACACTGCGCTATCTATAATAACCTAAAAAAATATCAAAGAAAGTTAATAAGTTGAAAAAACGACTTGATCACTTTTATTCAACTTAGCTAAGTACATGAGTTTTCCATGGGTGCCACTAGATCGTTTTAAACCTAGATAAATATTATCTGTCCATAGTGTACTGCATTCCAACCCATTCAGTACATTTTTTTTACACATGGCTTAGATGACTAACAAACAAAAAAATGACATTCTTATATTTTATCCATGTCAATAAAATTATAAGATCCCAATACTATAAAATTTATATATCCAACACTCCTATAGATATTACTAGCTCAGTTTAAGTATATTGATGTACTGATGCAAGTATACTCTTACTAATGGCTTTCAGACACACATAGTAAAGACTATTACTTAGTTATATGGCCATCAAACCTAGTTACTCTATTTGCTTATTGATAATAATATAATGATGATGATTCCAGCCACAGCTTTTATAATGAACTTATAACAACAAATTTATCTTTTATAAGCATATAAGCACCATCTTTAAATCATCTTATGTTAAACTGGGATTTAATTACAATACTCACTAGCATTTATATACGTTTATGATTATATTTACTCAAAATACTTTTATAGTTAAAACTATGATTCAATCATCAATATTTACCAGTGATGATGAATGATCATCACAAACCTCACCACATGATATTTAGCTTTTTATAAACTTTTATTTATTAAACATATTAATTACATTTAAGATTGGATTTAATGATTATTATTTATTCACCGATGATGGTGATCATAACTCTTGGGCACAACATAACTTTAGTCTTTTATTATTAATCTCTAATTATTAAAAAACTTGGTTATATGTCAAGTGTAATCCTTAAACATCCTTATATGTAAATCAATATTCTACACTTAACATTTATGGGTTATGATTATTAATTAAAACAACAGAATCAAAAGAAGAAAAAATATATAACAATATTAATAATAATAACTTGGAAACTAAATATGGTATAATTATATTTATTCACACTCTTCCTTTATATGAATTAAATTACCAACTATACAATTGACTCAATTAAATATATAATTAAACAAAATATCTTAATACTATATGCGTAACCAACTAATTTTATATATCTGCTCATGTTACTACATATTTTGAAATAAGTTAGCTTAAACTGACATAGAAAAAATTCTATTGAATGCTTATTCAAGATTTTCCCTACTTATTACCAATCATAAAGGTAAATTTTATTGATAAAAAAATAAATTGATAAAAAAATTAAGTCAGATGTCACATAACCTAATTTTAATAAAGCTCGTGTTACAAATGTTATATATAGAGTTCGCAAAACAAACTCTAAACAACCTTTGAGAATACCCTCAACCCCAGACTGGTTTCTGCATCTAGCATCATCAGTGAGGTGCTAGGATATTCATTAGATTAAAAATACTAGGAATAGCCCAAAACTTTATCTAATATATAACTACTGAGAAGAAAATCTGAAACTTTTAGACATCTATATGTCTAAAATTCCATCTATCTAACTCAAATAGCCATATGGGACTGAACTAAGTTCAGATACACCATATATTAATAGCTCTAGCAATATAAAATTGCCAAAGCCTTAGTAGCAAAAAATAAATTGATAAAAAAATCAAGTCAGATGTCACAGACCTAATTTTAATAAAGCTCATGTTACAAATGTTATATATAGAGTTCACAAAACACTCTTAACAAGCTTTGAGAATACCCTCAACCCCTGACTGATTTCTGCATCTAGCATCGTCAGTGAGGTGTTAGGATATTCATTAGATTAAAAATACTAGAACTAGCCCAGAACTTTATCTAATGTATAACTATTGAGAAGAAAATCTGTTAAATTTCAGACATTTATATGTCTAAACATCCAGCTATCTAATTCAAATAGTCATATGGGACTGAACTAAGTTCAGATACACCATATATTAATAACTCTAGCAATATAAAATCACCAAAATCTTAGATTTTCTTCTCAATAGTTATACATTAGATAAAGTTCTGGGCTAGTTCGAGTATTTTTTATATAATAAATATCCTAACACCTCACTGATGATGCTAGATGCAGAAGACAGTCTGGCATTGAGGGTATTTTCAAAGCTTGTTAAGAGTTTGTTTTGCAAACTTTATATATAACAGGTAAATTTCATTTATGTAATGTGTGTGTTTTTTCGTTACTTTCATACATATGTGAAACCCTGCTTTTTAAATTGCTATATTTAAATTAACTATGCATAACCTATGTTTGATGGGTTGGAATAAGCAGTCACACACACGCACACTCTGTGATATGTCAACATATATATTTAAAATGTGTACCTCAATATTATGAATTAATACATAAATCCCATATATAAAAAAATATTATTGCAACATTGAGCAAAAAATAAATTATATCAAATTTAACATGCAAAAATAAATAATAAAAAAAACATTATAAAGCATATATTGATAGGTTGCTTATTTATCACAATGAATAAAGAACAATAATAAAAAAACATTGTAGTATTACAATATATAATAAAAAAAATCAAAAATAATGAAAAACAAAGTTTAATGAATTTAAACTCTGTGTGTGTGTGTAATGTTATGTAGTATTGAGAATAACACAATCAATAAACAAACTCCTAATGTTTCTGTATTTTAAAAAAAGGAAAAAAAATGATTGACTTGGTAGAAATTAAAATTTACTTTTAATAAGTAAATAAGAAAAATTTGTTAATTAAATTTTAAATTTACCCGATCCATTTTCATTTTTATTAATGTCCCAGGTTTAAATACTAGACTGTTCTCCCAATTTATAGCTTCAACTGTTTGGTTTGCTTGTTTCTACCATTTTAAAAATTATTGCAGATACTTTAGATAAATATGAACTGGTTGGTTTGCTTCTTCCTTCCATTTTAAAAGAGTTATTGCAGACACTTTAAATAAATGTGAAGAAAACTTAAAAAAATTGATTTATAGAGTAATAAAGGTTGGCTGCATGGCTTTATACATTTTTTTCTCTTCTTTTCTCTTCTCCTTTCATTCAAAGATGATGATCCTTTAATAGGCCAGAAGACAAAAAATAAGCCTCTCAGATAGCATCTGTGGTTGGTTTGAAATTGGCCATTCTTTGGTTATTATAGACTGGTATATGAGTCTACAGATAGAACAGCAAATTAACCCATAGATGTGAGGTCTCAAGGAACAAAAAATGGAAAAATTAGCATGGCATCCTCACTGTTTCACAAACAGCCAAAATATATGTAAGTATCATTTTATATTATATTAACAACTTCTTTTAAAGGATTCAAATTAAATCCATCTCTTTAGACTAATTTTGCTGGGAAATTATTTATAAGTGTGCACATCTTCTTTTATACTGATTTTAAAGCAAGAGTCATATTTTCTTCTTTAATTTTTTTAAAGAGAAAAAAAATCAATAGCTCCTTCTGAGCTTAAAAAAGAAATAGATTAAAAAAACTGCTGCTAATAACTCTCTTTAACTGACCACCTCTTTCAACTTTAAAACTGAATGTTCAGCCAAAATAAACTGCCCGTCACTTTAGCTTTTAAAAAAAAACTGAATCCCTTTAGCTTTAAAAATAAAAACTGCCATAAAACTGAATATTCTGCTCAAAATAACTGTTTAAGTTTAACTTCCCATCTCTTTAAAGTTTAAAACAACTGCCTTTATTAATATTGTTCCACTCTTTTTATATTCCGAATTTCTGATCAAAGAAAAAAAAATCCTACCAATAGCTGTCATTTTGGAGATAGTAATCAAATTCTCACAAGTTGACAGTCCTAAAGTAATTAATAAGAAGATTGATAATTATATTTATTTTGTCAAAGGATTTCTTCCTTCTCTGAACATCTAAGATCCAGATAACACAAAACAATAAAGCTTGCAATCTATACTCAATAAAGATTTGTGTAAAAATGTTTTTATATTCATACAGCTGTACTCTTTTTCACATATGTGCCTAGTTTATCTATTAATCTACTGATCTTTTTTACACCTTCCTTTCCAATCTGTTTTTTAAAAAAATAAAGCTAAATAATTGAATGCTTTATTTGAAATAAGAGAATAATATATTAAATATTATTTATTGCAACATTCTCTCTTTACTACTGCTTATTAATAAGCAGAGTTTATTAACCGTATAAAACACACACACAAATCTATATATATATAACTATTTTATTTTTATTTTTTAAATCTAATAATATATATGTGTGGGAATGAGATACATATATGTAAAATATATATCCCCCCCCCCCTAACTGGAAATATAATAATAATAAAATTGGACTAGCTCAGATAAAATGATTATGCTCGGCTAAAATACATATAATCAATAATACAGATATCCTATGTTACTGTCTACTATTAAACTAGCTCTAGCTAATTAAAAAATAATAAATGGTTCAGTTTTATAAAATTAAATAAATAAAATATTTATAAATCATGAGACAATAAAGTGAAGTACAAAACGGTAAAGAATTACATTGAGCCAATATCCCACATGATACAACCTCAGTGGCATAAGAATACTATTCCCCCTATTATTTTAAATAATAAAACTCCATAGCATTCTTATGACTTTAAAATAATAATCAATTTAATATTGATGCTAATAAATAAATCCTAATCTCTTTATTCAAATAAACAATATAACCATAATAATATCAAGTTTTTTAAACTAACTCCATTTATAATTTTCTGTATTCAAATATGATAAGGGATTTTGTATCACTCTCAACTACACCTAACTAATAAAAATAATAAGTAATAATAATAATAATAATAATCTACAATGTATAATTATCAATCTTATCCACCTTTCAATGTTATGGTAACTATCGATAATAATAACAATAAATAATATAAAATAATATTTTAGCTTTCATGTGGCATCTTAAATAAAAAATGTAATATAATCTGATAATCTGAGTATATGTGGAAATGAATAAAGTTATAGTTCTATGTAATAAATTATATAATTTATTATGACCATAATGATAATAATAATGTAAAAGGAAATTTCTCAAAAAAAATTATATTCTGAAGCACTGTAATTCTTAAGTAAATAATTATATTCATACAGTGCAAATATTATGTTTGGTTTAATATCTGGAGTCATGTATTTATAATGTGAATAATCAATGTGACACAAAATTTTATAAAACAAGTTTAACAAACCATGTACAATAGTTACAGTTACATCTTAGATAAACTACATACTTCTTCATTTTAAAATAAAATAGAAATAATAAAAATCTACAAGTATATAAACCTTTACTCCAACTTATAACTTTTCATATTTCTTTACAATAAGAATACTACTACTACTACTAATTACATCTAAAATTATAGTTTATATATTATCCACTAATTGACAAGTATTAAAATATGTTTTCCATAAACATATACAAAATATGAAAACATATACTATTGAAGTAACATCTACTTTCGATATATATGTTCATAGAGTTCGTCGTCAATTAATTAAAATTCTACTATGATCGTGCTGATATTATTCAAAAATATTTATTTTGGTTCGTTAAATAAATAAATGGACTTAAATAAAATAATATAATTAACATACTTTTACACACCTTGCTTGGCACTACTCCAATATAAATTCCCTTAGTGTGTGTTTATGCGTGTTCTAAACATAAAATAATATTCACAAATATAAATACTCATTCTATTTTATGTTATTTGTCTGGATGTTTTATTCTTCAAAAATATTCATTACCATGTATAATCAAAATATTTAAAAATTATTCAAAATTCTCGTGAATAATTTATTATCATTTATATATTTTTCAACAAAAAATAGTTTAATAGAATACGGAAATATTTATGATTTTTTATTCTTATAGATTAAGTTTACTTTCAATCTTATTTGTATTTTATCTCAACATAAACCAAAACAAAAAAAAACCTATCTTATCTTCTTTCAAAAATAACGAGTCTACATTTTCCAAAATTATTTATTACTCTCCTTCATAAATACAGTTCTGTACAATGCAATAACTTTTGAAATTACGATAGCGATTCGTTGCGTAGGCATGAAGAACTAACTAGAGTATAGATTCAATAGTGTAAACATATATAGGATAATCAACATGGAAACAGTGCATACCAAGAGGCGTGTCTAATGACCTCAAATATAAAATAATATCCAGCTATTTATTAAGCTCCTTTTAATATTAAAATACTCAATACTAAGAAAAACACTGCACACAGAAAAAATATATACAAGTCACAAGGCTATGTTATCTGTACCTGCATAAAGTACTAAGATAATAATAAAAGTTACTTTCTATTCTCCATAAATTCTACATATAAGCATTCCATTGGTTTCTTTTCATAATCCCAAGGTGACTAACACTTAAAAATTTCATAATAGATTTATCAATCTACATCGCAAAATTATCAAACATTATTCTAAAACAATAAACAAAATTCACGTATGACTTCACCAATCTAAAACTACTAAAACAAGAAAAGATTTATTCACTTCCAAAATTCAGCAATAGAAATACAAATGATTTTGTATTAATGTATTAAATTAATACTTTAAAACATTTTAAAAATAATAAAAATAGGGTTCCTCCATTAAAGAATCATATAAATTATATGTATCATTAAATCATATCACATTGGTAATATAAAAGAAAAGTATGAATATCTTATTTTAAAGAAAATCTACCTCATATTTTTAGAATAATAATAATAAGTTCTATGTGTATTTAATGCATGCACACATACTCATACGTTCATATGATAAAGTAATACTATAAAATATTCCAAGCAATCTAAAAAAATATACATCATGTAAAAATTAATATATTTTACAAAGTTTACCCATAGTCACATTTTGTTGGTCGGTCACTCTTAGACATTTTGTGGTCGATATTTCATAAAAGAAACATTAAATAATAATAGCATTTACTCAGCAAGAACTAACATACTTAGAAAAATATTTATAAAAACTTTACAAATAAATAAATATTTTTTACAATAATAATTATGTTAGATTAATCGATTTTTATATGTAATTTTCCTGCCTAACAATAATAAGAAAAAAAACTTAATACTATTATTTGTAAACAAAAAGATAATTAAGACTATATTTACAAAAAACTCCAATCCACTATAAAGTAAATTTTAAAAAAAAATTATTTTCTATCTCCTAGTATTTCTTCATTAGAAGTCCTTCATATAAGTTTTTTTTCCTCCCAAAATGTTTGTTAAAAGACCTACTATCCAACACTTTAAAACAAAAACGTTTCTCCTTCCCAGCACAGTTACTAAGACAATGCTACTGTTCAACACTTTAAAACAAAAAGAAAATTGAAATAAAGTTGACTTTAAATCTGAAATTATTTAGAAAAATAATCATTAATCCTTTGATGAAAGTTCATAAAAATTATAGTCAAGTGTCTATAGCTTTCAGGACAATGATTATTAAATTGATATATCACTGGGAAAGTTTTAATATAATCCTCCAGAGTTTTTCCATTTGCTAGGATCCTACATGGGCTTTTGATGCATCAGTTATGGCTATATGGATTCAGGAGTGCTCATATTGGATGATATGCACTTTATATTCCATTTTAAAAATCATTTTAGTAATTTTAATAAAGTTATTATAAAGTTATTTTGTCAGGATAATTTTAGTTACCCAGGTATTTCTTTTCTAAAGAACAATTTTCCAAAATCAGTTTTTACATTATTAAATAAGTGTGGTCTTTTTTTTCTAATAATGACAACTTGTCATATAAAATATACTTGCAGTACTATCGGTTTTATATCTTTATCATTTTAAAGAGAAGTTCATAATAAACTTTTTAAAACAATATTTCCTTTTTTAAAAAAAAAAAATATTTACTGCAACTCTTTTAAAAAATATACTTTTTTTCAAAAATATTAAAAAGTTAAAGTTTTACCATATAACTTGTTTTTCAGATATAGCTACCTTTTCTTATGATATAATGTACTTAAAATAAATTTTTGAAGAACTTTTCTGTCCAATCTCTTTGACAATGTCCAAAATATTAAAACAAATAATGATATATTTTGTTCCAATAATATTTTCAAAACTCTAATTTCATTTAGTATCTGTGCCTCCATTCTTACTTTACTAGAATATATACTTATTTCTGGTATTAATTCCATAGCTATTGTGAAGCTGGTCCAAGTTTTAATAGAAATGCTTGATAGGAAATCTTGTTGCTTTAACAATGCATGATTTTAGCATAATAAATTTATAATCTTTTCAATAATCTCTTTTAAAATAATTATTCCAAGTAATAATCTAAGCAATACTTTGATATTTTAAAAAAATAAATTATTAAGAGAGTTAATTCATTACTAAGTATCTATTTAAGTTATTAAAAACATCTAATTAAGTTATTAAAGCACATATTTATCACCTCAGAAAAATGACAACAACTTTTATACCAAAATAAATTGATGATTTGATATGCTATGTAGATCTTTAACTGATGGTCTAATTTACATATTAGTCAAGATTACCCAATTAAAAATTAAAAATAAAACTTATGACTTATTAATATTATATTATTTAATTCTAAATTAATTTTATACTTTTATTTAAACAAACCAAACATTTTAAAATAACATTTTAAAAATAATATTTTACTAATTTATCCAATATTTATTTTCAATGTACCTATTTTATAAAAATCTAATTTTATTAACTACATTTGTTTTTAAAACTACCCAATTAAATATTTTATAACAGCTACTTTTTATCTTGTGACAAACAAATGTTTCAATTTTTAGCCCAATTCTAAAGTAATTTTGAAATTATCTTTATAAAACTTGTAAGCACAAAGTATGATCTGTGTCACCATGACTTTTTAAAAACCAGACAAAATGTAACAATTTTTTAATTATTATCTAAAAACAAAAATAAATGTCTAATTATAAAAAAAACATTATATTAAAGAATAATAATATAATAATAGACTTTGGAATATTAATTTTGATACTATTAAATTAATCACATTTGTCCTGTACAAAATTTTATATTTTAAACAAATAATTTATAATGCACATATTAAATATAATTTTTATTTTAAATACACTAATTTATTTAATTCTAAGGCATTATTTTAAAATTAGTTTTAACCCTTGTTTACTAGTTTTTTGGCATATTATTTTATTATGACCAGTTTTCCCAACCATACAAAATTATAATGTTTAGTTTACTTTATTAATATAGTTTTTATGTATTCACTACTCTCATTTTACTTTAATAAAGCATTTTAAAACATTAACAACATTATACAGTAGTCATACCATTCAAAATGTATCCTTGATTTAATTTTTTTTTAAAAATTGACTCAGTGAATATATATATATATTGAAACAGATATTCCTGTCTTCCTATCTGTTTCACATTTTGTCCTCCCAGAGACATCTATGCCAGTTTTAAACACTCTTTAGTACAGGTATATATGTATCCACACAGTGGTATATGCCTTTGCAGAGCTGTATATATGTTTACACAGTTGTATATATATATATCCACACAGTGAAATATTCATTTGTACAGTTATATATGTAATCACAGTTTTATATGCATTCAAACAGTTGTAGAGTTATTGTCACACATACATACACCTTTAAATGATAGTGATATTAATTTTTGTACAGATATATTGCAGCATTTATATAAATAATATATTGTATAAAGGTTAGTTTGGTTTAAATGAATTATAAATTACATGCGAAATTCACAGATTGGTAATAAAACAATTTAGAATAATTCTCAAGTAAGATCAAATGGTTCCTGAGTTATTAACATTGTTCTAAAGCTCATTACGATTGTAATGAATTTCTTTTCCTAGATCAAGCCAGTAAAAGTTTGGGCAATAAAATTTAAAAAAAAGATCAGAGTCAAAAGAAACCGACTGCTGTAAAACTTAGAGGAAGTTTGAATTGTGTTTTAAAATAGATAGTCGCTGGTTTTTGATCTAGGAAATATAAATATTGCAGAATTTTTAAGTTAAACTTTATTCTTTAGCTTGCTTTCCTATCAAATATTGTGAAGTCCAAATTCCAAGATGATCGAGTAAAATAAAATATTTACTGGCTTTCAGGCCAGAATGGTGCTCTCAATTCCTCAAACATACCTTTGAATAGACTTTCCAGCAACCTGCATGAAGGGTGAACATGAAGAAATTTAAAATCTATCTGAAAAGAAGTGCCACTGAAAACTATGCTACTGTTTGATACCCTATTCCAGCCACTATCATTGAGACACGCTTCAAGTCCAACCAAGGAGGCAGTGATGGTAATAATTTTAAAGACTGCAGTTTATGAACTTTAATCTATAAAATCTGACAACACTTTAAAAAGAACGTTCTATCTAAATTATCAAACTCTTTAATTTTTGCCCTATTATAAAAAGAAACTGTGTCAATCTGTGTAACGTTTTATATATATTGTAAAAGAAAAAAAAATCATTTACTTTAATTTTATAAACTGCTGAAATCTTTTATAAATTAAAAGATTTCATTTTTTTTTTTACTCATTAAATGTCCGAAATTTATTCTCTTCAATTCTTACAAACTAACGGTCTTGCCTAACTAATAATTTTAATATTTTGTTTATGTTTAATATGTGATAATATGCTCATATTTCGAAACAATAAAACTTAATAAGTAATTTATAAAGGAGATAATTGTAATCTCCACTTAAACATTTTAAAAGCATTGTTTATTTTATTGAATCATTGTTTCGAAATTATAATATTGGTAATAAATGAACGCGCTAACCACTCGTTATTATCATAGTTATATATATTGTAAAATCGTATTTTTCAAGGTTTGCTTAACCGATTTTATATTATAACTTTTAAGATCTATTAGTTGGAAGGCGATATATATTGTCTAGAGATGATAAAGTATATTTGCTAATGTTTGTATTAAGTCCAATCAAATATACTTTCCCTTCTTAATTATGAATATTTATATGCAAATTCAGGATCTTAACTAGATTATTTATTATATAGTTTAAACCCATTTTATTAGCATACTTATAATGCTAATTTTAAGAACTGTGTTGAATTAGCTTGACAGATAAAAGCTATCTATTTTAGGTGCAATTAATTATATGCATACTTATTGCTCTATATATATATTGCGTGCATTGCGGGTGTGTCTTTATACAATACACTTATATGTGTTACGTTTTGCTGCATCATACATGGGTTTACGGTAGCAAACCGCCCCATTATTTAGTTCGGGTTATGGCTATCTTTATTAGAACTGGAGCGTGCGGACCCAGATTTTTCCTAAAGCCAATCCTAGTTCCTGAACTTTATGTTCATATATCAATAGCAGCAAACCGTAGGTCTCAGAGCAAACCGAGTATTTGATGCTGAAGCTCTTGAATAATCACTCATTCGCACTGCAAGTTTATTTCTTTAATATTTTATATAGCGCCATAGCACATATATGTGAATCTAAGAGTAGCCATTTCTTTTTTCCATATTAATTAATCATTCAGCTTTAGACTGGAGTTTGAATCTGGGTTATCAGGTTGAATCTGCATGATACTGAGCCTATTTAGTTGCTCATTTAATTAGTATATATAACAGCCATTAAAACTGGCTGTACTCATCATCATCTCTACTAAAGTATCAACTTCTAACTTAAGCAAGTCAAATGCATAAGATGAGCATATTAAATGATTAGGCATGACCTCTAAAACTCACACACCTATGTATTGTAATATGCTTAAAAGAGAACAGATGTACTTGATAATAATCCCAACTATTGTAACATGCTTGCCTATATTGAATACCTTGTGAATATTGTACAATCCTTGCCATTATGATATTTTGTGTTAGATTATTTGTTATTGTTTTAATAAACCTTTTTAAATATAAACTGTTGTATATCTTTCTTGCTCAGACTCTAGATCAAGCCAAACCATGGTATCTTATCCAATCCATAGTATTTTACCCAATCCACAGTATAATATTAAATTTCACAGTTCATTACTCCAATTTCTTAATGATTTTATATGCTAAATGTGCATATCTGATAGTTAAGATTGAAAGAATGTTAAGTGCTATATATCACTCATTTAGTTAGGTTAGTAGTGTCTCATGTTTCTACCTGTTCTATGTCGGCTCACGGATAAGTGGAGACTGAGTGTAGCCTCAGGGATATCACTCATAAGGTGTTAAATTTGGAGTACTGGCAGTTGAGTTGGAGTTTGGTCAGATTAGAGGTCTCAACCACCTCACTCCGGTCAGCTTTGGTATATTTTGCTTGGGCTCTGGATTTTGTTGCATGAGTGTACAAATCTGACCATTACAATATATATATATATATTAATAATAAAAAGTCAGATGTCACATGACATATATACCTTGCACTTACAAACATGTAAAATTAAGAGCATGCTAATGAACTCTAAACAAGCTTTTTTTATTTTATGATAAATGCTATTACAAAAGAAGGCATTCAAATCATTTTTATCTTGGACTGTCCCCATCCCCAGACCGGTTTGAATGATTTGAATGCCTTCTCTTATAGTAGCATTTATCATAAAATAAAAATAAAAAAACTTGTTTAGAGTTCATTAGCATGCTCTTAATTAATATATATATATATATATATCAACCATAAATGTAACAAAAAGTATGAATCCGCATAACATTTATCAAAGTGATTATAATGTATGGTTACAGTGTGAATATGTTTATAATAAACATAGTCATCATGAAGTAACCAATATTTAATCTGATCTCTACTAACAACTTCTTACAATTATATAAATATTTATTATTAGCAATAAAACATCAAAAATATTGAGCACCCTTTAAGCATGAAATTTTTTTACAGATAATTTAATTACAACTTTTATTACAATGAATCAAAATGAAGAATTTTTTTTATTTTTAGTATAAAGATAGATTTATCATTATTAATTTTTTATAGTTATATGCACACAAAAATAATGTAGTAAAAGTTATCTAAACTATCAATTTGGAAAAGTGAATTCAGATGCTGATTTCTCTATAATACTATACATATATTATTAATTGATAATGAAGAAGTATATTTGGATTAAAAACAATCTCTAATTTAATTAATGATCAATATGTAATGTATAAATGGTTAGAGAGATAGTTGTGCATGCTGAAAGTTTGGCATTTCTTATCAAATTTAGAAATTGGCATGTATAAAATTTGAAACAATTGATGAAAATATGGCTAAGAGATTGAGATTTGGGCCAACTGATGAGTTCTTGTTCAGCACAAAATGGCCACATTTGGGATCATTTACCTTTTTAACATGTATTTAATCATATGTTTCAAAAAAATTATGATAAAACTGAAGATATATATATATATATATATATCTATATCTATATCATATATTTATATATACATATATATATATATATATATATATGTAATATAAATAAAATGTCCATTAATTAAAACAAAATTGTAATTCTAATTGAAATAATAAATTTAACAGTTTACAAACTATTATAAACAATCCTTAAATCTGCAGAAGTACTTTCAGTTACTTTCTTAAACCTGCAGATTTAAGGATTGTTTATAATAGTTTGTAAACCATTAAATTTATTATTTCAAATATATATATATATTAATGGATGTTTTAGGTGAAAATATTTAATAAGTGGAGTTACCCATTTATAATTACTTAATTAGAAAGCACTTTATATAGAGCAATAGTGAATAAAATCCAACTGCCTCAAGTCACAATTTAAAATAAAACAGTTAAGCTGATTGCATTCAAAAGAATCCTTTTTTGAATGCCAGTCTAGGTCTAATATAGATAACAAAGCACTGTGTTTCCATTTAGAGATATAAAAAATCAAAGTATAACAAACTTTTCAATTTTCTTATAATAAATCTCTCCACTGCTAAATTATGTATTATAATATATTTTAATAGATGTTGTAGAAGGAAATATTTAATGCATTGAATTAATATTTATAATTACTTAGCAGTAATAATAAAAGCCTGACCCTGACCTAGAATTTATTTAAAACTGTCAGGTAGATTGCATTTAAAGGGAAGTTATTCATGAATTTCAGTCTAAATCTAATATAGAAAAAAAAAGCAAAAAATATATTAAAATACATAATCTATCAGAGTTTAATATGAGTAAAAAAACTTGAAAAATTTGCTAAACTTTGATTTCCAACACCTACAAATGTAAACTTCTGGGGTTTGAAATCTATAGTCAATCTAGAATAGCATTCATAAGAGGATCCTCTGTTAAATCCAACCAGGTTGAGGGTTTTTTAAATAACTTTTGACTTATGACCATTGGCTTTCTTTAGCTGTTGTTCTAGGTAACATGTTTCTAATTTAGTAATTATAAATGGATAACTTTACACATTAAATATTTCCATCTAAAACATTAATTAAAATATCATATTGCAATACATAACCTACCAGTGGAAGATTTATTATTTGATAAGAAAATTAAAAAGTTTGCTATACTTTGATTTCTTACACACCAATAATTAAACTGAAGTGCTTTGTTCTCTATACTAGATTGAATGGTATTCAAAAGAGGATCTTTCTTCTGAATGCAATCAACCTGATAGTTTTAATTTAACTCTTGGCCTGAGGCAGTTGGCTTAGATTAGTTACTGTTTTAGATAAAATGATTTTTATATAATAATTATAAATGGATAACTCTCCTAATTAAATACTTCATAACATTGTACTGATAACCTGGAAGAACTATCTTTAAATATGACTAATTAATGCAACTTTTATAGAATCATGTATAAAATAGATAAAAATAGAGATGATTGAATCTAAAACAGGTTATGTTCTCCAATCACCTCCACAAACTCAATATTAATGATTCAAAATAAATTTACCACTCAGAAATAATTTAATTTAAATAAAAAAGGCACACATTATCAGTCTGTACTAGTGTACCATGCTATAATGATCGAAATGAAAGTGAAGATCGAATCTAAACTGCAAACTATGATATCTGCTCTACAAGGCGCCATCTAGGCATTTAAACCTAGAAAAAATTATAGAGTAGGCAGATACGCGCTGTTAAGATTCCACTTTATTTAAATATTCAGATCATTAGCCCAAGTCACTAGCTCAGTGGAGTAGCAGAGATAATAATATATTAATTTTATATCTTAAATATAAAGGAATAAAAGCCACTGCCAGAAATTAACACATAAAAATATTTATTTACGCACATATAAAATAATATTTAAATTTTGAGGAATAAATTCAACATTTTAGATTTTTCTATTAACTTTTAATTTTACATTTAACTAAGTTTCAATGAGTTTAATATTTTATTTAGATAGTCGAGTATGAATAGATTACATAGATATGCATTTGAAAAGAAAATATTCTTCCCTGATTTAACCTTAGGCAACAAATTTCGCAATTAAACCGGTGCCAATCCATCTGATACATTTATGTATTCAATGTAGCATGAAAATATGACAACACAAAATACTATACTGTCAGGAATGTACATCTGATCAGTAAGTAGAATTAGAGAAGACATTGTCTCTCCACTAACAGGAATGTTACTACTGTTGGCAAGTAGAACAATAAACATAAAACTCCATAGGAATGGACTGCGGTCCTTTGCCGTCTTACAAACCCATCCATAGGCAAACAGAAGGTGTGCGGCATATATATATAATCCTGCCCATAGCGGATCTCATACTACATCTACAATTACACAAATATATCCAATCCATTGAACCAATTCAACTACGAAATGAATAACCTAAGATTACCCTCCCTTAATATAACTTTACAAAACTATATAGCCATTCACGCCCGATTTAAATTTAACATTTAAATACGTTCGCACAGATTATTTTTATACAATTTGTTTTATAATGTCGAGTATAGATCGGCTGCACAGATTCCATGGTCAAAAACATTCCAAATTAAACACAAACGATCAAAATACAAAGTCAATCGATAACGTCAATTGCTGAGGAAATACAGGAGACCCTTTGGTGTTCATCATAAGACACCGCAGTGATATTGTTGACTTATATATTCCAATCGACTGTGAAAACTACAACATAATCAACCGTTAATGAATCTATGCAACGTCTATACCCAACTTAAATGTAATGCATTTAATAACTTCTACAATAAATATTACTACAAATAAAAATAATAAAATGGAAATGATTTTAGTAAAACTTAACTATATAAATTTAAACAATCAAATATTAATTTGAAAATCAAATAAGAGTTCATTTTAAAATTTAAATTAGCTGAATCTTTAAAAAAAGCAATGACGAAAGTTCTTAATTACTTTTTTTGTTGTTGTTAATTTGTAAAGTTCATAGCTCACGGTAGAAGAGTCCAGGTTTCTGCTTTTAATTCCCATGACACCTCCATTGGAAGATAATGTTCTGGAGATGGCAATAGCTGGTTCAAGGTATCACAGTCTTTTCATTTTTCATTTTTAAATAGAGAGTGTGGTATGTGCATCCTACCACATCTCTCAAACACACAACACTGGAACTCCAGAAAAAACTGTATTTCCCTTTTTATATTATCCCCACAGATTCAATCCACAAAACATCACTAATCCATCACTTTCATTAGGGTCTGAGCCAAGGCTTAGTGCTTCCATTGGTCAAGCTAATTTCTTTTTATTTTCTTATCTATCTTTCATCAGATAATTTTAATTATACAAGAGCCGCAGGCTAGCTTGCTTTTCAAACAATTTATAAACAATCATTTCCATTTACAGATTACAAGAATTAATTAATACCTGTTTTTATTTTTAAATCTTGTACTTTTTTTTATAAAAAAGTACGTTCAAATACTTATTTATTTGTTTTTTTAAAAAAAATATTTTTAAAGTTTGGCATCTGTGCGAATGTATATACGTTTAACAAACATTTTAATTTTAGCGTTTAGTTTTTTACTTTTATTTGTGAACTTTTAAGTTTTTATTTTAAATTAATGTAACGACATATTTATATATCGTTACAATGCTGAATGGAACAATTTTCAATTATTATTATCCTTCAATTCACAATACTCTTTGGCATTTGCTTAGTGATTAAATATTCTCTCTAATTTAAATTCTTTTATCTTTGATATATCCAGAAATGATAAGTGATAATGTGATAATATAAGGTGCATGCTGTTATATAAAATGACCCTGAAAACCTGAATTTTATAACCCATAACCATTTATTTTATAGTTTTAATTAATGAACACATATACACACATTATTGAAAATAATTATTTAAGACTACATTCATACACTAGCTAAGCATATGAAAAAAATAATAGGTAAAAGTAACTCAATGAGTAATGCATATTAAATAAATTCTAATAAAATAATCAGATTGTACTGACATACTAAGGTATTTTTATAAGTTGTTTTTTAAGCTTCAAAATGAATTGACTCATGTTATATATTTTTAGAATTTCCATAACTGATCAGTATGGGGTGAAAACTTGTGATTTTTTTTCTTTAGCTTATTTCATTTTAATATTCCATTAAAAAAATAGTGATGTGTTATCTTCATTAGCATTACAATTACTCCAGGGTTATGACATTAAACTAAAGCTGAGGAAATATTCAGAAGCATACTTTGGATTAATTAGCAATGCATTTTCTCTGGCTGTATTAACAAATAATATATATAATCCATAAAACAAATGCTCTGTTTCTAGAAAGGATGATAAATATTTCATAATTCCCAAAAATATATTTTTTCATACATTGTTATGTTTTTAGCCATCAAATAAAAATTTTTACTGCTCTTTTAAAAAATCAGAGCAACACTGATTTTTTAATTTCTAGTCCAGAAACCAATGAAAAAATGCCACTTCTTTCTATTAATCTCTATTTATGATTTTTTTACATTTTAAAAATTAAATATGCACAATAAATCAGTAATTAAATTTATATGAAAATTTGAGACTTTTTCTAATCTTTTAATTACTAATACTAATCAAATATACAGATTGATTATTTTGTTATCTATCTAGTCAAATTAACTTTTAAAAAAAATATTTCAATATTTTTTTGCTTCAAACAATCATCCATGGATTAAGTTCTTTTATTAAAATTTATTTTAATAAATGTTTTAATTTTTATTTATTTTTATTTGTTTATTGATTTTAAGTAAGATGTTTTTCTATATCGCACCCATGCACACACACTCATGCATATTCAAAAAATAATAAAACTTCAAATATAATTTTTTTTAAATAATTTTCATCACTTAAGACATGTTTGCCATATCAACTATGTGGGTAACCATTACGTACTACTTTTCCATTTAAAAAAATGACACAATAAAACAAATATTTTATTTCTCATTTCATTCTTTTTACATCTTATTATATAGGGATGGTTTTCTTACCACATTCATACAGATTAAACAAGTAAATTATAAATGGAAATTTTTTATCAACAAATGCTACATCACTGCATTCTTGGAGCTGCCTAACCTCTGTCCATAGTGGTTAATCACATGAATTATTACATAACAATAAGTTCATTTGAGCCATCTTCCATATACTAATGCTGAGATAAAGTGAAGTAACACCTAATTGCAAATAAACTAGAAGATGGAATATACATTTAACACTCACACATACACAGGTACAATGCCATAGTTGCTGCCTTATAACTTCTAGAAAATTTACACATAAAAAATAAACAAATTTACTGACTAGGATGTACAGATATTATCATAATATCTCTATGTGTTTACTATGTATAATAAATAAAAAGATTCACATCTGTTAAAAACAAAAGATATGCCTTCATTATGACTTAACACCATTCATGTCAAGTAACCATATTTTCAATCAACACAAGCATCAACCCAATAGAACAAATTATTCATGACTCACATGAATCTTTCAAATGAATACAGAGCCTAGCATAATATTCAGTTTTTCTTTTTATAATTAAATGGTTTTAATATTTGAGCAATATATTTTCATTTCTGCCACAATAAATTGAAATTTACAAAAACAACATTACACTTGTTATCTAGAGATATTCTAAACACCATTATATAAGTTAAACAAAGCATTGCATATAATATGATCAAAATCACTAGTATTAATGACTATAATTTTACTTAAAACAAATCTTTTATCATTTTATTAGGCCTGGAATCATCAACATTTAGACCTTCCACATTCCATATTGCATTAAGAATTAATCTTTATCTCTCTCCTAGAATTTCTTAAATGATACTGCTAATCTTGTTATAGATGACCAGAAAAAATATTCTTTTTTTAAATATCAACAACAGAATCATAGCTACATTCATCTATCAATATGTGACACATGTTTGGTTTAAGCTTCATAATGTTCTAAAGGTGTTTCACCTGTTTGACGTTTAAACACACCAATTTTTAAGAATTGGTTTATAATGCATCTGATGTCTCCAAAACTGCTATGTTTAACCTCTATCATTTCAGATTCTATTTCTTAATTTCCATTTAAACAGCCTTCTTATCATTTAATTTTAGTTCTTTCAGTTTCATGTTCTTCATTGGCTCTTTGATTTCCTTTGTTCAGCTTCTATTTTTTCAAGTAAATATATTATATCTGCTTTAATTTTCTTTACCTGTTCTCTCTTTTATAACTCTAGATCATTGATATAAGTTTAACCATGAGTTTCCTCAGACTGCCTCTTTGACTGGCTATTTATACTTGTACCAATTCAGCTAATTTCTGACCCTCATCTATTGTTTTTCACCAACAATTCCAACATCATTTAATCTAGTTATTTCTATATTTTCTTGTTTCATTTACTAATTTCTCATTTTCTATTTACTTGGGTATTTATGTTTTCTACCTGTTCATTATTCTCTTCTTGCTTCTCTCTCAATGGACTAAATCTTTTCCCACCTTTCTCAGAAAATCTTTTTATCATACTCTTACATTCTTCCCATATTTCTTTACTAACTTCTTTAAACTTTTGTTAAGTATACTCAAACATAAGATAATTTTTTGGTTGTCACACATTGATAAAGTCAAACAACATTCTGCATGATGTTTCTTCAACAAATTTAAACTTTGTTTGTTCCAACTCTGGTTTTGTTAGCTATTCTGCCTCTTATATCACTTGTTTCTTTATATTGACTCTTTTTCCAATTTTTACTTGATCTGGTGATCATCTAATTTATATATATATATATATATATATATATATATATATATATATATATATATCTAATATTATATTTATATATATATATATATATATATATATATATATATATATATATTCTACTATTTATTTGATTTTTATAGAAAATAAAAATACAATAACATTATTACTATTATATAAATTCCAATGCACAGTTTAGTGCAACAACCTTTAACATAACCATGTGAACCTCTCCATAATTATTTGAATGTGACTGAACTCACATCTACACCAATTTTAATCTTTTTGCCAAATTAATTCTGTCACTGCTGTATGCTTTTAATATTATTATTCACTGACTAATACTTATAATTAATTCAAGTGCCAGTATCATCTTCCATTCCAAATGTTACTGTTTTTCTATTTTATAATACCTATTTTAATAAACCTTATATGTATATATATAATCTGGATACATACATATTGCTGAACTATTAATGTATAACTAATAAAACTATATTGCATTAAAAAATTAGTTATATATTCATTAAAATGTAGTCATTTTTTACCTATTTAATTTTCTCAGGGTGTATAATTATATTCATATATTACTGAGTGCATATTACAAAGTCATTTTTATTTTGAATTCTTAGATAAAAATGAATTAATCCTTTCACACTTTGGTTGACATTTTATTGTACTAGTAAAATGGAAAGTCTCTTTAAATATAACTAATCAGTGTATCTTTCACACAATCATATGAAACATAGATATTTTCTAATCACTCCCCATGCTATTTTTTTAATAACTACCTTTACTGATTGATGTTGGTGAAAACTCATGTTTTTCTTTCAACTTGCTTCATTGACAAAATAAATAGAA
The DNA here is from genome assembly GCA_028023455.1 of Epiperipatus broadwayi. Lineage (NCBI taxonomy): Eukaryota > Metazoa > Onychophora > Udeonychophora > Euonychophora > Peripatidae > Epiperipatus > Epiperipatus broadwayi. The sequence goes on along the minus strand of JAQFVV010006280.1, from coordinate 328,335 downwards.
GCACACATTTTTTTTCAGCATTATAATTACTCAAGTTTTATGACATAGAATTCAAGATCAGGAAATTTTCAGAAGACAATAACATGATTATGGTAAGTTGGTGACTTTAGATTAATTAGCAAAGCATATTTTCTGGCAATATTAATAAAAAATAAATGTTCTCATTCTAGCAAAGATGACTATTATTTCATAAATCCCAGAAATGTATTTATCCAAACAGTGACTTTTTTAGTCATGTTAAAGTTCACCAAGTAAAAAAGATTTTACAGCTCCTTTCAAGAATTTAAGCCATATGGATTTTTTTTTAAAATCTCTAGTACAGCAACTAATGAAAGAATGTGACCTTCGTCTTTTAATATTTCTTTTAAGATTTCTTTTGCTTTTTTAATTAAAAATACAGAATAGATTAATAATTAAGATCACATAATAACTTAGAGACTGTTTCTTATTTTTTAATTACTAATACTAATAGAATCATAGATTTATTATTTGTTATCTACAAATCTAATCAAATTAACTTTTCAAAAAAAATTATTTCAAGCTTTTTTACTTTAATTTAAGTAATAACTACATGAATTATGTTCTATTAAAATTTATTTTAATAAGTGTTGTAAATTTTTATTTTTATTTATTTGTTTATTGAATCCAAGTAAGATATTTTTAATATCTGATTCATGAAAACACAGGCATGCACATTCAAAAATAATAATACTTAAATTTAAAAGAATTTTAAATAAATTTTATTACCCGACACATGCCTTCTAATCATATTTAAGAGATGATCCATCTTTTGATTGCAATCAGTCTGACATTTTTACCTTGGCTTGAAGAAATTTGCTTTTATTAGCTATGGTTTTAGGTAATGTGCTTTCTAATTAATAATTATAAATCGATAATTTCACACATCAAATAATTTCATTAGATATAGTTTGAAATTGTTATTAATATTGGGATTATCTAAGTGTTGACGTGCTTTTAATAATATATATATATATATATATATATATATATATGTATTATAATAGTTTATTACACTTATATATATATATATATATATATATATATAAGAGTAATAAACTATTATAAACAGACTTTCAATCCACAGAAGTACTTTCAGTTAATTTCTTAAATCTGACTCAACTGTTATTAATTTCAAAAAACAAAGTAGAAGCAAACATCATCAATTCAAATCCCATGAATTCTGTATTTTAACGTTAGTAGCTTGTCTAATTATTAAATGCATTTTATTCCTATTTATAAAAATTGCCTCTTTAAATTTTCTTTTATTATGGTTTCTCTCTTTATGAAGAATTTTCACACTTTTAATATCAAATTTAAATTTATATTTGCATATTTTTTTATGATCAAAGAAAATTCTTCATGAAGAGAAAAACCATAATAAAAAAATTAAAGAGACAATTTTTATAAATAGGAATAAAATGCATTTAATAAATAGACAAGCTGCTAACATTAAAATACGGGGTTCAAGAGATCATGAGATTTGAATTGATGACATTAGTTTTCTCTTTTTTTTAAAGTTTAATGGCAGTTGAGCCAGGTTTTCTGAAGAATGAAAGACTGTTTATAATAGTTTATTACCATTATATATATTTTCTATTATGATTACAATTTTGTTCTAATTAACGGACATTTTATTTATATTATATATTACTCTTAGTATTTAAGTAATATTTTGGGTACAATGTGAGCTTTATAATTGTAGTTTGTAATTGACTATTTATTAGTCTACAATTATCTGTTTAAAGTGATTTATTTAAACTTCTCTGTGCCAATAATTTTAATCTGTGTGATCGAGTTGCAATCTTTATTGTCTATATAAGTATATTAGACTATTAATAAAGGTGGGGATTCCACCTTTATTGTGAAAAATAACATTGCCTTGATAACAATTTGAAATTGTTGATTATTCTTGATGTTGGAATTGTCTACGTGTTGAATGATTTTAGTGATATATATATATATATATATATAATAGTGATATATATATATATATATATATAATAAGATTCATATAACATTACAATACAAGCCAAAACAAAATAAAATTTTACTAAAAATTTTTCGCAACCATTGTTTCATCTATTAACAAATAGACCTTTTCAAGTGAAATTAAACAAAACTTACACCATGATTAAAAAAGGATTAAAATCCAGTTCCATCTTTGTGTAGAAAAGCTATAGTAAAAATTATCAAAATTGTACAAAGAAACTCAGTGTTGATACTAGAGATAATCACTAATTTAATGAATGATCATTAATAATCATTAATATAATTCTATAAAATGATTTGTAACAAAGTTGTGAGTGCAGAATTTTTGATAGTTTTAATCAAACTATAATAAATTGTTGTCTATAATATCCATAAAGAATTATGAAAGTAAGTTTAAGAGGGGCAACTGAATACTGCGGATTCAGCATAAATTGTGCATATTGGAGGTCATTTATCTTATTCACATATCTTTAATCATGTTTCAGAAAATTTGTGTTGAAATCGAAGTTTGAAATATGACATATATGAAGTTAAAAGTATATCTAGAAAAGTATATATGAAGTTAAAATTACATAATGAGATGTGTATGTCTTATTTATATTTAAAAAAACGTTAATCGACTGTTTCAAAAACCATCACCAGTGAACGAAATTGGTTTCACTTCTGGGCTGCTGGTTAGTTGAGATATAATTGAGCTAAGATAAAAAGAAACACTGAGATAAAAGTAAGATTGGAATATATATATATATATATATATATACTACGTAAACACTAAATGATGGATAGGTAAGAAAATAGCATCAACCAGCATGAGTAGCAGTAATAAAATTGAAAATTATAGAAACCTCCATGATTTAAAATTTATAAATTTTATCAACACTATACGCGTGAGAGTTTTCACTAAAATTTATATCAGCCCTTTGTTATTTCTTCCTCTCAATACTATTGGGAACAACTATTGACAGTATAGACAGTATATACGTTCCATTTTAATTAAACAGTCTAAAATATTTGTTCTTTTATTATTTTACATTTACCAAAACCTCTTGCTTCTTTTCAAATTTTAATAACTGAGTCAACGCTCGTAAAGAGAATGTAGATATTTTAGAATAATAAGGGTATTTCTTTTCATTTTGCATTTTATCCTTTTATATTTTGAAATAATTTATTCATTCTTAGTGATATAGCCAAAATACTCCTAGATTACTGTTTCCTAGTATATGTTAATACATTTGAACAATTTTTTTTATCTTATGTCCTTAAAAATTAATTTTGAGTTGAAAGCTATTGTCCCTGTATATATAAAGCAACTTTCACCAATGGTAAAGATTCCATTGATTACATTCATGTTTTTGGGTTAAAGTGAGTATTCACTCCTAGATTAGTTTTAGTAATTTATTCTGCAGTAGTCCACTTAATGACCATTATAGAATGATTGTTTGTCACAGTTCAAATTACACAAAATGTGAGTATAGTCAAACTTCTCTATCATGTTTCATTTTGTCATTCTAATGACTATAAACATTTCTGGATTTTAATTATACAAAAAAAGAGTTGTAAAAAAAACATAACTTTAGAGGTAAAGAAAATATTCAAGGGTGGATGAAAAGTCAGTTATTATATTTTAAGAAACAAAAATGTGATTCACTTATTTATTATTTACGTACTAAATGTAATATTTGCATATATATATTTCATATGCCAAATGCGTTGACCGGGAAGCGAACCCGGGTCAGATGCTTGGAGAGAAGCTACGCTAACCACTAGACCACCAATGCTTGACTACTTGAATATATTTATGCATTGATTTTAGACAATAACACAATTTCTAAAAATCCTCTGCGTAAAATAATACTTCCCCACCTTTTAAAGAATTCCGTAATTTCTGTCGAATAGGATGTGAATTATTTTTGTTTAATCATAAAGAAGAAAGCTTTTATGTAACTGATTTAGAATTATATACGAGTATATATATTTTAATATTTATAATAAAAGATCTACGCATTTAAGAAGCAAATAATTTCAATGATATTTCTATTTATTTTTATTAAAACTAATTTTATTTTGTAATTCAACCAGCTATGTAAAAATTATATAAAAATATGTATAATTAATTCAATTTAATTATGAATACATTAAGTACGATTCATGCATACATTTTTTTAATAAAAGAAATGTTTATTTTTCATTAATTTTGTCAGTTCACTTTTATACATAAAATGTTTAAAGATATATATAAATACAATATTAAAAATTCATATTTCTTTAAATATTCAAGCTGTAATACTTGATATCATTCATAATTTTCCATTTCTTAATCCGCTTGAATTACTATTATTTATAATTAATAATTTATTAGCAAATAGGAATTTTAATGCCAAAATTTTAAAAACGTATATAGATGTATTTCTGTATGCGCTTGGGAAGATATGTATTTATATTGTGTAGTTGCATATATGTAGATGTGCTCTATGTTTGTGTATGTATGTATTTATGTATGTATGTATGTATGTATGTATGTATGTATGTATGTATGTAAGGATGGATGGATGGATGCATGTATGTCAGTAGGTATTTAGGTAAATAGGTAGGTAGGTATGTAGCTAGTAGGTAAGTAGGGTAGATAGGTATCTATGTAGGTAGGTATGTAGGTAGATAGATAGGTAGATATATATAAATAGCTAGAGATAGATAGATAGATAGATAGATAGATAGATAGATAGATAGATAGATAGATAGATAGATAGATAGATAGATAGATAGATAGATAGATAGATAGATAGATAGATAGATAGATAGATAGATAGATAGATAGATAGATAGATAGATAGATAGATAGATAGATAGATAGATAGATAGATAGATAGATAGATAGATAGATAGATAGATAGATAGATAGATAGATAGATAGAATTTACTTGAAAAGCAATATGGCAGAACTCATTTCAAAGAATAAAACTAAATATTAAAGATAATTTTTACAATGACAATATATATATATGTAGATAAACTAATTTTTGGGTTAAACTGTGTGTTATTTTTGTTTATTTCCGAATGTTTGATGAAATAGCATCGCTGTTGTCAAGATTAACTTTTCAAACATAAATTTTTAGATCTCAAATAATAACGAGATTGAGTGTGAGATAAAGAATGAGATTGAGAGTGAAGTAGTTGAGCATTCAAAATATGTGAGTTAACAAAAATAATTGTTCACAAAAATAACACACAATTTAACCCCAAAACTACTTCATTTACATCATATACTAGTGACTATATATATCAAATAATCACAAATAATTCATTAAATATCACTCCCTTCTTCTTTAGTTTTTTTTTTTTTTTAGATATTTTGCAAAGACAATTTTTAATTTTTCTTTATAAAAAGTATTTTCTCTGAGAGTTGTCAACACTGTCTAATTATACTTACCCATTGCATTTTATTGTCAACTATATCTTCTTAATAAAATCAATTGATATTGCATCTCTTTTCAATGAGTTTCAAATAGTGTGTATAAAGTAAACACGTCTGTCTTTTCTTTAAGTTCAACAATAATATTATCTTCTTAAAATATATTTATCATTCTTATTTTATTTCATTTGGTTAATCCAATGAAATTGTTATATTACACAATTACAGATTCAAAGTTTTTGAATCCAGCAAAATCATAGATTTGTGAGATTGCTATCTTTATATATATATATATATATAATATATATATATTTTTCTATACTAGACATAATGTAATATATTCTAACCATGCCGTTTGCACACTCACTTCCTGGCAGTATATTATTAAATAAAAATGGGTTAGCTCAGTTAATGATTACATTTGGTTAAATGCAAATAATTAATAAATAAAATATTCTGCATTAATATTAAATGTTCCACTAATTCAAATTTAAAATAAGAATAAGGTTCAGTTTATAAAATAAATAAATAAATATTTATTATTTCATGAGACTTGGAAGTGAAAATACAGATGACAAGAAAGATTACATTGAGCCAATATCCCACAGAATACTACCTCAATGGCATAAGAACACTAACCCCCCTAATACTATCTTAAATAAATAAACTTATAGCATTCTTATGACTTTAATAAATCCTACTCATTAAGATTAAACTAATATTTAAATCTTAATCTTTTATCTACTATAATTTAGCTCAATAAAATATCAGGTTCATAAAATTATTCTAAGATACTCAGATCATGGTAGTAAAACATGATAAAAGATTTTTATGTCATACTCTACTACACTTAAACTAATAATAACAAATAATAATAATATTCTTCATAAAATAATAATAATATTCTTCATTGTATAAACTAATTCTGTATATCTTTTTCTTCACTATAATTAGATTACTATAATAAAATAAAATAATATAATATAATCTTTTATCTTCATATAATAATGTAATAAATATGTGCTAGTATTAGAAAATCTGAAAAATATATGTGCGGCAATGAATAGCATATAATTCGATATATTATTATGATAATTAATTTATGACCATAAGATAATGTAAAATATGATTACTTAAGTAAATAAATTCCAAGAAAATATTCAAATTCTTAAAATAATACTTCATTTATTGCTGTGCAAAAAAAAATATTATGTTTGCTTTAGTGACTCTGTGTATCTCATGCAGTGTAGTGGGAAAATATAACAGTCTAAACACACAAATTTTTGAAAAAACAAATTTAACAAAATTTTATTATAACACTAAAATAAAATAATTTATTTACAATATTTACATAGGATATCCTATATTTGCACCATTATACAATTTTTATATTTGAACCTAGTTAAATCTTCATCATGACTTAAAGTAATAATAATAAAACAATACAATTTTATTTATCTCTCTGAGATCAATCTTATGATAAAATTATATTTATTTAATACTTATTTAAAATGTATCATATTTTAACTATTATTTAACTATGCTTCTTTTTTATTAAAACATCTATTGAAACATAGTATGGAAAAACAAAATAATAATAACAATCAAGAGTATGGATCTTTTTTAAAATAAACAATTTTCGTTTTGCAATGTTAAAAAAATATTATATAAAATATCTACCAACAATTTATTACTAGATAGTGTGAATATCTTTGTTCACTACAGTATATTTATTAAATATAATATATACCATTTAATATTACTCTAATACTATATAGTTGTAATCACTGATATATTCTCTATTATTCAATAAATATAAAATTGTACCTATGCTTATTATTAATATCGTTTTACTTTATAGCATCATATCTTAAAAGTATGCAATACTCATTTTAAACAAAATAAAGCATTTAAAAGTTATTTAACACTTTAAAAGCAACTTTGCTTTATATACTTTATTCCTGAAATTTTATTTTACTTCCAAAACAAAATCTAAAAACATATTTTATGATTCTTTTTCCTTTTGGATCCGTTGGATTTTCAATTCCAATTTATACAATTTCTACTTATTCTTACAAGTAAATGAACTTATCTCATTCAAAATGATAGCACGTCTTAAGCTCTAAATTATCTATTATTTCTTTTGAAATATACCATACTGTGTGGTGCAGTTACCTTGGAAATTTAGATAGTGAATAGATATGTAGGGCCTAGGAAAGAAAAACTAGAATATAACTCATAATACATATCAAAGAAAAATACCATGGCACAGTGAATCTATAAGAAATAGAGGCATGACCTATTCTGTCTAAGGTCCTCCAACACTATTAATGATGTCAAGCTATTCCTTCAGCTTTATTGAAACATCAATACTTAAAAGAAAATAGACACTGTCTACAAATAAATATACAATTACAGGGCTTTGTTAACTGTATTGCATATACTGAGATTACAAAATACTATTCATATTTCCTTATTACATCCTACCTTAATATCACCTCCTGGGTTTATGTTCATAATACTACAACCAAGCCACTATCTTATCATTATTTCCTAGAAGATTTATCACATCTTACATCAACAAATAACTAACTTGCATATTTAAAAATAATAAACAAGATTCCAACTGATATCAGACCCATGTATCAGACCCATGTAGCTATCTGGCTTGTTTGGCTGGGTTTGAAGACATTATGTGTCTGAAAAATTCATGCTTGCAAACTGATAGGAACTTGTTGCATAAATGCTTGGAGTTAGTCTTTAGATCTAATTTCTGGCCCCTACCCTTTACTGATGATAGCAAATTAGCTTGAAATCAGCTGATCTGAAGGTGGAAATAATGAAAGAGATAGTGAATTCTGACTCTTTTGATATTTATGTAAACAAAAATACGTTTGTTCGGAGGTTTTGGTAAAGCTCCATCTATTGATCATATATATATATATATAATATTCTAGAATAAATAGTTTAAAATGCAGTATGCCTATCTAAAATAAAAATTAAATCTTTGTTATACCAACTTATGGCATTTTACTCCATCTTAAGTAGCAATCAAACATTAAAATTTAAATCTCATTAAAATCATATAATAGTAATGTTCCCACATGAATGGTCAACTTTCCACCAATTATGCGAATATTCATAATTTATGGAAAGTTGGCCATTTATGTCAGAATGTTACTGCTACATGTCTTTAATTAATGAGATTTTAATTTTAAGAGTTTATTACTACTCAAGATGGTATAAAATGCAGTAAGTTGATTATAGCAAAGATTTAATATTTATTTTATATAGGCATATTGTATTTTTTAGTATTTATTCTAGAATATTTTGATTATTAAATTTATTTCATTTGATAATTTTTTAATTAATGGACAACATATCTACCTTGTTATTACATCAGAATATCCTCAATTATTCCTTAGTTTTGAACATAATTAATCCATGAAAATATATATATATATATATATATATATATATATATATGAGATTCATACATAATATTTCAATATATATATATATATATATATATATATATATATATTGTGCCCTTTTGTATGGGTCACCATTTAATTTTTGTGTTAATCTTTTAAAAATTTTAAATTTAAGATATATTTGAATATGTGATGTTAATTTTGCTTATGGTAATATTTCAAGAGGTTTAATTAAAGCAATCTATGAGTATTTGATATGTGAAATTGTGCTGATATAGAGAGAGACATTTTAAATGATGATGATTATAATATATAGTTGGGAAAAATGGCCATAATCAATACTGCATTAATATATTTAATAAATAGGTATGTAAAGCTAAAAGTGTTTAAAAGATAATTAAAATTAAATGCATATGTTTATTATTGATAAAATAATATTATAAAAGAATATAAATATTTTAATTATTGTAAGTACTTAAGTAAAAGACTAATATTTGATGTTAATAATATCGAATTATTATTTTAAAATCTATTATAATATCTTATTTATTTAAAAAATATTTATTTTAAAAAATGCAATTGTTAGTTTATTTTTAGACGATGAGAAGCGTTTCTTGTGTTATAAAAAAAACAGATGTTAGTTAAATTTACACACACATGCATGGAAGTTATTTAGTGAAGTTGCAAAACTATTTTAAAAATTATGTTGTAAAATTTATAAATAATACGTGAGTTATCACGAGATAAAAATAAAGATAAATTAATGTAGAATATTAAATCTGATTTTTAAAAGTATTGCTTTTAAAAATATAACGTATAAAAAATACTTAGTTTATTTTAAATAATTTGATAAAAGTTAAAAATTAAAAAAGTAAGTAAGAATATTTTAAAAAAATGTTTAATAGATTTAAATAAATGATAAAGATTATTTAGAAATTTGATAATGTAATAAATATTAAATATTAAATAAGTCATTATTTATTTTTAATTTTGTGTTGTTGGTAAATATGTAAATAAGCCAGCAAAGTTGATTGTTTAATCTACCAATCAAATGGGAAGTTTCTTCTGGTATAAAAGCTTAGTTCAATTGTTAGGAGGGGACTCTGTGATTGATTTTTCAAGTTAATTGTGTTATTAAAAAATAGCTAAGTAAATTTATAGACGCTTTTAAAATCATTTTCAAAATTATAAGAGTGTCTTAAAAATAAGTTATAGAAATTTTAAATGATAGACATGCAGTATTAACTTAATTTTTTCCCTATCGATCGTCTCTATATTAAGCTCAATTTACAGGCAAATAGTCATGGGAACATCATATATAGTGAAAATATATCGGAAACTTTATACTAGAGATATGACAAACGCTGGATTAGTTCGGAAAATTACGAGATGGAGAAAAGTAATATTTTGGACAGTATATAATTTTAAAAGCTAATTACTATTGACTATTAGAAAATAGATATTTTAAGAATAAAATACTTCTTTATGAAGAAAGTATTTTTGTAAGCTATAAATTTAAAAATATATCTTAAGTAAAGATATTAAAAATGAAAGTAGTTTTATAAATACTTGCCTTGTTAAGTCTTTATGTTTAAAAGACTGAATATTGACAATTTTAAAAGGCAAATAAATTGAAAATATAAATTAGCTAAAAGTCTTAATATAATAAAAATTATTATATTGAAATAATTTAAACACTAGTCGTTTATAGATAAAGAAACTTATTCTTACCTGGATATTTTATTAAAAAAATGCGCAAGTAATATGTGGACGTCCCAGTCAATTTAAAATAATTAAATGATAATTTTTCATAAACTATAGACTAATTTAAAATAATAACTTTGAATAATATTCTAGAAAGAACTAAACCAGGATCCTATAAACTATTTTAATTTTATTTTATTTTCTTGTGGAGAACTTATTGTTAAAAAGAACTTTTTTTTTTCATAAACTTTTAAAAAAACGTGTTGGACCGAAACAGGAAATGGTGTTCTAGTGAATATGTGCCTCAGATTAAAGAATTTATGGTGAAAAGGAAAACGCTGGATTTATGTAATATGAATTTTGTTTTATTTATCTAATATAAAAGTTAAATATTATTAATCTATTAAAAATAAGATAGTACATTTTTAAAATAATAATTAAAGTAATATAATAATTAATTGATAAATTTATTTTATAATTATAAGGATATATATTAAAGAATGATCGTAAGTATAAATGTGAATTATTTTATGAAGGTAATTCGAAGAGATTGGAAGATGGACTGTACATTAAATCATTATTGATGGTAAAAATGTATAATAATAATAATTTGATGTATTTAATATGTTTTCTTTAGATCAACCGAATGATATGTTATTGTTGAATGAATGTATGAATATTTTAAAAATAACACAATATATTGGCAGTAACAGTTTTATTTAAATATCATAATTTGAATTTATGATATAAATATGATACACATACATAAAAGTAGAAATAATTATATGATCTTCGTAAATAATTTGTAATATATTATGTTGAGTATTAGATATATTTATTATTATAAGTAATTTTATTTCAAGTTAGGAAATTAAAATTTTTTATTTTATTGGATAAGTTAAGTTAAGTTTATGGGAAGTTATATTTGGATTGAAGGTTTACCATATAGATGAAGTATAAATATTTGGATAATTAATATTTATTTAGGTTGAAAGTGTTTTCCGGAATTAAATAAGTTTAGAGGATGTTTTGTAGATAGAAATATTACGAAGGTTAGTATTACACATAAAGTAAGGTAATAATTTTACATAGAAAAGAATCATAGAATATCTAATATAATACTTTATGAATTTGAAAAATGAAATTTTAATATTATTATTTAACAGTACATATATGTAATGCATATTGATAAAAAGTAGCATGAATTGTATTAACTGAAATATAAAATAAAATAGTTATTTGTTATTACATTATAAAGCAATAGTTTTATATTATAATATTAAAGTAGTAATAATAGTAAAGTGAAACAACTATTACATTATGAATGAATAAATAATACTAATTGATGTAGCAATTTAATTATTAAAGTTTTATTATTTACATATGTTACAAAAAACAATATTTACATAAATTATTTGTAATAATTGAAGCTTACTATATTATTTAAAGTTAGTTGAAAACATACTTCAATATTATTAGTATAGCTTAAAAGAATGTATAGATTATTTAATAGGGTATGAGCTAATAAAGTGTAAATGTATTATATTTTCTATATTTTATTTCTTTGTTTTCTAATTGGAACTGTAAATATTGTAAATAAATCTTAATCAAAGTTAATGTGAATAAATTGTTTGATTTGTTTAAAAGTGTGTCGAGTTCATTATTTTGCACACACATTTGACAGCAGATAATTTGAAGAAATAATATTGCACAATTGAATTTATTAATATTATTTTAGAAATAAATACAATATCCTGATTATCATTTATGAGAATTGATTGACATATTAATATATTAATGTCATAGAGTAATTATCATGATAATATAAGAGTACATATTATTTATTGACAATTATTGAATTATAAGATTTTGATTTATTCAAAATAAAGATACTATATGAAAATAAAAGATATACATGATTATTTATTTAATGATTATTGATATAAAAAATAGAGAAGATTGGTTATACTCTAAGATTATTATTATTATTATTATTAAAATAAGTTAGGGTATTTAAGTTTGATTAAAATCCCTTATCATACTTATTTAATGAATTATTATTACTTTAAGATAATTAAAAGAGCCTGAGATTATTTAATTATATTTTATATATAAGTTAAGATTTATTTATTTATTACATTTAAAGATAGTTTATTTTATTTAAAGATAAGAATGTGTAGAAGTAGTAGTAGTTAATAAGGAAGGGAAATTCTTATGCATTGAGAAATGTCTTGTAGATATTAATCAATGTAAATCTACTTATTGCTTTGTAACTTTATTAGTCTCATGATTTTGATAAAACTTATTTAATTAGTACATATTATAGAACTCTATTGATTTTGATAGTTGATAATAAATTTAATTAGAATATGATATTATAAAAGTAAATTAAAGATAGATATGCAAATTTTAATTAAGCATTATAATTTAATTGAGCTAGTCGTATTTCAAATAATATTATACATCGAGAAGTAAGGGTACAATATATATATATATATATATATATATATATATTCACAAATGGAGCTCTACCAATAGCCCACTCAAGCTTGTCAATAAATGCTATATTGTTTGGATAGCTGGATTTTAAGATATTTACGTATCTAAAAAATTCGTGCTTTCAAACTTATAGGAACAGTCTACATAAGTGGTGTTTCAGTAGAGTTGGATATTTAGATCTAGTTTCTAGGTCCTCCTACCCTTTACTGACAATTGCCAATTAGCATGAAACCATGGTTTAAAGGTCGGGGACAATTTGAAAGAGATAATTTATTTTCGATTCTCTCTCAGCATTTATTGACAAGCTTGAGTGGGCTATTGGTAGAGCTCCATCTGTGATCATAAAATGCAAGCTATAGGCAGGTTAAAAATTTTTTAACTTGTTTATGTTTATCATATATATATATATATATATATATATATATATATATAAACCATTATACAATTATAAATATCCAGTAACGCCTTCTGTTTAATAGTGTATATCTCAATAATAGCGAACTCCAAAATGATACTATTTTGAAGTTGTACAGAGGGCATTACTTGATATTTCTAATTGTATAATGGTTTATGTATTTGTATAATTATTTCAGTTAGTGTTAACAGTAACTTTATTTTCATATATATACTGAGATAGATCTTTTCTACCTCACAATATCTAAGTTATTTTAAAATATTTTCTGGTTGGCAAAGCATAAGCATAATTTCATTCTTAATTTTTTTTATATATGTTTGTATATACATATACACATTAAGTCATTTGCATTTATCATAGTGGGTAAATGTTATTTTACTTGGTAAAAAAAGAAATTTTTTAGCTAAAATTATTATAAATCTGTTTAAAACTTTACAGGAACAATACTTAATGTATAACCTTTTATCAATTCTTAATTATTTCATTTTTATTAATTAAAAACTCTTTAAAATTGTTTTAAGGATTTAAGAAAGTTTTAGTAAATCTATCAGTGAAATAATGACCAATTTTTCTAAGGTAAAAATGTAAACACTAACTTTGTTAAATAAAAATTTTTGTTAATAGAGTGGCCTATTTATCTAAACATTTAGTGCTATAATATAACCAGTCCACAGTTATATTCCCCATTCTGTTTTTATTTGGTATTCTGCTGTCAATTTTGCATTTTTTCAGCATTGATATTGCTTTTATTTGTGACTGTTAATTTTTACTGTTTGACATGTGGTATCCTGAAATTCTACCAATGGTCATGTTAAAAATTATGAGCAACTACAGCACTGGGAAACAATATTTTATTTCCATTGACATCCAACTTTGCTTGTTGAGTTAGTCAATAATATAATCAACTATTGTCACAATTATGCTGTACAATTAGGTGCTATTCTCAATATGAAAGAAAATTACCAGGACAAACTTTGTCTCTGTCTACAAGATTAACAAAACCAGTAAAAGGAGGCAGGGAAATTATTACCTACCTTTGTGCATATGTACATTCATATAATTCAATTTTTCCAGAAAATAATATACTTATTAATATTTTTTTCAGTAACTTAAAATAAATTTAACTTATGAACCGATTTATTAAGGCATTACAAGTAATCCGGATATTTATAAATTAAATGGTGTAATTTTATATTTATACTTTTATTTGTTTCATAACTTTTATTATTATTATTGTTTATATGCTTAAATTTATAGTGAATTTGATATTGATAGCTTTAATTTTAATAAGAAAAGATAGTTTACTTTTAAAGATTATTTTGTTTTCACCTCATGAAAAAGTTTGTTAGAAAGAAAATCTTTTCTGCAATTGTTGTTAATTTCAATTCAGGTTATTTTTAATAAGAAGATTTAATAAAAAAAAGTTTTAATAAGAGATAGATTGATTTTTGTTTTACATTTGTAACAGTGCATATTCAATAACTAATACATCTGAAGGTTTTTTAAAATTTATAAATATATGCGTCTGCTACCCTATGCGTTGAATAAATTTATACATCATTTAATAAGATATTTAAAAGTATTGGAAGTTTTATTGTTGATTGTATTTGCTTTACATTCATTTGAAATTAAAGATATTGATATATGTATATGTGTGCATTGTATAGAGTGATCCTGATATTTATCTATCACATGCATTTGTTATTAAATGTTTTGGCATAACTATAAGTTATTATTATGATTTCCAATTGGGAAGTTCAAAGTTATTTATATTTTGCATTGAATAAAAAGACATTTCTTCCCATGATTATATATATTTTATTGCTTTATAACACAAGTTATTAATAGACCTGTTTATTCTCGTTTCTCTATTTTTTGTGGGTGGATCCAATGCATTGCATATAGGATTAACTTTGTGATAGCTTGCATATGACCATATATTGTGAAGAAAGCTACTTGAGTATTGACTGTTTGTTAACCCCAATGTAATACCCCAAAAACTTGAACTGAGTCAAGCCCCATGTGAAAAAATATGTGTGTGCATCTGCATAAATTGCTATGTCATTATAAACTTTAGTGATTATTTAATAGTACTAAAAGTAAAAGATATGAGAAAGTATAATATTTAAATTAACAATTGTCAAATATACTATATGCTTAACTAAAACAAATTAACTCATATTTTAACTCTGTCTTATTTGAAATAATTCTGGCATATCGAAATTCCACAACTGAATTATGTACTATGATTTGGTAACTTATTAATAACACTTGTTTTGTTGATTGTTAGATTTGTTTTACATTTTGTTTATTGTAACCTAGTGATAATTTTAAATATATAAGGAGTGGTACAGCTGTGGTAGGCACCTATATTTGGTATACTCATCAGTAAATTATACATTTTTAGGCTAAACATTTATGATGCCCTATAATGATGTATATTAAATGCCATCTGTTCATTACATACTATGTTTATTAATTTTGGGTTTTCCAATGTGAAATATGAATGTTCAAATAATTTATTTAATTTTGATGCAACCAACTGTGAGCCTGGTGATGATTTAATTTTAGTGGTTTGCCTATGAAAGATCACAAAATTGGAAATTCAATTACTAAGCACACTTTGAGATATCAAAATCAGTTGGCAGAATATATTATTTAGTTGATGATGGTTGGCAAGTTATAATCAAAAATAACAGCACAAAAAGTTGGACAGTGCAAGTTAAGTGATATTCATGGAGATATGATGGTGTTATGGAGTAGAGTTCTTCATATAAAAGCATAAATTGGATATAAATAGTGAAATTTAATATACAAAAGCAGAAAAAAATTAATAAAATCCAAATATCGTGAACTTCATCATAAAAATATAAATATTTAATTAAACATATTGAAAATAGAGTAGTTTCAGCTAAATAGAAAATAAAATATATTTGTTTTCCCCAACATCAAAGTGAAGAATCAAAGTTGGGGGAGTTTAATTAGGAAATATGCAATTGCTTTTGAACATAATGTTCCAATATCTGCATTCAATACTCTTCTAAGTTTAAAGAAAGTCACCATTCAATGAAATAGGAAAAAAAGAAATGTTAGATCAAAATCAGCATTAATTGAAAAAATTAAAAGAATCATTAAAAAATGAACAAAGAAGACAATGTAAACATTAAATAAATACTGCATTCAATGGGGAAAAAAATTAAAAAGATGCTAAAAAAATGGACAACAATAAGGAGGTTAAAAGTTATCTGATAATATGTTGGACTATTTCCATCATCTATCAGTAAATGTTGAATGTATAGAAAATTTTAAAGCTTATTTAATCTTCTCAAATATAAACAACTTGTTAGTGATAACACACAAATAGACAGCACAAGTTGTTTTGTGCCTATTTGTTTGTTATTACCAATAAGTTGTTTGTATTTAAACATTTAAATAAAGTTTAACATTTTCTATACATTCAACATTTACTTGTAGATGATGAAAATGGTCCAACATATCACATCTTATATACCAGCACCATAAACTTTCAGGCAAATGATAAAAAAATTGTATTGAAGTCATGAAAAGTGACATTGTTTCTCATAAAAATTTAAATGAAAAGAACATTCAAAAACCTGTTGTTGATATCAAGAGTGTTACAGATAGAGATGTTCAAAATTCTGAATCTACAAAATATGTTATAGAAGTATGTATGGAACACTGATACAAACATGAAAATTAAGAATATATAAGACAACCCAAGACAAGTTGGAGGAGAAATAGATAATGCAAAGCAGGATCTAGAAAAAACAGAGGAAAGATGTAATAAAACAAGAGAATGTATGTTATGATCACAAGGATTTTGATAATGATTTTAAAGCTGACATGCAGTGGCATGAACAATAACCTCAGAGTTTCAATACATTTTGTCAAAACTTGGTTGATGCTGAATTTTTGAGTTTACAAAATAAATTTGTTTCATACAAAGAGCAATGATTTTGGCAGCTATTTTGATAATTCCTTATTGTAACGAGCACAGACGTTCGTTACATTGTTTTTTTTATTATTTATTAAACATGAAAGTAAATTAAAAAGTTCACATTTAAAAATTTTCTTTAAGAATTAAAAATTGAAATTAAATATCATCTTAAACTCGTATATATTAAATCGCACAGATAATGAAAAATTATTAAAATAAAACTTTATTAAAGAAAAAGTATTTTAAAACTAAATTTTAAAAAGATTTGGAGATAAAATTATATCTTTAAATTTATCTTTAAATATATCTTTGATTTGGAAAACAGGTTAATTAATCAGAAATGGAAATGATAAATTTAATTAGTCAAATGTAAACCAGCCTTGGGCATTTAAATGTAAAAACAGCGGTCAGATAGGAAAACAATAGAAACAAATAGCCAATGAAAGAAATCCATCGGGAAATCGGACCTCAGCGAAAGGATCATCACATCGATGACATAATGCCAAGTCAATCCTTCGAATACGTATAAAAGGAAAATTTGGAAATTATTAATTAGTGAGTTATTATGATTATTACGATGTGACAGATAGATGTTAGTGTGGAGGTGCGGGAGAAGAGATTGAAGGATGCACGTTCAATCCCTTCAGTTGTTATAAAATGGAAAAATGAAACATCGCTTTTCTTATATTCAGAGGACCACAGGATCATCGGGAAATTTAACGCTGGATTTCAAATGGCAAGCAACTGTAAAAGATGAACATTTCTAAAACCGTAAGAACTTTATAAGATATAACGAACAATATTAATTTGAAAACACTAAGAACTTTAAATTTTAAACTTTCCTAGTATTTAATTGTTACAAATAGAATCCTATCTGACCAAACTAAATTCTTTATTAATAGTGTTATTTGATGTATTTTTTTTCTTATTTATGTAAAATCATTTCCATTTATTTATTTTTTATTCTTTAAGTTTTTATCATGATTTTTTTGTTTTTCGTTAAATTAATTATATAAATGTTAAACTTAAGTCGGGCGTGAATGGCTGTATAGATTTGTAAAGTTATATTAGGGGAGGGTAATCTTAGGTTATTTGTGTCGTTGTTAGATTGGGTCAATGGATTGGATATATTGATGTAGTTAGTAGATGTAGTCGGAGATTCGCTACTGGCAGAATCGCTTCATACGCCGCACTCTCCCGTTTTGCCTATGGAAGGAATTATAAGATGCAGAGCGCAGTTCCTTTCTATGGAGTTTTTTTTTATTGTTCTTCTCGTTAGATAGAAGTAATATTCCTATCTAATGAGAGTCAATATCTTCTCTTAATCTTTTTGGTGCTGCCGTATTCCGTATTACATTGAATACATCGATGTATCAGATGGATTGATGCCAGTTTGACTGCGAATTTTAGCCTAAGGTTAAATAGGGAGAGAATATTTTATTTTCAAATGCAAATCTATGTGGTCTATTCATACTTGACCCTAAATAAAAATGCATTAAATTTAAGTTGTTTATAGACGCTTGCATGGATTGGTTATCGGTTAAGTATGTTTTGGGTTTTCATATTTGATCAAAATATATAGACATTCGATAAATAATGATACCTTACGGTGAGTATCTAAAATGTATTTATTCGGATGTCTTTTAAGTTATTGGTGACAATGCAAGTATCTTATGGTGAATACTATTGGGTTACGTATAAATTTCCCTCCGCAATTGTCAGTAATCAATAATTTTGTATTTTGATCGTTTATGTTTACTTTGAAATGTTTTTGACCGTGAAATCTATGTAACCGATCTGTATTCAACATTATAAACAAGCTTTCATAAATTTATCTGTGCGAACTTAATTAAAATGTAAAATTAGAATATAATAGTAATTAAATGTAAATTAAAGTAAAAAATCAAAGTTAAAAATGTAGGTTAAATTTTAAAATGTAAAACTAATACTAAAATAATTTTAAATCTTATATATATGTGCATAAATAAATGTTTGTATGTTAATTACTGGCAGTGGCTTATTTTATTTTTTTTTTGATATATACTCTTAGATTATCTTATTAAATCTCTGCTATTCCACTGAGCTAGTGACATGGGCTAACGACCGGAATCAAAATTTAAAAAAAAAAAAAAAATTTTTTTTTTGACTGACGTATCTGCCTACTTTATAAATTTTTCTAGGTTCAAATGCCTAGATGGCTCCCTGTAGTGCAGTAGATTACGTTAAGTCACCTTCTCCGGATCGTTACATTATATAGTATAGCACATGTCTACATGATTAGAATTTGTAGCATAAAATTTAATATGAATGATTGTATCAACATCTTAGATAAAATACCAGGCAATCATAAAGGCAAAGGTCAAAAATTTTAATATAAGCAACAAAGGAATTGTTCAGTATATATTTTCATATTTAGATTGCATACAATCCTAGTAAGAAGATTTTTTGGACAACTTTTATCCAAAATGGTTGCAGTAGAAAATGGTACCACCTTACTACAAACAATGACACTGTGTTATAACACTAGTTTTTCCCAGCCATCAGATAATATTTCTTTAATTTGGTAATTATATAGGTTCTCTTGAAAAAATCTTATATACAAATGTTGTATAAAATTTCTGAATATGAAATGAAAAAACATAACGATAGTGAAAGTTAAAAACAGGAAAACCTCTCTATACATATTGGTGATCATGTGGTAATTAAAGTCCAGTTAAATTAGGTGATCAGTCATGTAACATGAGAGTAAATGTGAAAGAAAGAACAACCAAAAGAGCTTTCACTTGCTGACAAAATTGCTGTAGGACTTAAACCAGAAATCAAGTGATGAAAATATTTGAGACATGGAACCAGTTACCAGATTGTAATAAACAATGTTACAGAAATTTTTAAATGAAATTTTTAAATGAATTTTAAATAAAAAAAGATTCCTTATAGAAAAAAGTCAACATCAATAATCTATTTTATTTTATTTTTGCCCCAAGCAGGAGCATGTTGAGTTAGATCTTTCTATCTTTTTCTCCCAATATCTGACTTATTTTAAAATATTTCTGGCTGGCAAAGCACAAGCTTAATTTCATCCCTGAAGTTATTTATGTTTGTATATACATGCACACATTAAGAAATTTGTGTTTATTATAGTGGATCAATGTTATTTTAATTGATAAATGAAAGAATTTGTGGCTAAAATTATTATAAATATGTTTAAAATTTTACAGCAACAACACTTAATGTATAAAATTTTCATTAATTCTTAATTATTTTGTTTTTATTAATTAAAAACTTTTTAAAATCTTTTTTTTTTATTAAGCCTTGTTCCTACAGATTTATCTAATTAAAGAATTTTTTAATCAAATAATTATTGATTTTAGGGATTAAGAAAGTTCTAGTAAATCTATTGATGAAATAATTACTGGCTTCTCTAAGTTAAAAATGTAATCGTTGGCTTTGTTAATTAAAAATTATTGTTAATAGATTGCAGCTAATTGATTAAAATTCAGTGCTATAAAAAGACCTGCTCAAAATTATATTCTCAATTCTGCTTTTATTTGGGATTTGGCAGTCAATTCTTCATTAAATTTGCTTTTATTAATGAGAAGCTAAAGTGCTGGGAAACAAACTTCATTCTCTAATATGTAGCATATATCCATCAATATCTAACTTTGCTTGCTGGGTTAGACGACAATATAGCCGACTACTACTGCCAAATATGTTATACAATTAAATGCACGTTTCAATTTGAAAGGAAATTACCCGGACAAACTCTCTTTTTACAAAATTAACAAAACCGGTAAAAGAAAACATGGAAATTATTGCCTATATTTACTCATACATATGCTTATATAGTTTGTTTTTTAAGAAAATTATATCCCTTCACCATCTTTCTCTTGAACTTAAGACATTTTTTATTATAAACTATTTTACGAAGACATTATGAGTAAGCTAGTAATACTTCAGTTAAATGTTGTATATTTATACTTTTATATGTCTTATAATTTTTTTGATTATTATTAATGTTTATATTTTTAATCCCAATACAAATTTATCAACAAACAAAAAAGTACAGATAGGACCCATTGTATTTTAGCTTAGATTGTATATAAGCAGTTAATTTATTAATGTATTATAATGCAAGGCATGAGCTATTTTGTAATTGACAAATAATCTTATGAAAAGGCTGGTCTTGCATTACTAACTCTTGAATACTTAATGAAACAACAATATTTTATTAAAATTTATAGATTAATTTGCATTATTTGATATATAACTCACTGAGGATTTTCAATAATTTCTTATTTGATTTCATCTGCATTTGAACTATCACTATTTAATATTTACATCTATCAATTGTTGTTTTCTTTAATATTCATGGGTTATAAAATGAGGTTCAGCCTTTTCCTCAGATTTTTCATTGCAATTTCAGATCAGTTTATAGTTGTACTGAGATTATGTTAATATATAGAAATAATGTTCTGCATTGCAACACCAATAAATTGAATGCTTATATACAATCTAAACTAAAGAAAGGCTGGTAGATTCAGTCTAAACTTTTTTATTTATTGGTGGATTTGTATTAATATATATATATATATATATATATTACTGGGGGTTTACAATGATTTGTACTTTGATTTAATCAGCATTTGAGTTATTATTATTATTTAATATTATTATATATGAATAGAAAGTTGTTACACTTTGAATTATACATGTCAAATTTACACCACCCACAACATTATCATGAACAATTGTAGATAAATACAGTAGTGATAATCATTGTTCATATATTAAACTAGAGATTATCTCTGGCCTAGATTATTACTTTAAATCTCAGTTAAAGATAAATATATCCATATTTTGATTAAACGTACACGCACACACAGATGAAGTAAATCAACTTCATTTATTTTTTTATATGCTATACCTTACATATATATATATCAAACTAATATAAAGTTGACGTTAGCTAAATTATAGCTTAATTACATTTACATTGAACGTCACATGATGTTTGAATAGAAATGGAGTTGCTTTGTTTGATGTCTTTCAATTCTAGTTTAAGCTGCTGATAATATTGATTATGACAGAAATATATATCCTACAAAGATAGTTGATTTTTTTATCACAGATAGGTACATAAAGGATTGTAATATTTCTATTGATGGCACAAAATAACATTATTTAATATCGTGAAGTGTGTAAGTAAGTGTAAAAATTAATTTAAAATTTTATTAAAAAAAATCAAGCTTAGTAAAAATTTCAAATATCTTTAACAAATATGTAACTAAAATTCTTGTTGTTTTATAAAAATTCTGCTTAAAAATTAATCAACTTATTATCAATCATTTTACCTAATAATAAACTGCGTTTAATTAAAAGTATATATTGTTAGTATATTTGATATTTTTATTTAAATCAAACTTACAAAATCCTAAGGCTGTTGTAGGTGTGAATATGTGTATGTAAATGACATATATACAATACAGATTAAAATTAATAGTACAATGATAAATATTTAATTTTGAACAATATATATATATATAAGATTTTTTCTTGTCAAAAATACGTTTAACAAACAAGTTTATAAAGATCTTGCTTAGTATGGGTTGTAGCTATCATTCTTTTGGAAGCATGACACATATCTAATTTGTAATCATATTTTGAATGTATGGTAAGAAAATCAAAACTCATTTAACTAACAAGTGATCTTTACCTATCTAATGGCTTATTAAAAATTGAATAAATAGCTAGGGTGTTTTTAAACTAATTACCTAAATTAAAAATCCTAAGCTTCCTTGTTACCATAAAATAAATTTTTAGCTTTAACAATATTTAAAAAAACAATTCATGTTCATGAGAAACAAATGCAATATCTCAATATAGTGATTATCATATGAGGGCAGACCCTCTAACCACTATATTGTAGTTAGCACAGCT
Source organism: Epiperipatus broadwayi (assembly GCA_028023455.1). Taxonomy (NCBI): domain Eukaryota; kingdom Metazoa; phylum Onychophora; class Udeonychophora; order Euonychophora; family Peripatidae; genus Epiperipatus; species Epiperipatus broadwayi. Next base: position 304,969 of record JAQFVV010006280.1, on the reverse strand, counting down.
TGTAATCTCTTTAATTTAAACTACTTATAAACTTTATTAAACTTTCATGTTTATAGCTACCAAAAATTATAAAATAATGTTGTCATTTACTAAATATTAAATAAAAGAAGAAAATACAAAAATACTTACTCTGAGGTAATACTGGAATAGGAATTGTGATCCACCACATAAACAATCCCAACTATAAGTAAAGGTATTCCTAAAATTTACAAATTAAATTTTAGAACAATTATATTTCATTTGCATTTTGATTATAACAAAAGTTAATCCCAATTTAAAAAGTGTTATGTAAATCTTTTATATATTTTTAAAAAGTGTCAACAGATAAAAAAAATTTTCTGATTTGCAGCATCATAAATTTGATAAATTACGATACATAATAATAATGGATTGATTCAATGCCCAATATATCACAGTGAATTTGACAGTTGATCAAAGATCTTTCTTTAAGAAAATTATTTCTACATGTCAAATTCATTAATTAAGGCAGTACTTCTATAAAAGATGATGATAAGATTTAAATTATTTAAAATAAACAACAAATTTGTTTAATAAATTTTAATTTTTTATCAAAATTAACATGTAAAACTAATTTAATGTTCAATCACTTGGATGTCATAGGCAAAAGTTTAACCATCACAAGTGGCAGATCAAGCTTTGTTCCAGTTTCTTTAGTTCTTGAATCATGAGTACTGTTTAGTTGATAGTTTATAAAGGAAATAGAAGATTCCAGGATTGATTCTAGTGCTCACAGATTTATCTTTCAAATTTCTTATCAATTGCTGAAAAATGATGTCATATGCCTTTTTTATTACTTTACCATTGCACTTAAAACACTGCATTATACAAAATAATGAAATAAATTTCACAACATTCTAGTGAATTTATTGTTTTGGAAATAAATGGTAGGTAAGCTTAATCAGTGAATATTAAACAACTTGCAAATTTTATATTATAGCTAATTTGAATGAAGCCACATGAACATCTGTATAGTTTTCATACTCATTCTAATGCAATCATTGTTAAATAATTTAACCAATTAAGATCATGGGCAGTAAATAAAATAAATGAAATAAAAATTCATATAATATTCCAATGCTAGTCAAACAAACTAAATTTTACTAAAATTTTTCCACAACAATGGTTTCATCTATTACAAATTCAACTTTTCAAGTGAAATTCAACTAAACATATCACCTAGATATACCAAACAAAAAAGCCTTTACATCATTCACTTGAAACCCAACTTTCTTTAGCATCAAAGGATGTCTACATGAGATTAATGGCCTCAGATTCAAAATGTTTTATCATTAAAGTGTACTGAAATGAATAAAAGAAAATTTGATGATAAAATATTTTAAATCCGAGGCCATTAATCTCATAATGGCATCCTTCAATGTTAAAAAAGTGGGGTTTTAAGGTAAATTATGGAAAAGATATATTGTCTGGTTCATGTAGGTGGTATGTTTAGTTGAATTTCACTTGAAAAGATACATTTTCTAATAGATGAAACCATGGTTGTAGATGAATTTTAGTAAAGTTTACTTTTTTGGCTAGTATTGTAGTGTTATATAATTTTTTTATTTTATATATATTGCACTTACTGGGATTTGAAATAAATTTCCATATGTAATGAAAGGATAGTCATACTTTTTTCTCTCTTTTGATTTTAATGGTCAATATATTAACCAAGATTGCTTTGGACTATGTTGCTATGACAATATATAATTTTGAAGAGAGCAATGTTTATTATTAATTGTAGTTTGTAAAAATTGTAAATTGACTTTATTTATTTTAAAAATGAATGTGTAAATAATAAAGTTTATAATATTGATGAAATTATTATTCTTTTGTTATTATAGATATTTTCACTACTGCATTCGCAATAGTGGATTACAAATAATACACCTAAATGTTATATATCTCAACTATGTTTGTTGTTTTATTTGTATAATATTGTGTTTGAAATGTGTAAAGGATATATTTCCATTGTAATATGAAAGAATATAATCCTAGTTGCTTAATTTATGCTGGAGTGAAAGAAACTTATTTGTATTTTTAAAATGTAAATGGGTATATAAAATTAAAAATAAACAATTACATATGTTATATATAATAATTGTGAATTTTTTTTATTTTATTTGTCATTATTGTGTAATAATATTTTTATTTATAGAATGCTGTCTAGATTTGAGAGAAGAGTTAATACAGAATGTTGCTATAGTTTATCTTATGTCAATGGAAAAAGTTTATAAATAGAACTAAGCAGATAAAATGATCTCTCTCACATCTAGGCTCGAATAGAAGTGAATTTAAGTTCCTTCATTCATTTTTTTTAATTTTTTAAAGTATGTGATTATAAAAAATAGATGGAGCAAAAACAATAGGTGCTCATCCATTGAATGGACAAATTTATCATCAAATTTGTGAAAGGTGACAATTTAATTAAAAGAATAAAAACTAATAACATTTAAAAACTATCTGAATATTTTTCTTTATTTTAAAAAAGAATATTACCTATTTTTTAATGATGAAGTCTAAATATTAATATCAGAAAAATGTACACAAAGATTATGTTCGCCTACTGATAAAATTTTATGAATTTGATGGATTATTTATACACAAGAGAGAAATTGGTTTAATTTCTGCAATATTATCACGGATGAAACTAGCATATGTTCCCCTTTTAATGTTTCATGAATTAATTACTTGCTAAATGAAAGGATATTTAAATTGTATTATCAAAGATATAAATTAATATTTGCATATTTATAACATTATATAGATCAGATATCTGCTGATTAAAAAGATAATTTGGATAGATAGTAAATATTGGAATTAATAAAGTGTGCTTTGAATCTAATAGCTTTTTGTGATATTTTTTACTTTTTCTAAAATAATAGCACATCATCAGACTGCAGTTTAAGAAATAGGCCTTAGAACTATGATGCTATTTTGGAAATGCAACATTTAAAGACTATTACTCTGGTAGTTTGTTATATTAATCATTATTACTGCCTATAATTTTTCTCAATGTAAGTATTTATTGATATAAATAGTAGTATATTTTTAAGTTAAGTACTTCACTTTTTTTATTTATTGATTATAAATTAACTTTAGGTATATCATTTATATTAGAAGTTCAAAAGGATTATACCATAGCAAGTATTTATTTATTTTGTTCTCTTAAATTTATATTAACAAATAAGTATATATATATATATTATTTTAATTAACTATATTTTTGTATGAATCTTATACCCATAGAAATAAAATCATTTGAAAAATAGATATCATTAATCTAAAAGTGACTACAAAAAGAAGTCTGTTATTAACTAAAAGGAGGATCTTTAATTCCTCTTTGGGATCTGAAATAAACTGTGTAGAAAATATATGTATATTATATGCCAAAGCATTGACTGGGAAGTGAACCTGGGCCAACTGCTTGAAAGCAACTATGCTAACCGCTTGACCACCAACACTTTATACATTTTATCATTGTAATTGTTATTATACATCATTACTAGTAAAAGAACATAAATAGCTAAGCTCAGCTTTACACATTAATAGTTGCTATATATTTTTCTCAGAAATTTAAGAGGAAATACTATTTTATTTTTTCTTCTCAGTTGCATGATAATTCTTAATGGAAACATCAGTTATATTTTCTTAGATACATATTTGCAATGATGACAGGTAACATTTAATTATAGCCTTTATTTCACAGGAGCCTGTAAAGTCATGTTGTAAGATTTAAGGAGGTAATCAAGAAGATAGAATGTTAAGAATCTTCTGATTGTTAATAAAGGCTTTAATAATAATTTAACTATCTACAACAATGGATCACTGTCAAATAAAGAAATCTGGATTAACTGTGTCATTGTAAGATGTGTCAAGTAAAAAAAAAAAAAACCTAAAGAGCCAATTCATTTAAAAAAATTGCTATATACTTATTTAAAAAGCACAAATATTGAAAGCACAAGTGAAGTGAGATTCATTAAAAGCAAAAAATGAGAGAAGATCGAAAAATTAATATATATCATAGAATTTCAGAAATAAATTAATCAGTTTAATGGTAGATTTCTCATTGCAATAAATGAATAGTGAATTTTTATATAGTTATAAAAAGTGTTTTTGATTATACAAAACATTTTAAAACTGTGGTGGGAGATTTAAATATTAAATTTGGAAAATGAATGAAAGATAAAATTATTATAGGTAAATTTGACTATGGTGTAAAAAATGAGAAAGAACATAGAATTGTATGATTTAAAAAATACAACTTTATATTATAAATTTCTTCACTGATAATAATGTTCAATGAAAATGAACATGAAAGCATCTAAATAATAATATATTATATAGGATTATCTGTTAACTAACATAATTTTTTTTCAAATTATAATCAACATAATAGATTAAATACAAGAACTAATCATTGATTAGTGAGATGTGACATATGTAATAATGCAAAACTTGAGAGAAAGGACCATTAAAAGTGACAATAGTGTGAATTGATATTCACAACCTGCAGAAAAACTCCAATAAATTAAAATTAAAATTTACCAATTTCAAAATGTTTACAGATTTCAAAGGTTGTATAGACTGCTGTAGTAAATTTTCTACAGAGGCAATACAACATATAAAAAATAGATACTTAAAAATATTAAACAATGTTATGTTAAAATGAACAATGGAATTATGTAAAATGGTGTATGATGATGATAATGTTTACATAAAAAATATAACTGTGAATTGCAAGGTAAACTCCACAATATAATAAAAGTTTCATAAGTATAGCATAGCATTTTCATATTGAGATAATTTTGTTTTAGCAATATTTTTTTTTTTAAAAAAAAAGTGATAACATCAAAGAATGTGTGAAATCATAAAAACATAGTAATCCCTATTTTCCAAAACATTCAGAATTTTCAAGCATTTTAAATAAAAAATTGAGACACAATAACTATAAAGAATTGAATTGTTCTATTAAATAATGGAATTATTATTACTATATTAAAAAAGCAGGTGAAGAAACAATAAAAACGATTGTACACCATATAATATTAAATTGTCCATGCATTTTACTACTGTTGCACAATGCTTTATTTACCACCCTTTTTTACAGTTTACAGTTTCAATTGTCCCAGAAATCTTCTTCAGAACTTTATATCTCCTAGACTCAATTTGAATTTAGCAGTTGAGGCTTGGAGATATAAAGTTCTGAAGAAGATTGCTGGGGCAATTGAAACTGTAAAAAAGGGTGGACAATAAAACATTGTGTAACAGTAGTAAAGTGCATGGACAATTTAGTATTATATGGTACACATTTGGCATGCAATAAGAAAGAGTAGTTATTATACTTCTTGAAGATGATAAAGATGTATTAGATAACTAAAAGTTTTTGTCAGTAAGATTACATTAAAAATTTCAGACCTATTTTTATTAAGCAATTACAACTCTTCTGCAGAAGACTTTGCATTCAAGTAACCAAAATAACAAACTGGTTGCAAAAATGGGTTTAATATAGTAAATCATATCCAAGTTACAAAAAAAATAATGAATATGAATAACTATTGTATATATTGGATTGATAGATTATACAAAGGCAGTTAACATTTTAAGAATTTTCATAATGATTAAAGCTTTACGTTATCAAGATATAGACTAAAGAATATTTAACAGCATATATTACCTAGTGACATTATGAAGATTAACAAATTTATGAGTTAAAATGGAAATGAAATGAAAAATAAATCATTGTTTTGCATTCAAGCTTTGCATATGTAACAGTTGTCAGATAATAAAAAAATAGAACTAAAGATAAATGCTAAACAGAGTAAGTTATGAAAAATAATATTTTACATAAAAATACAGACTGATAATAATAAATTGAAAAGTGGATAATTACAAAAAAATTGTGTATAGATAATTAATATTATGAAAAAAAAAATAATAAAAATTTATTGATAAAATTAATGATGGCGTGATTTTGTTAAAAATAATATATCATTAAAGAGGAATATATTTATGTGGAAAAAAAAAAGTTTTATATAGAAATCTTTTATCAGTTTTTTGAACTTTAACGTTTAATAATCAAACAATATAAAAACTTCAGATGTATATAGATCTAAGAATAAACAATTATCCTTGACATTATTAAAAAGAATATGCCAAAATAGAACTGAATTGGATATATTGTTAAAAGAGAAAGCTATAGATTGATTGTTGAAGTCTTCTGTTGGAAATAAAGAGATTATATAATAAAATGAAGAGGATTGCTGAAGTGATATAGATAAATTATGAATAGGTGAAACTTGATTGAACTTGGAAAAATCTTTATCCTGCAGTAAATTAATAATAGTTAAAAATGATAAAGGTAATAATAAATTTAATAATTATTTTACATGATTGTGACAATTTTTATTGATTTACTTATCTTTTTCAGAACTCTAAAAACTCCAAAAAATGGCAGGAACTTAATTATATAATTTAAAAAGCTTTTTTAATTGTTAATAAAATGAATAATAACTTACCATTTGCTACAACAATTCTTTTAGTCATAAAAAATGTTTCAGCTCTTCTAAAGACTACAATCAGCATACAATACATATTTACTGCTTCCATATTCATCCATAATAATGTTGATAGTGTAAAGTAATGAACAAATACAGCAATTATTGGGCATATATGTATAGTAGTGAAGAATTGTTTTTGAGATCCCATAATAAAAGAAGCATTCATTAGTAGCATGGATCCACAAAGGAAAATTAAAATTTGACCAGATTTGTCCCGATTTAAACATCTGTTAAAAATAATTATATATATATATATATATATATATATATATATATATATAATATATTTTTATATATATATATATATTATAAGTCGATGTCTGTATTTCTTCAAAGCAGTATACGGAATCTTATATTTTTGTACTTTTCAAAATTTTTGATTACTGTATTTACTATTTAATTATAAGATTCCATATATATATATATAAGTGTGCGTAAATAATTATTTAAAAAATAATATAAATAAATATACGTGTATATATGCATGTAGATCTACATAAGCAACTATGTAAAAACTTTTGTTTTTTTCAATAGCAATTTTCCTTTAATTGTTGTCACACATCATTTGTTAGCTACTAAAAGTCAAGTTCCACATATAAATTTCATAAACATTTTCAAACATTTTTCTTTTGAAAATTTTGCTTTATTTCTTTTGCAGCTATTTTTAATATATAAAAGTTACATTTTTGTTTATCTCTTTTTTAACTTCAGTAATAACTTCCAATATCTTTTTTTCAAAATTCGTATACTTTTAAGTATGTGTTCAGTAAAAAGCATTCATTTTTTAATCATCAATGTCATTAGAAAATTACTCATCCTAATTCAATAAAACATAGTTAACAGTATAAGAAAACTAGTACATATAACACAAGTATGTTTATATGCGTCACCTCTTTAGTATGATGCTGTCATTTAATTTCTCTTGTATTTTTTTAAAAATAATAAATGACTGATTGTAGTTCTTCACCATAATGTGCTTTCATCCATATTCTCTCAATAAAAAGTGTTAATAAAATTTTTATAACAACTTTATGATATTCTACAGTTATAGCTAAATCATGTTTTAACTCTTGCCATAAAGCCTATTCATTAATTATATTAGTAAACTTGTTAGTTTATTGTCTTATAATTTATTTTATATATCTTATCTTTTCTATTGTCTTTCATGTTCACATGCCTTCCCCTTGTTTAACAACGAAGTCATAACTTTTATCTATTTGTAACTATATATAAAAATGTGTACATTAAAAAAAAATTAAAAATATATACATAGTTTATAAATATTCTATGTTATGTAGACAGATAAAATTAAATTTTAAAAATTATAATTTAATTTTAAATATCTACATTTATCTGCAAATGCTAAAGATACTTTTTAAAAATATTTTAACTAGCAGATTTCCTGAGCATCAACGATTTTCAATATAACTAATTTGAGAATCAGATAAACTTGACTATTTTTTTTATTAAAAAAGAAAAACTATAAACTTATTAAATGACTGAAGCACAAAATATTGTACAAAATGAACTTTTTATAACAGGGATTACAAATATTTTTAACTAGAAAAACATCAGAAATGCAATAACACTGTTTTGTTTTTTAAACAAAATCATTTTCCTAAAGTAGTAGTTTTAACTTATTGAAGAATTATTTGATCAGAAGGTCATATTAAATTTGAACATCAGAAGTAATAAGGGAGTTTCAATTCAAGAATCTTTAATCTTAATTTCATCACACTATGACTAAACAAAAAAAAAACTATTATTAGTCACTAGAAAGTCATTGTTATGTTCCACACCATAAATGACATAGTGTGGTTTTCATTCAACAAACCTTATTTTTAAGTCCTATCATGCTATCAGTATACTAAATTCCACTAAACTTTAAAATAGCTTAATATAATTTTTCTATGTAAATGAATATCTAGATAGATAAGCTGATAAAAAGATAGATAGTTAGAAAAACAGATAAATAGATAGGGAAATATATTTTAATATAATTAACTATTGACAACCCAACTAATTATTTGGTAATTGTGAAATAAATGACTGTCTTTAAATCTTACATGACACTAAAAAAGAAAAGAAATTCTTAAATGCCAGCCTATTTGCATTGCATATAATTTAGCACAATGATAATAATGGAAGACTTGAAAGCTAAATGTTTGTGATTGATTCTCAGCTTGATAAATTTTTAAAAAAGCTTGTATTGGTCCCTTGCATGACATTAAGCTAAAGAAACACTGCAACATTTGATAAGTATGTGATCTCCCAATAACTATGTATTCAATTAATTATTTAGTCAACTGAAAGTGGATTAATTTAGCAAATAAATATCTATTTTTCAAAACTTGTATTGAGATGCTAGACATATATTTGACCTATACTGAATAATAATACATATCTCTTTTGATCAAAGATAAGTAAAAATAATTGGTCGATAGTGTTATGAATAATGACTTATGATCATCACTATTACTGCATAAACAGAGCAAAACTCTCCATACAGTATTGCCACCTGTGCTAAACAGAGTAATCAATGGATGCCAGAAGGCTTGTGCATAAAATCCCTATCTAATGCCTACTCATCCAATATCACCAGACTAGTTTCTGGCTTGTGGCCTTCGTCAGTGAGGAGCTTTGGATCTGAGAGCACTGCATCTAGATCTTAGGATCTAATGCAACCCTCTAGCAACCACCTTTTATCTCTACTTTGTCAATGAGACAAAGAACATGCCGTAGGAAAACCTAGATGTTGTTCAATTCTCACAATTAATGGCCAGTTTGTTCCAGCTATATGTCTGATATATTACTGTAGCTTCTGGTTATTAAATTTATTTATCTTTATACCAAAAAAAGACCGTAATAAGTGTTAAATTTGTTGATGCATACATTGATATTTAATGCTAGTACTAAGGAATTTAATTAAGATTTGGAATGGACCATGAATGATACGCAACACATTGATTATAATTTAATATATTTTTAATTCTTAAATATAGATTAAATAAACATAAGTGCATTGAACAACACACGCAGGTGGGTAACAATGATGAGCAAGTTTGAGAACAGAATCTCATCTGATGCACTATAATTTAAAAGAGTTTATTACAAATTTAATAATCTAGGTTATTTCCTATTTTACTACCCCCCCTTTAATATTTGAGAGGAAGGGAAAAAAAAAAAATTAATAAAAAAAAATAATAAAGATCATTCAGTAATACTTAATGAGCTGCAATAGGTTCTCTCTTTTCAGATTATGTATGTACAAAACCAGACTACATATTGAGATCAATGCTAAAATCTTATTACATTCACTTTCTCCTCAAATTTTATTCATAAAATCAATCTCCATTCTGAACTGGGCATAGCATAAATTATAAAGTAAACATATATAAAACAAATGTTAGCAAGTAATAGAGTAATAACTGAATAAGTTACTATTTAACAAGTGTTTAGAGTTTTAGAATTTAATTTAAGAAATAGGCAACTTTTTATTTTTAAAATACATTTAAAATTTTAATCCCAAGTTTCATTAATTGTTTACAGATGGTTTTCCAAGAATATACAACTTTTTTATAAAAACAGATAACTTTTTTTAAAAAGAGTTTAAGTTTATAAACATTTTATTATGTACTGTGTGAGACTATCTCAGGAATTTAAATTTATATACCAATGCATTTAAATAAAGAGTTTTTAACTGGTAATATTTCAAATTTATATTAATTTATGAGAGTTGTAATGCTTCTTTAAATCTATTGCATTACAACTTCTCTCACATATATATGTAAGTGGTTACACATATAATAATGTTCACACAACTTAATTTAATTATATCATTTTATAAATTTTAAATTTATAACTGTGTATACATTATATGCATACAGACATTAATATATTAAATGTGCACACATACACATAAATATATGCTATTACATATCAAAATAAATTATTCTGATTGTATACATGGACTGTGAGAGTTTGAACTGGTGTAAAAGATACTAAGTACTATGGAACATAGTTGGTGAAATGGGACGATGGCTAAATAATACCATTTCAAGTGGAACCCCCAAAAAAGTGTAATAAGTTTTAAATTTGTTGATGTTATTTTTTTAAAAAAAAAAACAAAAAAACAAAGTGCAAACAGAAGAAAAAATCATAATAAGTTTTAAATTTGTTTGTGTTATTTAAAAAAAAAGTGAAACCAAAAAAAAAAGCGTACTAACTTTATGATTTATTTTTTAAACAAATAAAAAATTTAAAAAAATGATAAAATTATTATAATTTTTTTTAAATTTTTTATTTAGTTTATTTAGATTGTTTAGAGTTTTTAACTAATGATGATAAAATTATTATAATTTTTTTTAAATTTTTTATTTAGTTTATTTAGATTGTTTAGAGTTTTTAACTAATGATGTTCAATCTTTTTGTTCTCATAGCTTCAGATCTAATTTATTTTTAACTAGTGAGTTTACTAGAGACAATTTACTCCAAAAGTTTTCGATTTATTTTATTGAAAGTAAAAATAATTATAATGGAAAATAATTATAATTGAAAACAAGTTGTGGGATTATTTTTATCAGAGATAAAAATAACTTATTAAAGTAAGAACAATAAAACAGATTTGGAAAACACATGATTAAGATTTCAGAATGTAGCAGATAAGACTTAACAAAAGAACTCAGATGGATATATAAACTGCTAGAGAAAAATATTGCACACTTGTTACAGTTTTGTTAACTGAAGAAGTTGGATACGTAAAGCTATTAAGAGCTATTTGTGGCACAATGGTTTTAAGAGTTGTTGCAGCCAAGTTTCATATATTTTAGCTATAATTCTTTGTACTCATTTATGTTATCGATTGGATTGTAAGTGTTTTTCTACCCCTCTGAAAAACCTAGGGGTGAAGACATTACAATAAAAAAAGCATACTAGGTTTTACATTTAAAAAAAAAAGAACTCCCCCCCCAAAAAAAAAATGTAATAAGTTGTACATTTGTTGATGTTAATAAAAAAGACCTTTAAAAACTATAAATTCTGTGTTTGATACCCCCCCCCAAACAAAAAAAAACTGTAATAAGTTGTAAATTTGTTGATGTTAATAAAAAAAGACCTTTAAAAACTACAAATTCTGTGCTTGATTTTTTTTTGTTTTAAATTTGTTGAGGTTAATAAAAAAAAAAATAATTAAAAAGTACAAATTTTGTGTTTTTTGTTTTTTTTATATTCTGTGTTTTTTTTTTAATATGAAAAAAAAAAAAAATCCCAAAAACAATATGGCCTGAGAATGTTCATATTTTATAGTTTTTGTGTAGCAACATTGCCATCATGTGGCATGTGTATCTAATCAACTACTACCAATAATAACACTGCATAAGAGCAAAAATGTACATGGTATAAGTAGTCATATTATCATCAAAAGAAATGAGAAATAGCTATATATAATCAATAAATAGGAATCTAACAGTAATAAGGTTCTGCTGCTTTGTAGGGTTAAATGTTGAGTTATTTTTCATTTCTTCTTTGCTCTTTTGTATATTTACTTTTTTATTATCTTACTGTCATCTCTAATTACTATTATTATACGATCCTATTATTATGAATCTCTAATATTACCTCTCATCTCTTTCCATTGATTATTTTATACAACCACAATTTTATGCCTTAAAACATGTATATATATATATATATATATATATATATATATATATATATATATATATATATATATATATATATATATATATATTCTGTTTACAATTTATAAATTTATTTATTTATTTATTCATTTTTATTTTTGTTTTTCTGAATGTAGACAAATTACATTAAATTATAAATATCTGTTTAAAATAAAGATTCCATTTATTTTTAATGTAATGTGTATTCGTGATTAATTACTTTAACATTTTAATTTAAGCAAATTTTTAACTCATACTAAAATATTGGAATGACAGATTTAAATGAATTCATATCTATAAATGTTACATGATCACCATTTTTTATGCTTGCTCATAACTGTTATTAAACCAGGCAAAAGTCTCTATATGTATTGCCACTCAGTGCAATCCAGAGTAATCAATGGATGCCAGAAGGCTTGTGCATAAAATTCCCATCTAGTACCTACTCATCCAATATTCCCAGACTAGTTTCTGGCTTGTGGCCTTCATCAGTGAGGAGCCTTGGATCTGAGAGCACTGAGGATTTAATGCAACCCTCTAGCAGCCACCCCTTATCTCTACTTAACTACAAAACTATTGGATCTTAAATTAAAAACACTATAATATTTTCAATCCAAAATCATTTGTTTATATAGTCATATAGGTCTGAACTCAGTTCAGTATCCATACATTTTGGTGACTTTGGTTCTTTAAAAACAATAGCCACCACTATCCTTTTAGGCAGGGTTGGTTTTAAGCCAATAAACATCACATGATCTTGGATTGAAAATATTATAGTGTTTTCAATTTAAGACTCAATAGTTTTGTAGTTAAGTAGAAATAAAAGGTGGCTGCTGGAGGGTTGCATTAGATCCTAAGATCTAGGTGCAGTACTCTCAGATCCAAGGCTCCTCATTGATGAACACCACAAGCCATAAACTAGTCTAGGGATATTAAATGAATAGGCACTAGATGGGGATTTTATGTACAAACCTTCTGGCATCTATTGATTACTCTGTCTTGCACTGAATGGCAATACATACAGAGAATTTTTCCTGTTTTAATATCTATAAATGTTGCTAAGATATATTTATCTGAATATTTCAATTTTTTTAATAAATATCTTGGAGGTATAAGTTTTATATTTTAAGTTTGCTTTATTATGTACTGACATAAATTTAATAACTTTCCAGCACAATTAACAGAATTTACATAGACAATTGTTCCACATTTTTTTGGTTTCCCATGCAAAATATGACATTTTTATAATGATTCATCCAGAATATAGGATAATATAGTTTAGCAATCCAAAGGTGCTTATATAATTTTGCTTAATTTTAATTATTAAATAAAATAACATTCTCTGTTATTGAAATAATTAAATTTGATCTTCTTTTATAAATATATCTGAAAAAAGGGTTTTCTATAAGTATTTGATTCATAGTAATGTTCAAACTCATTAATTACTTCATGTGTTAATCTTCCTTAATCTATTAATATAAAGCTGTTTATACTTTCATTTTTAAAAAATAAAATAAGAGGGTATATCAAAAAATACTTTTAATAAAAAATTAAAAAATTGTTGCTATACTTTTTTAATTTAAAATTAATTAAGAATACATTATTTTAAAAAATATGCAATCCAAAATTTAAAAACATTAATCTAATAACAGAAACTGTTTATAGGTGGAGCTGCAAACTATGGATATCAAAGCACACAACTTCATTTATATCCTAACCAAAAATAAATATAAATAAACTAAAAAAAAATGTACACAAATAAATAATAAATAATGAAATTTATTAACTTATTAAGTTTTACAAATTTTAGTAAATTTAATACACTGTACAGACTTACACATACCTGCACATATAACGGATTCGAACTCAGACTTTTGCATGGCCTCAACTTCCCATGCCCTCTCATATTGCTGACCCACCTGATCACACACATGTTGAAAAGATAAATAATCGTCAATATAGTATTTTCATGCTAAACCAGCAATCATCAGTTGGTCTAGATTTCTATCTCTGCACATATATACAATCAGTGCTCAGTTTTATATTAAGATAGCCAATCTTCATACTTTAATGGACATGCTTCAAACTATTGCAATCCACAACTCTTCAGCCATCCATTTCATTGAAAATCATGGGTAGGATGACAAGCTTGGCACCAACATGGGCTTTGAACAATGCATCATGATGATTGCTGGTTTAGCATGAAATGCGTTTATTGACGTGTGTATGATCAGGTGGGTCAGCAATATGAGAAAGTATGGAGAGTTGAGGGCAGTATGACAGTCTGAGTTCGAATCCCTTATATATTAAATTTTAGTAAAGTAGGATCCCTTTTTTTTTGCTTACTATATGTCATGTGTAAAGAATTCCTGTTTTATTCACAATTTAAATACTCTATCTATTCAATTCTCTACATATTGTACCAAGTTTTCTGAGCATTTTTTTTCTTCAAAACGTTTTATTATGTATATCTTTAATAAAATAGCATTTTTTTAAAAAATCATGAGTGCAAATTCAAAAAAACATCATAATGTACTTTTGTAAAGTGGAAAATGAAAATTATTGATTTAGTAAAAAAAAAAGAGAGACTTATTCAGAAGTGGGCCGTATGTATCAAAAAAAAAAAAAAAAAGAATCTTCCATTGTCCATTTTATAAAAAATTAAAAAGAAAGAAGTAAGTTTTATTACAGTATTATTTTTTAATGAATTTATTGCACACGCGCGCACAGTTTTGTAAATATATACATATGTAAATGTGCTTTCTTAATTTAGTATTAGTAATTATTTTATTATATTTTTAATTTTATTTTTACAATACGTGTACTTTTAATTTGTATACAGTAGCGATTAACAAGACATTTTGGTGTAAAATAACATGCATACTTTTTTTTTAACAAATGATATATTGAAATATTAGTTTATTTTATATTTAATATATAGGGTATACGAGCACAGACTTTCACATGACCCACCACTCTCCACTCTATCCCATAACACTGATACATTTGAACATATATATATATATATATATTGAAAAGATAAATAATCACCAATATACATATTTTATGCTAAACCAGGAACCATCAGTTAGTCCGGATTATCATCTCTACACATATATGCAATAAGTGCTCAGATATATATTAAGATAGCCAATCTTCATACTTTAATGGACAGGCTTCAATCTACTCCATACTCCAATTCTTCAACCGTCCATCCAATTGAAAATCTGATGATAGAACGCTCAAAGGTCATATTTTATTCTTAGAAAGATTTAATAGATAGAATTATGTATTGATAATTTCATTTGTTGACATTTTTATTTATTGTTAACATTTATCAAATAATACACGAGAATAGATTAACAAAATAGCCAAATATTATTTAGGGTGTGTGTACACATGTGAATATATTTTATGTTTCTATAATTAAATTAATATTAAATTATATATACTTAAAAATATTATTTTATATATGTGTTTAAATAGGTATAAAAATATAGTTAATCGTTTATTAAAGACTGAAGAGTTGTGAGTTGGAGTAGTTTGAAGCCTGTCCATTAAAGTATAAAGATTGGCTATCTTAATATAAAGCTGAGCACTGATTGTATATATGTGTGGATATGATAATCTGGACCAACTGACGAGTGCTGGTTTAGCACAAAATACGAATATTGGTGATTATTTATCTTTTCAACATGTGTGTGATCAGGTGGGTCAGCAATATGAGATGGCTTGGAGAGTTGAGAGTTGTGTGAATGTCTGAGTTTGACTCCCTTATATTATATTATATATATATATATATATATATATATATATATATATATATCTGTAAGTGCAGGTGTAAGCCTGTATAGTGTATTAATTTAAAAATGTATTTTAATTTGTAAAGTCGTTTTTTTATTATTCTTTAAAATGTTTATTTATTAGAAAATTAAAAAAGCATTTAAATTTTACAAACATGACGAATTTGCAAGAAATTTTCATCAAGCAAATTTTAACTTTTAATAACAGAGACCATAGCAATGAGTTAAATTTGAGCTCTAAAATAAAAACAATTTCTCAGATAGTCAGCTAAATGTGATTTCTTTCATTAAAAAAAAAGTATTTAAACCTATGATTGTAGTTTGATTTTTCTCTTTTAATCTGCATCTCAAAAATCAAACCACAAAAAGTCAATGCATTGTGTATTTTATTAATATTTGAATTTTTACTACAGAAATGTGTGGCTGAGTAAATCAAATATTTGCTCCAAAACTTCTCTCTTTGAGGGATCTGCAGAACATCATATAATAAAATCATCTCATTCTATAATGAATTTGAGTCACTGAATAATTTAAATGTTCCAATGTGCATTACTCAGAAAATAATTTAAGTGATACCACATAAAAATATCACTATGGAAAAAATTTAAACGTTGCAATATTTATTATGGAATACCAGGAAACTAACCAATGCAATGACTACTGTATAAAGAGAAATATTAATGTCACAATATTTTATTAGAGAATGCCTAATTTAAAACTACCACTTCCTTAAAGTGAATAAAACTTTTGAAAACTATAACTGGAATATAATTGAAATTAAATATCATGCTTATTTAAAAAATCATGTAGTATTGAAATTATTAAAGATTTTATTGAGATTTCTAAATACGTTTTGAACTTTAATTTTATCATTATGTAGGCAAAGATTATTATAATGTTGAATGAATTAATAAATATTTCTTTACTGGTATTGTAATTTAAGAAACATATAAACAGTATGTTTTTATTCTTTATTTATTTACTTTAGAATGCATGGGTTTGTTTACAATATATAAAAATATATTAACCAAAAAGAAAATTTAAATTATTTTAAAAACAAAATTTAAATGTAATATATAATACTAAATTTTGATTTATTTAAATTTATGGCACGTTTTATTTATTTCCTTTATATTAAAAGCAATAGATTTTAGGTATACTTATTATCTTTATGATTTTTTTTATTAATTAAAATTAAATGTTATGATTATTCATCATCTATTTATTACATTATACATATCTCAAAATATCAGCCAAAATATTGAATAAAACAAGTTACATATTTTAATAATTTATTGTATTATATTGGCATTTCATCAGTTACATTTTGTTATTGTAATGAATAAATAATTAGTCAAGGTTAAACTATGGTTTTATTAATCACTATTGGGTTAAGCTAATATTTTTATTTTAAACTGTTACAAGTTAGTACACGATGTTATTGATATTTTGATAATTTATATTTATTTGATTCTTCATTTGTATATATTTCATGTTTAGAACAATTTGATGTTCTAACATGTAACCCAAATAAAAACAGTTAACTTATATTACTATTATAAATATTTATTACATATTTGATTATTTCATATTGGTACAATTAAGCATTTCACCTGGATCCTGAGTAAATTATTTATATATTTCATATATTATTATTCTGTTACACGTGAGGTATTTGACAATTAATTTAAAGACATGTAGATGTCTAAAAGTTTCAGATCTTCTTTTAACAATTATCTTTTAGATAAATGCTTTGCTTGAGTTGGTTTTTTAGATCTAATGTCCCAACTCCTCACTGAAAAGACCCATAGGTCGAAACCAGTCTGGGGATGGGGACAATCCAAGATAAAAATGATTTGAATGCCTTCTCTTGTAGTAGCATTTATCATAAATAAAAAAAAGCTTGTTTAGAGCTATTAGCACGCTCTTAATTTTACATATTTGTAAGTGCAAGCTATATATAAGTCATGTGACATCTGACTTGTTATTATTACTATTATATATATATGAAAAACAAAAACAAGTTAATCACGTAACCTGCTATCACTTGTTATTTATGTTCAAAAAATGGCGCTATACCAAAACCGCTGAACAAGTGTAAGATTTGTTT
The DNA here is from genome assembly GCA_028023455.1 of Epiperipatus broadwayi. Taxonomy (NCBI): domain Eukaryota; kingdom Metazoa; phylum Onychophora; class Udeonychophora; order Euonychophora; family Peripatidae; genus Epiperipatus; species Epiperipatus broadwayi. The sequence goes on along the minus strand of JAQFVV010006280.1, from coordinate 286,800 downwards.
TACATAAACGAAAAAAGAGTCAGAAATTAACTACCTCTTTCATTTGCTCACCCCCAGATCAGCTGATTTCAAGCTGGTTTGCTCTCCTCAGTGGGGGATAGAGTATAGAAACTAGATCTAAAACACTGACTCTCAAGTGTTTATGCAAAACGTTTCTATCAGATTGCAAGCGTGAATTTTTCAGACCGGTAAAGTCTTCAAACTCAGCCTAGCAAGCCAGATATTTATATGGGTCTGATCTCAGTTCAGAATCACCATATAATCAAAGTTTCTGCAATATATATCATTGCAAGAAAACTTTAAAGGTACATTTATGAAAAACACAAACAAGTTAATCACGTAACCTGCTATCACTTGTTATTTATGTTCAAAAGATGGCGCTATACCAAAACCGCCGAACAAGTGTAAGATTTGTTTTACATAAACGAAAAAAGAGTCAGAAATTAACTACCTCTTTCATTTGCTCACCCCCAGATCAGCTGATTTCAAGCTGGTTTGCTCTCCTCAGTGGGGGATAGAGTATAGAAACTAGATCTAAAACACTGACTCTCAAGTGTTTATGCAAAACGTTTCTATCAGATTGCAAGCGTGAATTTTTCAGACCAGTAAAGTCTTCAAACTCAGCCTAGCAAGCCAGATATTTATATGGGTCTGATCTCAGTTCAGAATCACCATATAATCAAAGTTTCTGCAATATATATCATTGCAAGAAAACTTTAAAGGTACATTTATGAAAAACAAAAACAAGTTAATCATGTAACCTGCTATCACTTGTTATTTATGTTCAAAAGATGGCGCTATACCAAAACCGCCGAACAAGTGTAAGATTTGTTTTACATAAACGAAAAAAGAGTCAGAAATTAACTACCTCTTTCATTTGCTCACCCCCAGATCAGCTGATTTCAAGCTGGTTTGCTCTCCTCAGTGGGGGATAGAGTATAGAAACTAGATCTAAAACACTGACTCTCAAGTGTTTATGCAAAACGTTTCTATCAGATTGCAAGCGTGAATTTTTCAGACCGGTAAAGTCTTCAAACTCAGCCTAGCAAGCCAGATATTTATATGGGTCTGATCTCAGTTCAGAATCACCATATAATCAAAGTTTCTGCAATATATATCATTGCAAGAAAACTTTAAAGGTACATTTATGAAAAACAAAAACAAGTTAATCACGTAACCTGCTATCACTTGTTATTTATGTTCAAAAGATGGCGCTATACCAAAACCGCCGAACAAGTGTAAGATTTGTTTTACATAAACGAAAAAAGAGTCAGAAATTAACTACCTCTTTCATTTGCTCACCCCCAGATCAGCTGATTTCAAGCTGGTTTGCTCTCCTCAGTGGGGGATAGAGTATAGAAACTAGATCTAAAACACTGACTCTCAAGTGTTTATGCAAAACGTTTCTATCAGATTGCAAGCGTGAATTTTTCAGATCTTGTAAAACAAATCTTACACTTGTTCGGCGGTTTTGGTATAGCGCCATCTTTTGAACATAAATAACAAGTGATAGCAGGTTACGTGATTAACTTGTTTTTGTTTTTCATAAATGTACCTTTAAAGTTTTCTTGCAATGATATATATTGCAGAAACTTTGATTATATGGTGATTCTGAACTGAGATCAGACCCATATAAATATCTGGCTTGCTAGGCTGAGTTTGAAGACTTTACCGGTCTGAAAAATTCACGCTTGCAATCTGATAGAAACGTTTTGCATAAACACTTGAGAGTCAGTGTTTTAGATCTAGTTTCTATACTCTATCCCCCACTGAGGAGAGCAAACCAGCTTGAAATCAGCTGATCTGGGGGTGAGCAAATGAAAGAGGTAGTTAATTTCTGACTCTTTTTTCGTTTATGTAAAACAAATCTTACACTTGTTCGGCGGTTTTGGTATAGCACCATCTTTTGAACATATATATATATATATATATTAATCATCATCAACCATTATCAATCCACTGCAGGATGAAGGTCTCTCCAAGTTTAATCCATCTTCTCCAATCTTTAGCTTCTTTTCTCCACATCACCCCTGCACACTTTCTTATTTCATCCATCCATCTCACATGTGGTCTCTTTCTGGGTCTTTTACAATCTCTTGGAATCCAGTTTAAAATTTCAATTGTCCATCTATTATCATCTCTTCTAGCAATATGTCCAGCCCAACTCCACTTCAATCTTTTAATTTTTTCAATGAGGTCAGTAACACCTGTTTGTTCTCTTACCCATACATTGTGTTTTCAATCTCTTCTTGTTACTCCTAACATACATCTCTCCATACTTCTTTGAGTGGTCTGAAGTCTCTGTATTGCTCTTCTATTAAGTGTCCAAGTCTCAGATCCATAAGTAAGAACTGGTAAAACACATTTGCTAAAAACCTTTCTTTTGAAACACATAGGATATTTCCTTTTAGTATTAAGTTATTTCTACCAAAAGCACTCCAACCAAGTTTAATTCTATGATTAATTTCCTCCAATTTGTTTCCATCTGTATTAATAATCTGACCAATGTATTTGTAATTGTTAACTTCTTCTAATTCATCATAATCAATCTTTATTTTCATATTTTGAGCAAATCGATTAAACATTATTTTAGTCTTTTTAACATTTATCTTTAGTCCTACTTTAATCTGATAACACCTGCAACATCTCCTGCACCTCTGAAGCAATATTTGCAAAAACAATTACATTAACTGCAAAATCTAAATCACTTAAATAATCTCCATTTACTTTCACTCCTTTAGTTTCCCATTTTAATCCACAAAATACTTCTTGCAGCACTGCTGTAAAAAGTTTTGGAGATATAGAGTCACCTTGTCTTATACCTTTCTCAGTGTTGACTTTCCCAGTATCATTATGTAATCTAATTGTTGCTGTTGCATTTTTATAAATATTTTTTAAAATATGACAATATCCTGGATCTATACCTTGATGATCCAATGCATTAATCACTGAAGAAATGTTTATAGAATCAAATGCCTTTTCATAATCTACAAATCCAAAACAATGACAACTCATATTCATTTGTCCTTTCTATAACTTCTCTCAATACCTGGATATGATCTACTGTACTAAAACCACTTTTAAATCCAGCTTGTTTTCTTGGTTGGTGGAAATCCAATGTTCTCTGTAGATGGTAATTATCTTGGTAAAATTTTTATATAAAACTGATAAAAGGCTGATAGGTCTATAATTTCTAATATCTTCTTTATCACCTTTTTTAAATATTAATATTATTACTGCATTCTTCCAATCATCTGGTACATCTTTATCATTTAGACATTTGGTATATAACTTTGCTAATTTTTTTTCTATTTCTTCACCTGCTTCTTTTAATATATCAATTATAATTCCATCATTACCTGGAGCCTTTCCTTTCTTCATACATTTAATTGCATGTCTCACTTCTTCATTTAAAATTCTGGGCAATTTGGAAGATGTAATAGATATAGGAGGTACTTGTTTTTTATTACTATATAATTCTTGATAAAAGTCTTCTACCCATTTCATGATGTCATCTCTCTTTTTAGTAATAATTCCATCTTTTTTTCTTATTGCAGATATAAATTTCCTACCAATACCAAAATGTTGTTTTACATTCTTGAGATTTTTATTTTCTTCTACAGCTTTCCTTGCTAGTTCACAGTTATACTTTCTTATATCATTTTCAACTCTTTTCCACACCATTTTACAAAATTTGAGATATTCAATTCTTTTTAATGCATCATTTTTGTATATCTTTATATTCCTTCTTTTCTTCATAAATTCTCTAGTCTCAGTAGAAATTTTATTAGTCAATTGCTGCTTTTTTCTACCAGCTATCTTTGTTGCAGTTTTTAAAAGTGTATCAGTTATTTTCATATTAATTTCATTCAAATCTGAATCATGTTCAAAATCTACTAATACTTGAAACCGATTTGTAAGTTCTAATTTAAATTCATTAGAATGTTTCTGAAGATTAGGGATATCAACTGTAAATATTGTTTTTCTTAATAATTTTTGTCTCTAGTTTTACATTAACATATATGTTACACCTTACTAATCGATGATCACTTCCTGTGTTAAATTTATTAAGAACATTACAATCTTGAAATATGTATTTCCTGTTAGTCAAAATATAATCCAATTCTGCTGTACCTTCATTTGGATGCTTCCATGTCCATTTTCTTTTAACATTTTTCTCAAAAAAAGAATTCATAATATAAAGTTTTTCTTTTTCTGCAAATTCCACAAGTCTATGTCCCCTCTCATTTCTATTACCATAACCAAAATTACCTACAGCGCTTTCATCTTTCATTTGTTTACCAATTTTAGCATTAAAGTCTCTCATAATAATTTTAAAATATTGTTTACTCTGATCAAAAACCTTTTGTACATCCATATAAAAATCTTCTACTACTTCATCACTATGCGAACTTGTTGGGGCAAAAACCTGAATTATCTGCATTTGGTATCTACTATTAAGTTGTATAACTAATCTTGCCACTCTGTTCAATACACCATCAATCTCCACAATATTGTTCTTCCACTTTTTTATTTATAATGAATTCTACTCCACTTGTATTTCCAATATGTGTGCATTTATAATAGAGTATATGTCCACTTTTTAAATCAATTATCTCTTCACCTTTTCTTCTAACTTCACAAAGTCCAATAATGTCCCATTTTATATAAGACAGTTCTTCAAATTCTTGCAATTTTCTTTCACTTGAAAGTGATCTTCAGTTGTAAGTATGTAAATAAAAAGTCATCATCAAATGGCAGCCTGGGTCTGCAATCAGGGGATTCTTAGCACCCTCTGCCTTTGGCCACCAAACACTGCATGTTTGGTGACTTTACAGCCTCCTGGAAATAAGGGCCATGCTTTATTTTTTGTCTGTCATAATTGTATATATGTATTAAAAAAATATTTATCATTTACACAAACATTCATTCTGCCTTATCAGGCACTGAGAAGAAAGACCATGGTGTTTCTTGTTCTTAAACTCAGAGGTAAAGAGCCAATAAACTCACTACACTGGCTAATGCATGTTTGAGAGCAGCCCATCCATGTTTGTATACTTTATGAATAATCACATAGTAATAACAGCTGCAATGACAAAACGTATGGAGTGGACATTAGGAATTTGCCCTGCTCGCTTCCTTTAAGGCCTCCAAGAGAAATCAAAGGGTCTCTTTTCAGTTAAAAGCAAACTTCTTTCTGCAGCCATATATATATATATATATATATATATATATATATATATATATATATATATATAGATAGATATATATTAAGTGTAATAATGCTCAAGACTAAAAGTTTTATAAGTAACCATTTGAAAACAATCAACACTTAGACAATCCCAATATAGATGACAATCACAAATTTTAAACTGTTATCAAGGCAACCTCCTTTTGGAAATAGAGGTGGAATCCCCCTCTATTTCACCTCTATTGCAAAAGGAAGTTGCCTTGATAACAGTTAGAAATTCTTGATTGTCATCTGTGTTGGGATTGTCTAAGTGTTGACAGTTTTTTAATGGGAATATATATATATATATATATATATATATATATATATATATATATATATATATATATATATATATATATATATATTGTGCATTGTGCCCTAATTAAAGTAGTTAGATGCACAAAATAGTAAAGATTTTAAATTTCAAGTCAGTAATATTGTTTGTGATCTTTTAAAACTAAAACTAGAGCAACTATACTTAAAACTACTTTATAAATGTATCAATGCATTAAATAATATTTAAAATCTATATTAATAATCTATTGTGAGTTCAAATTTTAATAGTAATATAGTTCAAGAATAAATATTATGCTTGTATTTATTAAAATAATATAAATTACACCTTAAATAGGCTTAATTTTAATAATAAATAAGTTAAATATACCAGGTTAATTAACTTAAAATAGTTTGAATAAATCATTAGATAATATTAAGTAAGTCAAAGCATTCTCCAATTAAAGGATTTCTAATTATATGTGTGTCTTTTTTTGTTCTTGCTTATGTGTTATTTTGCAATATTTAATTTGCTTACAATAATTATTATTTTAGCTAAAATTTATTAAAGAATTGATTTCTATTTAATACTTAATAAATATTAAATAAATATGAGAAATAATTTATTATGCAATGCTTATTTAACAATATTTAATTTATCAAATAATTTTATTAAAAAATAGAAATATTTTATTAAAAATTCAAATATTATATAAGTTAAATTACGATTTTTAAAATATTTTCTTTTTCTTTTTTTTCGTCGTTCTTTAATTAAGTCTAAAAATAGAACTTAAAATTAGCAACTGCAAATTGATCTATTATTGGATGATTGATTTCAGTAAAGGGCAGCTGATCAATTGAATTGACTATAAAAAAGAAAACGAATAGCTGTTTGTGTGTGTGTGTGTGCAGGAATTTTCAAGAAAGTGATAATCAATTTTTAAAAGGAAATATATTTTACTAAAAAAAAAAAAACAGTTAATTTTTTTTTAAAAAAATATGTGTTTAGAGTTTTATCTTTATTTAAATCAGCATTGATATAGAATAGGAAAAAATCACTAGTCCACTCTTCTGGAAAAAACCCACACTGATACTATATGTCATAATAATTGAAAGAAAAAGAAAAAATACATGGAATGTCTTTGACAAAAGTACCTTACTGGAATTTTTGCTTTAATCTACAGAAAAAGTTTATCCATATAGAAACCATGGATGACGCAATGGTGTATTACATAATAATTTGTTTGTTGTATATACATGATTTTCTATTTGCTTATAAACTTTTATATGGTTCTAAAATAACATAGTATTAACTACTAAATTGAACTAATTAATCTTCTGTTTTTGATTTTAATTGCTGAATTGTTATTCTATTTTTTACCCTGTGAATATCGTAAATGTTTTTAATGACTTACAATATAAGAAGACATTTAAAACTTGAATTACTCATCTTATTCATCTAATACGTTACAATATTATATAATGGAACTGCTAAAATATAAGTTATATCTAAACTTATGATTATTATAACAGTTTATCATTCTATTATTTTAAAAGAAAAAAAATCTGGAAATTATTGTTAAGCCTATACCCGGAGAAATAAAATATTTTGGGATTTAAGTCATCTGACTGCAGTCAAGTTATAAATTTATTTCCAATTGGAACCACTTATAAAAGGAAAACTTTTTCTACTGTGTTTTAAATTATTTATCTTGGATAATACGTGGGTAGTAATTATCATTATTTAATAGAAAATAATACTCGTCATTTCTGATTTTCAAGTTTATTTTCATCATCGCAAGCCGGCGGAGTAAAAATGTTTTAATTAATAAAGCCGACTGTTCCAATTTCTGTTTAATTTACGTTTTCAGGAAGTGTTTTGGTGAAAGAAAATTAACTTTTCTCAATTTTATTTGGGATTACTATATTTAAAGATATTTTATATTTATCATTTTGAATTTTAATAAGTATTATATGTGTTAGTATGTTATAATTTAGTATATAATATATTTTTCTGTATTTTAGGATATATTGAAAGTGTGGTAAATATTCAATTTATTTTGATATTTAAGTGGAACATCACTGGACGAATATTATTCAAAAAGTAATATTTCTTGATATTTTTATTTATTTTAATATTTGCTGATTTAGTTCATTTAGTACTAGACTATTTCAAATTTAAAAGGTAAAATGACCTAGAACAGTGGTATTCAATCTATGAGTCGCGACCCCATTTGGGGTTGCGAAAAATTATCTTAGGGTCGCAAGATGGATGAAAAAATTGTAAATAAATTTAATGAATTACAAATACATCATTGACAAAAATTTTGAGAAAAAATATAAATTTTTAAAATGTGAAAGTTCATTAAATTCTAGAAGATTACTCTAGTTTAAAAATGATAACTTCAAAGAGATAGAGGTTTGGTTATGTCTTGGAAGATGTCGTTTAATATTGCTTTTGGCAAATCACATGATTTGACAAACAAGTGGTGGCAGCACATATTCTATTTACATTGTCATCATGACACATTTGTGAGTTTATTATTTTAGTGTAAAATTTCTTTTTTAACTTAGTATTTGTGATAAATGGACTGCTTTTAAAGTTATAAATTTTATGAACCCTCATGGATAAGTGGCTAAAAACTGGTAGGATAATTGAAAAAATAGACAATGAAGAAACAAATGATGAGAAGAGCACCTTGATTTCAGCTATTTTAACTTCCGATACGGACCAAATACGTTTGGAACCTTCTGCTTCTATAAAGTTGAGACATAAAAAAGTAAAAGCAAACAAACGAGTTTGTAAGTTTTACAATGGGTTTATAAAATATGGTTTTGTATGCACTGAAGATGATAAACCAAGGGATAGATGCCTTATGTGCCTGGAAGTACTGTCAAATGACTCACTAAAACCAAATAAACTGTAGAGGCACTTACACACCAAATACCCAGAATCCACAGATAAAACCATTGATTTTTTCAGAAAAAATAGGGCATTTGACATATAATCAAAACTTTATGTATACTTTTACCGATATTAACAAAAAAGTATTGGAGGCTTCTTACTGAGTAAGCTATCATATAGTTAAATCTGGCAAACTATACACAATTGCTGAAGAGTTAATTGTTCCAGTAGCTCAAGATATAGTAGGCATTATAATTGGCAAGAAGGAAAAGCAACAGACATATCAAATACCACTCTCTGATACAACAATTGGTCACAGAATAGTCAAAATGACAAATAATGTGGAACGTGAACTTATAATCAAAATTCAAAGAAGTAAATTTTTCAGTCTTCAGTTGGATGAATCCGCTACACAACTAATTTGTTTTGCAAAATATGAATACAAAAATGAAGTTGAAGAAACCTTTCTCATTTGCAAGGAACTACAAAGGAATATGGGAGAAGAAATATTTAAAGTTGTAAATTTTTACATCATGGGAAACTATATTTCTTGGGAAAATTGTGTGGGGGTGTGCAGTGATGGAGCTCATGCCATGGTTGGAAAACACAATGGATTTCTATCCCAAATCAAAAAAGTCTCATCTAATGTAACATGGGTTCACTGTATGATTCATAAAGAAGTGCTTGTATCAGAAAATATGTCACCAAACTTGAAGTTTGTCTTAGATATTGGACTTAAAATAATAAATATTATAAAGGCATGTCCTCTGAACTCAAGAATTTTTTCACATGTATGCAGAGAAATGGGCAGTGAACATCAGCAGCTTCTTTTACATACAGAGGTGCATTGGCTTTCAAGGGGTAGGAACCTAATGAAACTATTTGAACTTAAAAAAGAGGTGTTCCTGTTTTTAAATGACAATAATAACGATAAAATATTTATACACTTTTTAACTGATGAAGAATGGCTATGTAGGTTAGCTTACTTAAGTGATATTTTTCTTAAATTGAACAAGTTGAATTTACATCTACAAAGTGAACAATTGACTATATTTATGACCAATGGTAAAAGCAATGCCTTTACAAAGGAAATAGATTTGTGGTGCTCATACAGCAAGGAAATAAATTTTGTAACATTTCCTTAGAAAGTTTAGTCATAGAAAACAAACTAAAAGTTATTCAATTGGTTATTAAAGATATAATAACTCACTTGACAGATCTTAAATATCAATTTAATACTTATTTTCTGGAAGATTTTTCTGACTCTGAATGGATTCAAAATCCCTTTAAGTGTATATTATCCAAAAATTTATCATTTCATTTAAGAAAAAAACTAACTGAGTTATCATCTGATGGAGAATTAAAATTTGTTTTCAAAGTGCTTGAATTGAATAATTTTTGGCTTAAAATTTAAAATGAATATACAGAACTGTCTGATGTGGCTCTAAATGTATTATTATCATTTGCCTCATCTTTTATGTGCAAGATGGGATTTTTCCAATTTCTCTACCTAAAATCTAAATACTGAAACAAATTAGCAATAAGCCACCTTTAAGGCTCAAATTGAGGAAAATAGAGCCAGAAATATTGATACTTGTAAACAAGAAACAGGCTCATGAATCTCATTAAATATTTTCCTTTTGAATTTTTTTTAAACTGAATTTTTTTAGGCTCCTACGTGTTATATGCCATATTTTAATTTAACTAGTTATAAATTATTAATACTAGTCGATTTTTTAACCTAATATTTTGATAACTATAGAGTTGATTTTTAGTTTATTGTATTTGTATTGATACTTATGATTATTTTGTATGAAATAAAAAATAAATTAACATCTTTCTAATTTTTAATATTATTTAGTCCTACTTTTTGAGCAATTAGAATTAGATTATTGATTTTTTAAATTTTGGGTTGTTACCTCAATGTCGCATGCAGGGTCATACTGCTAAAATATTTGAATACCACTGACCTAGAGTATTTTGTTCTGAAAAATTATTTCTCATATCTTGCTATTTGCTAATTAAAATGTTTAAGAAATACATGCTTCTGAATGAAAGAGTTTTTTAGCATTAATTATTGGCACAGTCTCAATTTTATATAGTGAATTATTTAATGAACCACTGGTGTATGCTATTATTAATTAAATTATGGTAGTGCATTATAGTAATGTTAGAGTGTATATAGTCCTGATATTGGGCATTTATTTATTTTTGTGGAATTTTGTGTCTTAGTTTTGTGTAGTATCTCAGCTGTTATTATAGAATGCATTAAAATGTCATACTTTCAGTTCATTGCTTAGGTGTGCTTATAGTGTTTGTTTACTTAAGGATTTCTTGTCAAATGTGACTGTTTGGGTTCATTTTTTATTTTATTTTCATAGCGCATAGTATAAGTCATAAGATTAACATAGTTTTTTTTAGTTTTGAATGCAGATTTGGCTACTTTATCTAATTCCCATGAAATTGTTATATCTCAATTATTAAAATTGCTTCTATAAAGAACCTAGTTATAGACATAGCATCTAATTTAGTATATATATTTAAAATGGTAATAAAAGTTATTCCATCCACATGAGCTTGTATATGTTTACATAGTTACAAAATCTAGGATTTATAATCTCTATGAGTATAAGGTTATTGATATTATGAATGTTACTTAGCATCACACATTAGCAAAATTTAATAATAAATATTTAAATATTTCCAGGTTAATATCCTGTGATTTTGCTAACAGCAATGGAAACAGTTAATTAAATTATAATTGACTCTTGAAAGATGTTTTTAATAATTGCTATTAAAAAAAAATTATAATAAGAGTAATTCCAATTTGCCAATTTCAAACTTGTTTGCTAATTTGAGATATGATTTGAGTTATTCTTTGGTTCAAAATGCTTATAATATTCCTAGGGAATGATGGAATTATAATTGATATATTAAAAGAAGCAGGTGAAGAAACAGAAAAAATATTAGCAAAGTTATATACCAAATGTCTAAATGATAAAGATGTACCGGATGATTATCAGTAATAATATTAATATTTAAAAAAGGTGATAAAGAAGATATTAGAAATTACAGACCTATCAGTCTTTTATCAGTTTTATATAAAATTTTTACCAAGATAATTACAACTCGTCTACAGAGAACCTTGGATTTTCACCAACCAAGAGAACAAGCTGGATTTAAAAGTGGTTTTGTATTCAAGTATTGAGAGAAGTTATAGAAAGGACAAATAAATATGAGTTGTCATTATGTTTTGGATTTGTAGATTATGAAAAGGCATTTGATTCTATAAACATTTCTTCAGTGATTAAAGCATTGGATCATCAAGGTATAGATCCAGGATATTGTCATATTTTAAAGAATATTTATAAAAATGCAACAGCAACAATTAGATTACATAATGATACTGGGAAAGTCAACATTGAGAAAGGTGTAAGACAAGGTGACTCCATATCTCCAAAACTTTTTACAGCAGTGCTGCAAGAAGTATTTTGTGGATTAAAATGGGAAACTAAAGGAGTGAAAGTAAATGGAGATTATTTAAGTCATTTAGATTTCGCAGATGATGTAGTTGTTTTTTGCAAATAATGCTTCCGAGCTGCAGGAAATGTTGCAGGAGTTATCAGATGAAAGTAGGAAAGTAGGACTAAAGATAAATGTTAAAAAGACTAAAGTAATGTTTAATCGATTTGCTCAAAATATGAAAATAAAGATTGATTATGATGAATTGGAAGAAGTTAAGAGTTACAAATACCTTGGTCAGATTATTAATACAGATGGAAACATAATAGAGGAAATTAATCATAGAATTAAACTTGGTTGGAGTGCTTTTGATAGAAATAACTTGATATTAAAAGGAAATATGCCTATGTGTTTGAAAAGAAAGGTTTTTAACAAATGTGTTTTACCAGTTCTTACTTATGGATCTGAGACTTGGACACTTAATAGAAGATCAATACAGAGACTTCAGACCACTCAAAGAAGTATGGAGAGATGTATGTTGGGAGTAACAAGAAGAGATCGAAAACGCAATGTATGGGTAAGAGAACAAACAGGTGTTACTGACCTCATTGAAAAAATTAAAAGATTGAAGTGGAGTTGGGCTGGACATATTGCTAGAAGAGATGATAATAGATGGACAATTGAAATTTGAAACTGGATTCCAAGAGATTGTAAAAGACCCAGAAGGAGACTACATGTAAGATGGATGGATGAATTAAGAAAATGTGTAGGGGTGATGTGGAGAAGAGAAGCTAAAGATCGGAGAAGATGTATTAAACTTGGAGAGACCTTCATCCTGCAGTGGATTGATAATGGTTGATAATGATGATGATGATATGAAATAATATTTTAAAATTTAGGTTTTGAAAAGCTTATTTATTGTCAAGTAATTTGTAATCAATTGACATAACATATATGTTTAATTGATTATATTTTCTCCTTAAATAAATAAAGTAACTATAAAATTATTATGAAAAAGGTAAAACCTGAATTTCACTAAAGGGAATAGCAATTCACAGAGTCCTTAAAGGTATATGAATATTTTATACTATTTGTAGTACTTTATTTAAAATAACAAAAAAAATGTAATACAATAATTTGAATTGTACCAGCTTTAGTTCAAAGATTTGCTCACTTTGAAATATATAATGATATTAATAAATAATTATATTCTTGTTATAAAAGATTAAGTAAATTTGTTTAGATAGATGGATGCATTACCAAACTAATATCTTGTAAACTATATACAATGATTTGTAACTTCAAAATTATTTTATTAGAAGTTATAAATAGACATATCAATAGAAAGTTTCTTATATTTTGTGTTACTCTAATAAAACCTAATTATTGTTGTAAATTATAAATATTGTTTTGTAAATAAATTGATTTTTGTGGTTATTTATGTTTCCATATTTCTATTTGTCATTCAGCACAGATACTGATTGCATTCAACAATCACTTTATTGCATACTTATAATAAATCATTCTAATTAAAATGTATATTACACTTATGAAAATGATTATTTTTATCAAGAATTGTATGGTAATTGATTCATAAATTATCATGGATTCAGAAAAACTTTTGAAGAAATTAAAATTTATTTAATCATGCATAAGAGTTATGTTAATTTATCACATATGGTTATTTCTGAGTAAAGTTACGAATTTTCATTTGTTTAATTAATTAATTGATAATAAACATTAATTTTATTATTGGACTTATTTTTGCATTTAAATACACAACTTATTATTTTAAATTGTGTATGCAATCTCTGAGTAAAGATTAAAACACAATAAAGTTTTAAATTAAAATTTACTTTAAATTAAAATTAGAATATTATTTTATTCATTTAATAAATTTTACTATTATTATTCTTACATCTTTAGTTGGAATATTATTTTAGCTCTATTTAAATAGAATTATTATAGTTAGTCACAGAGATATGATTGTAATTCTTAAAGGCTTGGAATTCAGTGGTATTTCTATGTAGTCAAGTATGTTTCTTTAATACTTATTTGACTTTAAAACAGTCTGTATATCGTAATATGGGGACACAGTCTCATGATTAAATTTATTATTATTATTATTATTATTATAATTATTATTATTATTATTATTATTATTATTATTATTATTATTATTATTATTATTATTATTATTATTATTATTATTATTATTATTATTATTATTATTATTATTATTATTATTATTATTATTATTATTATTATTATTCTCAGCTAGGCAATTATTAATTGATTAGTAATTATTTGTTTAAACAGTTATGAAATCCATAGTTACTATGATTTGATTCTTGCTTTGTACCTGCCAGCTATTCTCCTAAGTTGCTTATCTTATCTATACCTTTGATGATTCCCTTCCTGCAGGTTGCAATATATATATATATATATTATATCCCTTCCTGCAGGTTGCAATATATATATATATATATTCTGTTAAAATTGAATGCCTAACATTATGGACCTATTGTTCTAATTGATTATTTATTTTGTATATTTAATTATACTATTACAATATATATAAATATTTGAAAACCAGGCATCTTTACAAACTTGGAGCTTTAATTGTAAATATGGGGGATTTGAATATGTATCAGTTGTATGAGATAGTGTGGATAGTTGGTGGGTGCTTGAATGTCTGAATATATATATATATTATAATGGAACTGTGGGTGCTTGAATGTCTGAATATATATATATATTATAATGGAACTGTGGGGTACACCATAAGATGACATGATTACGACTCAGTAGTTGGATGACTTGAATACAATGTGTCAACCAACCTACAACAAGTCATATCCCAAATCCATGATTTGATGTCTCATTTGGGTGTGTCAGATATTACAGAATCAAAAATTGCATATAACAAAAAGAGCACATCTCACTATTGTCAGACCTAGGCCTTTGATGAGGATGCTAAAGATGTCACAATGAAATGCCTAGTTCCAAATTACATCTACTTTCAATATACTAACTTATAATTTGCTGACAATATTTTAATGTAATATAGACTAGTGCATATCCATTACATTTCTCTTTTTGGGCCCCATTACACCATGGAATTCAAACTCAGAGAGTTCTTGCAGTCAACTCTTTTCAGGGATGGACCTACTTAATTATTGACCAAATATGCCTATATATAAGCATAGATAAAAATATTGATGATGATCAATCAATTAGGAGAGCAATACATAATGATGGTAATGATCATCATCAAATCTTTAATGGTGTAAATTCTTAATGATAGTGATGATAAAACCTTTCAATAGTATGAATGCATAAATATGATGGCAAATTGGTTTAAACAATTCAATACATTTATTAATACTCTAAATATATAATAACAAATATTTACAATATATATATATATATATATATATATATTAATTTAACAAGAATGGTCTATAATCATTTTTATAGCTTAATGCATAGATTTCTGTGATTCAGATTTCATTCTGGAAATCTGTCCTCAATTAATCTTTATTTACACTATAGAAAGAAATACTTCAAAGTACAGCATACATAAAATGATATGAAATAATTCACTATATATATATATTTGAAATCAGGCACTCTTCACAAATCTAGGAGCTTAATTGTAAGTATAGAGGATTTGAACTCAGATTTTCAAGCACCCTTCAACTATCCACACTATCTCATACAACTGATACACATGACCACACACATGTAGAAAAGATTAATAATAACCAGCATATTGGTGATTATTAATCTTTTCTACATGTGTGTGGTCATGTGTATCAGTTGTATGAGATAGTGTGGATAGTTGAAGGGTGCTTGAAAATCTGAGTTCAAATCCTCTATACTTATATATATATATATATATATATATATATATATATATATATATATATATATATATATATATATATAACAAAAAGAAAAAAAGAGAGTTCAGTAATTCTAACTCTACCCCACTAATATGCTTATTAAAATGATATTTCTAGGTTGGGTAAATATATTTATAACTTTTTTTAAATAAAATTATATATAGTCCCACTCCCATCTATGTGTATATAAGTCATAGTAAAGAATAATAAAAGATAAGTAAAAGACTATTTATTCAAGTTGATTAATTATGCACTCAGAAATAAAATGATTACAATTAGATATTATTAAAAACTTATTAGTAATTGATAAAGTTTGGTTTGTTCTAAAGTTTGCCCTCAATCTTAAATATATTAAAAAAACTTACTTGAGGTCGCTATGTTGAATTAGTGTTCAATTTCCAGAAGGATCTGTAAATTTACTTTTATTAAAAATTATTCATATTTTTATTAATTATGATCCCTACTCCCCTTTGTATATCAACATATGATACATATGATATTCACTGCTCCCACTTTCAACATGCAGGTGATTGAATTTGAAAAATGAATCTTGAATACACAATAAGAAAAAAAAAACTACAATACATGAACTTTCAAATAGCAATAATAAAAACAAAAAAATAATAAAAATCACATACATCAATATATATATATATATATATATATCCTGAGGAAAGCAAGCATTCTCTACACAGTTAAGAGTTTATAAACTTAAATGTCAATCTCCATGCATAATGTTCTTGTTCACCAACTCTGTTGATATTTATATATTTCATGCTGCTTGGTTAAAACAAACACATACAAATTATCTCTTCAGAACGTATATAATTCCATTGAAGATTGGTGTTCACCAGCATTTTGTAAAATAGACATTTTGATGGAAACTTTTAAAATGACATCAAAGATAACTTTGGAAATGCCTACAGTATTGGGTTTTTTTTACCCCATACACATTGTAATGACTATTTTATCAATCATTATTAATTATATTGTAGCTTCAGTAAATATAAGAAAATAGTTTAAAAAACAATTTTTAGTATTTTCATGTTTTTTTCTTATTTCCAAAACAACGATTTCCAACTTGCAGAATAAATTAAGTCATTGGTTCATTCCTGCTGATTATGAATTGAAGTTTAAATTTTTAGTTTTCTTCTATCCAAATTATAAAGATTTTATATTACTTTTAAAATATAGACATTAAGATTTTACTGTTTTAAACATTGAATCATTTTTTCTTTTTTCTTTTAAAATAAAAAATAAAAGACTTTATATATGTGCTATCAGTTTAGTTGTTAGACCACAAGTGAAGAAACGCTAGTTTGTTTTTCTCATGCTAGCTAAAGTCTATTGTTTCAAACTAACCAAAAAAAACAAATTATTATTATTATTATTATTATTATTATTATTATTATTATTATTATTATTATTATTATTATTATTATTATTATTATTATTATCATCATCATCATCATCATCATCATTATTATTATTATTATTATTATTATTATTTTATTCAATCTTTATTATTCCAAACCTGATCACTTAGCAACTATTTTGACCTTTGATTATGTCTGTCCTATAAGTCAATTAATTATTATTTTAGTTAATGATATTAAATGAAGAAAAAAAAATAGTTTTTACAATTAGACAAACATATTAGTTTATATGTATGTTTATATACGTATATGCTTCATATGTATAAGCAGGTATATAGGATATTTTATTTACTACCACTTGGTCTGAATTCAAACATTATGAAAAAACTGGGATTGGTGTGATGGTTGGTTGTAAGCCATCTCTTACAATATATATTTATATATATATATATTGTAACTGGACCACCATACAACCCCTTCATTACATCGGTTGTAACAATTTCCTGATGAGCATGTTGCAGGAAGGAACTATTGATTGGCATTCTACAATGCAGATGTTATCCCCACCTACAACAATATTTCCTGCTCATCAGAGGATGTAGCACCATAGAGACTAAAAGCATCTAGACATTTCTGTGTTTGGTTTTTCAAATGGCACCATTAGAGTTTCATCTTACTACATTCTGACTTACCTAGGTCTAGTTATGCCAGACGTAGCTCAGAAGGCATGAAATTCTTGTGAACAAGTGCACTGAATGACAAATGATGCAATAAGAACATATAGAATTGAACAACAGGATAACTAAAATTAATTTTAAGTAACAACAATTTTATTTAACAAATTAATTTGCAAGTCCTTCTAATAAAGTTCATTCATATCCATGTGATGACTCATTTTCAGTTCATTTATGAAAATGTTAGAAGCAGTTTGTTGATCAATAGTTCATTTACAAGTCATTCTAATAAATTTCATCCTTCATTTCAAATGAAGGCTAATTTTGATTTATCTTAGGTAAAGAATTTAAAGGGTCTTTTATCAAGTAGACATCTACCAATATTGCATGGATATTTTTCAACTCTTTATTCTATATCTGTACATCCTTTTTAGGTAGGTAAATAGGTAAGATGAGCTATTCCAGATCTGTAAGGTTTCTATAATTCAGTCAAGTATCAATGTACATTGGTGCTCATAAGTTTCATTATTTTCTTTGTATACAATCAAGATGCATGTAAGCATTTGTAATTTTATAGTACTTCATTATTTTATTTTATTTATCAAAACAGGTAATGTAAACAATTCTTGGTTTGTGGACTATTCATAGTCCAGTCAGTGTAAATGTGCATCTATGTGCATAAATTTAATTACTTTCTTCACATAATACCAATATGCAGGTAAGCATTTATAATCCATATAGTATTTCATTATTTTTTTTTCTAATCTATCAAATCAGGTAGTGTAAACAATTCAGGGTTTGTGGACTATTCATAATCCAATCAGTGTAAATGTGCATCTATGTGCATAAGTTTCATTATTTTCTTCACATAATACCAATATGCAGGTAAGCATTTATAATCCATATAGTATTTTATTATTTTATTTATATACCATCGAGATGCATGTAAGCATTTGTAATTTTTATTTAGTGATATAGCATAACCATCATTATTTAGTCTGCCACAGATGTATACTTCTTCATATAAGTTGGTCAGCAGCTGCATTTATTTATTAACCAGATAGTTATATGTAATAGCTCAGTATTTCTGGTTCTTCTAGGTATACTTATTTTTAAATCAATATTATCAATCATTATAAGTATTCATTTTTTTGAGTTTATTTTAATTCAAATGTATCTGTAGATGAGAAGTCAATCCTTATTAAAAATGCATTTTGATTATAGGTATTTTAGTATTTATAATTTATCTTTAATAAAACGTATTTCCATAGCTAAATTTATTCATAATTTTCCTTTTTTTAAGAAAGATGTTTCGTTTTATCTTTTATAAACACATATAAATATTGAATAAAATGCCTTTTGATTATTGACATTTAAGACATCTACTATTAATGATTTATTATTAATAAAACATATTTTTACATAGCTAACTTTATTCATAAATTCCTTTTTTTTAGAATGATGTTTTGTTTGGTCTTTTATAAACACATATAAGTATTGAATAAAATGCCTTTTGATTATCGATGTTTAAGACATCTAGTATTTACAATTTATTACCAATAAAATGTATTTTTGTGTAGCTAAATTTATTCATAATTTTCTTTTTTTTTTTAAGAAAGTATGTTTTGTTTGGTCTTTTATAAACACATATAAGTATTGAATAAAATATAAAATCATTACCTTCATTTTTATCCAGTTGTTTCCTTCATATCCATGATGTGACTGCATTAAAAAGGGGGCATTGATTTTAGCTGAATGGCATTATTTACTTTCTATGATGTTTATCCAGGCAAATCTTGGAGAAACATGGCTTGGAATGAAGACAGGAAGCTGTTGTCATTTAGCCTTTCATTGTTATAATTTCCTTAATAATGTTTTCTTTTTCCATTATTAACAGTGGCTGAAAAGGTTTTATTCCAAGGTGATGAAAATCAGAGTTAAGTAACACTTAAATAAGAATTTTAACTTTTTAATTCTTCACTTTTCTTATTATCTTTTTTCAAAAAATCTTTCGAAAAAAATCTTTTTTAAACATACACTTTAAAAACTTTTTTTTTAATTCCCTTCTGAACTTTCAACTTAACTATTTTATATTCTGACCTCTGGGTTGATTAAGAAGCTCAGCCCACTGTATTTTATTTGTCCCACAGCTCTCATTTAAGCCAGAGTGCTTTTTTCTTCTTAAGAATTGGACAATCTACTTTTAGCAGGATAGATAATAGATCATAAGGATTAGTTCATGTTTTCCAATTTATTAAAACTGCCTCAAGCTATTATCACACTTTATATGACAACATCATCCCAAAAATTAAAAATGTAATATTTTTAATAAATGCCAGCTTTTATTTATATTGTAATTTAAAACTATAAAATCAATAATGATTTATCTTTATTATTTTCTTTTCTCAATTATAGAAAATAATGATTTTCTTCCTTAGATTGATGAATATTAATAAAGATTTGTACTTGTTTTTTAATTGCAGATTTAAACGTATTTGTTGTCTTTTTTTTTTTTTAATTTGACCAAATTATTTTGTTAAATGGGGGGAGTGGATCTTTTGAATATATACGTGGAACAGTATATCTGTTTCAATATATATATATATATATATATATATATACATATATATATATATATATATATATATATATAAGTAAGAAAATCATACATCACATGACTTAACTTAATAAGCTTGTATTACAAATCTAAAAGTCTGAAATTTTTTAATTTTCTACTTAATAATTAAGTATCAGATAGATGCTGGGCTTGAATTGGTATTTTAGATCTAGTGTCTTAATATTCTAGTGCCTCACTGATGAATGTAATTAGCTTGAAACAGGTTTGGGAACAAAGATAATTCTAGATAAAGATTTTAAATACTTTCTCTTATGGCATTTATCAAAAAAGCTTGTTTAGAGCTATTAGCACACTCATTATCTACTATTCTAAATATTAATATAAAACTACTAAAACAGAGTTTAAATACAGATTTAGTAAGATTTATTGTACAAGTATACTTTCAATACTTTCACTTCATATCCATAGTTATGTTTATGTAAAATAATGGAGATGTGATTCATTACATGAAATGAATATGCAATGAACCAAAAATCAAATAGCTTTTAAATCAGCAAAAAATTAAAGTTCACAGCAGACTAACTATGCCATGTAAGCATTGAAAGTATACTTGGCACAATAAATCTTAAATAAATTTATATTTAAACTCTGTTTTAGTATGTTTTACTATATATATATATACACACATAAGGTGAATACTAAAAGTACATTTTCATATTGTTATTAAATAAATATTATATATTTAACTTATTTAAAGAACAAAAGAAACATCTGTTGCCTATTTTGCAACTTACAGTGACAGCACCCATTCTATAAATATTTCTTTATATAACTGCCTTTACTACTATACAAATACAGCTTTTTAAAAAATACAAGAAGCTCTGGCTATTAAATAAAAATATAACTCATGTTTAAAAAAATTACATGATATATAGGAGAATTCAAAATGCCTTAGGAAACACAAAATGGGATAAACTAGAACAATCATGAAATACTGTGGCTATATTATAGAAAGAGTTAATAATATTATTTAAAAAAAAAAAAGAGTAATATTAATGATATTTATCGTTAAATAATGTAGAGCACCTACAGTTCAATTTATTTTACAAGTTACTTTTAAATAGAATTTCATTTAAAAGTTTTAAATTGTTAAACTAAATAAATAATAAAGTCAATTTTGATTTTTAAAGCAAACAAATTGCTTTTAAATGGAATGCAAAAATAAAACACATTATTAAAACAAAATTATTAAATATACTTTTAATATTATAATTTTATATTTTATTCATTTATCAACCTCATTCTCTAGACACATACACTTAAATATCAATGCAGGACGTACACCCCCTGAAATAAATGTTATTTAAAACTGAAAAAAAAATAAGAAGTTGATCATTTTGATTTATATGAATTGTTATCACTTCCTAATTTGCTAGACGTAGTTCATGAACATAATTTAAAAAGGAAAAACATTTATATTTCAAGGATATTTTTGCTAAATAATAATAGATTACATGAGATTTATACTATATGGATATCATAGGGAAAGAAAATCTATGAAAATTTATAGATTAAGAAATGTGGTTGCACTTTATTATTTTATACCTTGATGTTTACAATAATAGTTTCAAAATCAATTAAGGGGGAAAACAGTTTATATGAGTATAGAGTATTTATTCTTGAGGATTTTCCATATTGCACCTATGGTTTTAGATGTTGCATTAGAGGTCAAGTGGCTTCAAACATGCCATGGCATGATAGTTTCTTATCTCTTTGCTTGATAGATTCCAATTTATTCCAGAAGCTATTCAGGTGTCTTCTGGTATTACAGTCATACATGAGTGTTAATGTAGTGCAATAGCAAGCATATTGTACAAAAGTGCTAGCATGAATGTTTTCATGTATATCTTTTTTGAATGCCTGGAATATGGTATTAATATTGTAATTGGAGTTGCTAAAATGTTTTGAAATTGCTTTTCATATTTTCAAGAACATATATTCAAAGAAAAGATAATATTGTTTTCAGTATTTTTATAACAAAGGTTGAATTATTCATCAGTATTCTTGTATTCTCTTGTGTGTGTGTGTAAAAATGAAGTATAGAAGTGTACATAGAAATTCTTAGTTTATCTTGATGAGAAAACCCAGTTATTTAGGTTTAAGTGACCTGAATTTAAATTTTTTAATCAGTCATTTGTTGTTTAGATTAAATATTGGGTTATTCCCATAATCTGAAGGAGAAATTTTAATGAGACTAAATATCTGACAATGTTTATTTTTGGGACAGTAGGTGAGAAAATCAAAGTTACAAATTGAGTGAAGCAGAAAAAAGAGATTTTTGCAGAATTTAAGCGGTGATGGTTTGTCAGTTGGAATAATTTTTAAGATTACTAATGTGGGAATAATTTGAAACATGAAATTAAAAAAATTATTGCTTTTTGGATTCTGAATATAATAATTGTATGTATTCCAATGCCACTGAAAATTATTGGTTTTTGTAGTCTATTGAGTAAGATAGTAGCTATATTATTTTTCCAAAGTAGGCTACTTATTTGAGAATATATATTTCTTTTAAAACCTTTTGTGTATATTATTATATATATAGAGCTCACAAATAATACAAGCTTATTAAATTATGTCATGTGCCATCTGACTTGTTTTTTTTTTTTGTGTATATTATTATAGGTGAAAAATATAAAATCCATCTTATAATGAGGAGGTTACAAGGAGAAGTTTTAAAATAGAGAGATAGGTACAACTTAGAGAACAAGTTTGTTAGGCTTTGGTATTGTCATAACATTTTCCTTATTTATTACCAACTTAATTAAACAGAAGGGAAATATTTGAAAAAGGATTTGGGTCCCCTTCAAATCACTGTTTATTTATTTTCACTTTATTAATTAACCAAACATATTATTTGTCCATGTTAAATTCTAGTTCATATTTTGTAGTAAAATTAATCAGAATTTTTTTGTAATTTAGGAAAGACTGATACATCTTCTGTATAATTACTTAGTTGCTAGTATTGAGTTCTGGTGTGTGTGTATATATATATATATATATATATATACATACACACCAGATATATATATATATATATATATATATATATATATATATATAAATTCTTTCTCAATTGAATAATATTTAAAATTTGATGTGAAGGTATTATTTTTCATTTTAATGAAAGGCATGAAAGATATTGAGTAACTTCCTTGTATATGATAGACTTGCTTAGATGTGTAGTTATCAATATTTGAAAGATATTTTATTATAAATAATTTAGGTGGTCAAAAACAAAGATGGTATTACATGAATGCTTGGATGATATGAGTAAGGGAAAAGAAAGTAGTTTTGCACTGAATTTCTTAGTGTGAAGAGAGTAGTATATTCAAGATCCCAATGAAGTTTGAAGGAGGGATGAATGCCTCCCTGCTCTAGAGTTTTCTATTTAATTGATAAATAGTTGTTATAATATATTGTTACTTGTATATATTGTGGCTTCACTGTTTTCTTTAGTAAGTACTTTGATGGTTGATGTTTAATTTAAGGCATATTAGATGTATTTTTGACATGTGTGAGCTTTGTTTAGGTATATATTTTTTTGTTGTTAAATATTTTCTGTTTCATATGTAGGTTTATACTAGATTTTTCTTACATTGTCACTATTGAATGATGTCAAAATTAATGATTTTATGTAGTTCATTGCTATGCTATAATCTTGTTGATGGGGGATTAGTTTTGGTAGAATGGTCAATAAGAATGGAAAGATATTCATAAATGCAATAGCAGTTTGTATAAAATCTAGTTCTAGTTGCTGAGTTTAAATAATTTGATATATATTTCTGAAATTTTGTAGAATGATTCTAATTGTTTGTTTTTTTTTTACTATTGAATTGAGCTTTTGAAGATAAGACAAGATTTATAGACATAATTAAGGCTAAATCATCTGAAAAGGGTAAGTTTTTTTTAATGAGTGGTTAAGGATATGGTATAATATCAGTGAGAGAAAATCAAGTCTATTAGTGATGTGTGTCCTTAATTATTAAATAAGTATAAATTATTTGATAACAAGTTTTCCCCAGTCATTACTAGAAAGGAAAATCTGCATATTCACTTAGACAAAAATTTCATATTTTCTAATAGTTAACATGGAAATGATGAAATTGTAAAAACAAGTTTAGATTCAGTATTAATCTATTTATAATGTGCAAACTTGTGGGAACGTAAAGAAATATAATGTTAAAAATTATTGTCATGATTAATATATGTAGGTCAATGTATAATATGTTTAATGGAATATAAAATTTTGCTATAATTAAACTAGTTGTTGCTGATGATGATTTGGATAATGTGAAAAGTTGAAAAATTGTGGAGGTGGTTATGTGGGTGAATTTGTGAGCCACTATATATGGTATTTTGCTTTAAGTAGGCCTAATATGTAAGATTGAGCAATGTCAAACCATTTAGACAATTGGAATATTTTGTTAGTATGATTTAATCCCCCCTCTAGCAAAGTAATCATATTTCATCCACCAAATTTTATCTCATTGCAGATTGGTGTGTTTCTAGAATTATTGTTTGGAGACATAGATAAATCAGTATTAGCCATTTCTATTACATTAGTATTTGAATCAACATTGACTGTGGTATTTTTGTTTTCTGAAGGATAATATAGTGCAATCATATATTCAATAGTATCTTGATCCTCTTCTAAAGAATGTTCAGGTTCTGTTTCATGGATACTATCTGCAGTAATCTTAACTTCATAGGAACAACAATTGATAGAATATCACCATTGCTTTGTGAACCTTTTACTGTCTCACTTTTCATGAGTTAAGTGATGAAGGCTTGTGTTTGGAATTATGTTCTTAATTTTGTTGAAGTTGTTGGAGAATAGTAAAAGGATATTAATAAGTTTATGATGTCTGATGATGTCTTATTGAGTTGTAGAATTTGTGAAACTTTATGAGTTTGATTGTTAATTTTGTTTTGATTTATGGTAGACTTTATGATCTTTTTGTTAGTTTTTGATGAATTTTGTTTTAGGTAAGAAGGAAAATTACCTTTTTTCAAGATCCATTCTGGTGATAGTGGGTATTTCTTAATTGCTAAGTGTGTATTAATTGCTTTTTATGTAATTAAAGTGTTCTATTAACTTGGTACATTGTTATGAGGTGGTGACAATCTTGTCACACCTGTAGAAAAACTAATCTAGGGCAGGTAATTGTTGTGTGACCTCTTTTCTTTTAATGAAAGCATTGAGGTTTGACCTTATTTGTCTTAACAGCAGTGCAGCTTTCTGATCCATAATTTGTGTAGGAATATTATTAAGGTTTATGTTTTGATATAGTTTGATTTTGAATTCAAGATTATTGCCATATATTTGATAGATATATCTTTTAAATAAATTGGTTGAAATCCTTTGACCCCCCCCCAATATTATATTAATTAATGGAAGACATCAATATTATAATTCAGATAAGAATTTTTGAGTAAACTACTGAATAACTCTTTCTGTATTGATTCATTTTGATTAAAACGTAACCTAGCATTTAAATTATTTTTTGAAATTTCCTTTGTTCCTTGTTATGAAATTTATTAGCAATATATCTTCGATTAGGATGTTCTATTATTTGGTAAATAGTATTTTACAGTTTATACATATTAAATGCTTCATATAGATGTTTTAGAAATTGATATAGTGGGAACATTATACTGTTGATAACTAATATTATCAATTTTTTTGTGAAAAACCTCTTAAATGAATTCAATAGGTGTTGGGGACTCAGGGAATTACATTTCTTCATTAGGCAGTTCAGTTCTTCATCAGTCCAAGTTTGTTGATTATCATTACCTTATGAGTTTGGAATTTTCGCTAGTAAATTAAGTTTAAGTTGAATGATGAAATCAGGGAGCTGTAAATTGATTTTTTTTTTTTTTTAGTTTCGTTGATATCATAATTATTGTCAGTATTTTTTAAAATTTGAAAAGCTTTGTTAATTGAAAAGTTAATTGAAAGATTAAAAGTGTTTTCCATAGAAATAGATATATTATGCAATTGGGATATCCTCCTTTCAATCTAAATATTAATTTATTAATTCCTATGTTTCTATATAACTCTAGTATATTAAAATAAATGGAATGCTAATTTTTAACATGTAATAATAAATAAACACATTAAAATTTTAACTTTAAACATTCCAATGATGTGATCTAAGACACACACTTTGCCCTCTATCGGGATAAATTATTTACCTCATGTGCTACTTCAAAATTTTATTTAATTAATAAAAAAACTTGAATATTTATTGGAATAGAAATAACCAGTAATGTTATTTATGTTCTATCATATCAAATTTAGCACATAATTAAATAATTTTAAATAGTTTTAACTTTGGCTTTCCATTACTGAATAATATACTTTCAACATTGTAGATAATATAGAGAAAAGAAATTAAAATAAAAATACTATCAGACTTGAAAATGTAGTATATGAATACTGATACATAAAATATAATTTTTAGTCCTAAATAGTCATTTTCTAAAAATATAAAATGAAATAATCACACTTATGTATATTAACTTTTGAATACTGATATAGTCAGGTACCTACATTCTATTTTACATTTACTTGACTCTTTAAAACAATGTATCAAAAATACTGCTATAACTAATCAATAAATTTAAAATTCAGTATATTTTATATACACAAAATATATGTACATAAATATTTTTAAAAATATAACTGAAGATACAAAATAAAAATAAAATATTTATGTGCATATTTACAAAAAATATATATTATTTTATTGTTTAGAAATGAATCTAATTTTAATATCTTCATTTTCAACATTAGAATGTTTCTTTTTGATAAAGAAATGTAAAAATACAACTTATATTGTTCATTGATAGTATTTATTATTTTTCATCACTTTTTAAATGAAATATCAAAATAAAACTGACATCTAGTAATCTCAGAGTACCAGCCATTTTGATTTTAAAAAAATTGTTAACTTGCTGACTTGTATACAGTTGTTTGGAAGAAATATCTTATTTAAAGACTTTTATAGAAAAATAATTGCTGGTTAAGAATATGCATTAGAATTTTTAGGCTATAATGATCTTCTTAACAAAGTACCACATTTTCTCAGAAATGCCTTGGCAAAAAACTCAATAATAAATCAGACATATTTCTAGCCTTTCTTCATTTGGGATGTGCACACAGTTTATTGGCTGGCAGTAATCAAAGTAAATAATTTTCCTGACTTTAGTCTTCTTTTATGTTGTTGTTACAAAACTAGCTCATATTTATTTTGTTTATTTTATTCTGATTCATATTAAATAAAGAAAAAAATATATGAAAAATGATAAATTTAAAACTGATCTTTATTTTGCTCATTTAATAAGAATTTCATCAAAGTTCATGACACAAATGACCACATTTTTATTTTTCCTGTCTCACCTTTTCAAAGTCAAATAAGAAATTAAAAAATTTTCCCAAGATAAATATTAATAACAATAAATGTTCCAATTATATCTGTCAATAAGGAAGTTTTTTTTTTGAGGTTTGAAATTATGCATTTAATTTATAAAGTAATTTGTAAGTCACTAAACATTACACTTGACTTTATTTCATTCTCTTCCTATTCACTCCCCCAAAATCAGCATTGTTTAAATCCAAATAAAAAATTGGAAAGACAAATAATACTAAAAGTTTAAAACAAACTTGTCAATTACAAGTGATAAAATATTTTAAATTACACATTTAATTTATAAATTAATTTCTAAGTCAGTATTGTATAGAATTTTACAGCAAATCACTTTTCTAATTAAAAATTATTTTGAATTTATCAACTAATTTTTCCAGTACTATTTCATGAAATCAGCTCAGTTTTTAAAGAATCACTAAACATAAAATAGAATGTAAGTCTCCTGCTTTATCACTATCAGCATTTATTCTGTTAATAATAAACATTAAACACCTGTTTTAATAAAGCAATATAAAATCATATCCATGTACCAATATACAAATGTATATCTATTTTCTATTTTTATGTTTCATCAGCCTCAAACTCTAGATATGTGTTCTGAAATATCAACTTTAGGCACACACTCTATAATAAATATTATGTTGTTTAACACTCAAAGAAATTTAAGAAATAACTTACTTTGATTTTGTGAATCACTTCTGCTTCCTAATTTGCAAAATATAGACATTAAAGATAATTTGGAGAAACTTTCTTGTATTACATGTTAATTCAATAATGCAAATATTATTTAACTATTCTGAGTGCCAGTTAGTACTCAATTTATGATCTTGAAAATATTTTTATATACATAGATATTAAATAGCAAAATTTTTTCAAGGTGGCTAAAAATAACTCATCTATTCTTAAGCATATAGCAATTCAAAATACTGCACAGAGACTCTAAAGAACAAGTTATTGGAAGATAATGTACTTTGAAACTAACAATATTTATTGGAATTTTTTTATAAATTACATATTGCTAAATTTATAGTTTAAAATTAAATCATTTTTATCTCATAAATAATAAATCATTATTTTTTTAACTGGATTAAAATAAGTTCACCTATTTATAAGATGACAATAATTCAAAATTCTGTATAGGAGCGCCTAGAGAGCAAGAATACAGTAACAAAAATTTACCTACAAAACATTTAAAAATTTTTTTTTTTTACTTTTATATATTTTCAATAATTGTATTTTTTAAATCTGAATATAGAAAGTTAGCTACAATAACTAATGGACTCTTAATTTAATTTTAATTTTAATTTCTATTATAAATAAATGTAAATTTTCATATGCAAGTCTGTAATAGTTTTAAAATCCTTGATTATTTTTATAATTATTATTATTAAATTTTATTTAAAATTCAAAATAACTATCAATGGTCAATTACAGAATGCATATTAAAATAATAATTATCGAAAAGCCTTAGCATTAATCAAAATGATATAGAGGTAAAAAAAAAAATTGGAAAAAGTCATAACAGATAGTTTTAACAATGAGACCACATCTTGTATTTTAGTTCTAGATGTTTGCAGAATTGATTGAAATCAAGACTAAGTATATTATTCCCAAAATCCTTATTATTTGTGCTGATTGTATGAAATCTGACAGAAAATCTAAGACCATCTTAATGGCAAAAAATTAGATTAAGAAGTCTATGTGATTTAATATAATATTAAGAAGAATTGGAGGATATTCTTGAAACTAAATCTGAAGTAGTCACAAATTTGGAGATGATCATGTATAATTATGTAATGACTCTGATATTTTTTGCATCAATGAAAATGTTAGGATTGTCAGAAAAATTATATTAAAAGTATTTGGAAAATACATATTGGAGTTCAGAATATCTCTTTTAGCAAACCGAATTCCAAAATTGGGAAGATCAATGAAAGGAAAAGTTTATATTTTGTTTACCTTGTCTACTATAATGTCTATTATTTTAAATACCATATTCACTATGGTATTAAGATGATGGTTGAAGAAAGAATTATTGAAAAAAGTAATTCCAAGATCTTTCTGACATTTTTAAAACGATTTTAAAATCATAAATAGAATGGGAAAACTGTAAAATTTCAGATTTTTTTGAATAGGAACCAATAGAACATTTGTCTTTACTGATCACAATTTTTCTTTTAATACAACATATAGTAAAAATATATCATTTTGCAGTAAAGAGCAATCAGAAAAAAAATTAATGCATCTGAAAATTTTTAATCATCAGCACAACAAAGATAGTTGTAATATTGTGCACTATCTCTGAGAACAATTAACAAAATCAGAAGGCTACAATGGGTTACTCCAATTGAGCAAGACCAATTCTATAATGTATGAATAATTCAAACCATTTCATCAGTGATTTTGAAAATCATAAATTATATAATTTGGCTAAGAAAATATTATGATAAATGTTGTCAAATCAAATAACATCAAGCTTTCTCTGTTCTTCTACAGCATCAGTAAATGATCAGAGATGATGATGAGGTTAGTTTCAATTGACTTATTGTGTAAGTAATCATGTTGAATCAGGGTAAAAGTTTGCTAAAAATGTTAAATAATTTTGTCATAAACACATTTCTCAAGAATAAGTAGGTCTATAATTGTTAGCTAAATTTTTATATCCATTTTAATATACACCTAGGCCTC
This sequence comes from Epiperipatus broadwayi, assembly GCA_028023455.1. Classification (NCBI taxonomy): domain Eukaryota; kingdom Metazoa; phylum Onychophora; class Udeonychophora; order Euonychophora; family Peripatidae; genus Epiperipatus; species Epiperipatus broadwayi. Next base: position 256,210 of record JAQFVV010006280.1, on the reverse strand, counting down.
ACTTAGCAATTGGATACTTAGTGATATTTCACAATAGCGATCATCAATTTGTATCCACTACTTTGATTTACAATTGATTATTCACTATAACAATCGGGAAAAAAAATTTTTTTTAATTTTTCGGCAGCCATCTTGAATTTTGCATCATTGATGATGGTGAGAATAGGTATTTTAATGTCATTTTGCCCAAAAAATAACCGACTTATAGCAAATATAAAATAAAACAAAAATAAACTTAGCGTATGTTTTAGAAAATTAGTACAGTTAGATTTTTTTTTCTTTTAAAATAAATTGATTTTTTTTTTTTAAAGTTGAATGATTTATGATATGCATACACGTTTGTTACTCTGGTATACAGTAATAAGACTTTATGCTCAATTAAATAATTTTTAATTAAACATTGTTTTTTAAATTTAATAATTTCAGATAAATAATAAACATAAATGTACAGTAATATGTACTGTAATACAATTTTTTTAAAAAAAGTACTTTAGTATGATTTTTTTTTTCATTATGATGAAAAACTTCTGCGGAAGAATATAGAAACTTAAATTAAAATTTAGTTTCACTTTCTCTTTCTTTTTGCTGTACTGTACTTTTTAAACACAGAAAATATGCATTTTTTTCCTAGTGATATAAAACTTTTCTTTTTAGATACTGTACAGTTTACACGTACACTGTATTCAATAAATAATTTTTTTAATATGTATCTATTCCCAAGTTAGTGTAATTTTTTAGCTTTAGGAACTGATCAATTTTTTCCCATAGACCCCTAATATAAATACGTATTCTGTATATCATATTCTTGCTTAATGATGAGTTCTGGAGAATCAATTGCCATCACTAAGGGGGATATGGGTGTATATGAAAAAAATTGTTGCCATTTCTAGAGTTGTTGGGTAACTGCCATTTTAAAAAAAAAAAAATTAAATACATGATAGAGAGGAGATGCAATAAATTTAGCACAACCTTTATATATAAAAGGAGAAATATTATCAGGTGCTAAACTAGAGTTCATATGAGCTTCATTATAAAATTCAAAAAAAGAATCGAAGGTTATTTTTTCTGTATAAGAAATATTGAAAATACTAGAAATAAAATGAGCTTGAGAGGAATTAGCAAAGTATTTAGCAAAATTATCTGCCTTTAATGTGGTGTTAGTATAATCCTATAATTTCCTTTTGCTTAAACGAAATCTTTGATTAGGGACCAGAATTTTGGAGTATTATTACAAATATTGGATTTTCACATTTTATATACATTTTTCATAATCCAGCAGATGCATTTGGATAATATTTTAAAAGAAATAAAATTATTATAAATGTTGCCATTTTTGATTTGAGGTATTGTCTGTGATAGTATGATTTTTTTATTATTAGAATTGCTGAGAACCATTGAGAAAAATGATTATTTGAGATAATTTTTGTTTTAATATAAGAATCTAACTGATTATTTAATGTACATATAAAAAATTCAATGCCAAAATTATTATCAGACAAGATATAGAGAGATTCAAATCAAATTTAAAAAGCTTCAAATATAGACCCAAATAATCACCCCTTCTGTAATTCCGTCCAGTAAATTGAAAGAAAATATATCTAGAGTAATAAATTTTAATATCAAATTCAATTGGAGGATGGTGGTCATTATTAGAAAAGAGTAAAGATAAAAAATATTACAATTAATTGTGAAAATATAGCTAAGAAAGCAGTTTAGAATTGCAACATCCTAGAAGCTGTTGAGGATAAAATTGGAAGGATGGTGCTGTCAACATGCAGATTAAGAATATTGAAGTCACCAGTAATTATATAGTGGGAGTAATATAAAATAAAAAAATTCTCAAAGAAACATAGTAGTTCATTTAATTCATATAGGGAAGTACTAGATTTAATGTAAATATTATAGAAACACGTTTTCTGATTGTTATTTAAAACTACTCACATCAAGTAGGTTATTTATTAAGGGAAAAGATAGCAAGATGGATTTACTTACCAAGCCCTGTTTAATTGCTATAAGAGTGCCATTATTTTTAGTGGCAATTTCTGGAGATCTATCATTGTGAAAGAGAAACTTGGGTGTAAAAATTATATACAATTAATATCTTCTTAAGTGTATATTTTTTCGTATTTTGTTTTTTATAAAATTTATTCTTAACCAATGATGAAAGGAAAAAGTTGTTTATTCAGTATTTATTGGATGCATGGCTTTAAAAATGTGGTTCCTTCTCATAAACAGATTATTTCACTTTAGTATTTCTGTCAATAAAAATACCTACCATATGCAAAGTAAAAGATTTATTTTGTTAATTATTATAAAATTATGTATAAAATAATTATTTAAAAATATAGCTTGCAAAAGAAATTTGGAAAGGAAGACAGAATCAAATGTAAGTCAAGTATATATGTAGTTCCTATTATATACTATTAACAAAAGCTTTTACAAAGTAATTGAAGTTAATTAACGAGTTTTGCATTTGTTGCCATCAATCAAAATATCAAAAATAATCTGCTTTATATGTGAATAAGTTAATAATCTATGAAAACTATAATTAAAATTTGTTTTTCCCCTTATCATCTCTATACAGTAAAAACATCAAGTGAATTCTCCTAATTAAATGGATATCATAAAAAAAAGGAATCTATGTATCATTTTACACACATACAAAAGACTAACAAATGCTTAAATCCAAAATACTTTCTCTGAAAAAATTTATATCGCAAATAAATTCTTGCATGCAAACAGATATACACATAATGTATGTTTTATCTATATTTTCAATAAGATAAGTATATTTTAAACAAACATGCAATTTATTAAACAAACTGTAGGAATATAATAATAATGTTCAATAATTCAATAAATATTTGAAATATATTTAGTCTTCAGTGAAACTTTAATATTATAAAACTTTATTAGTTATTTCCAAGCATTTATCAAGAGAATAAATAAAATTTTACTAGAAGTTATAAATAAATTAAAGGGATACTACGATTTAATATTTTAGAAATGCTTAAAACTTTAATTTCTCAATAAATTCTTGAAATATATGAATAGCGATATCTGAACAAGATAATTTACAGTCAAAATAAATTCCATGCTCAATATGCACTATTCAATGATCCCAAGACTAACCTCTTATACACATCTTTATTATTTATTTAGTATTAATAAACATTCAAATTACTATATTAATAACATATAATAATGAATAAATATTAAATTAACCCATCGCAATTTAAACAACTACTTTCAATCTTAGATACTTTTCCACCAACCACGGGAATAAAAGTTGTTAACAAATAGGAATTGATTAAAGGGATGTGTTTTTATTTATTATTATTAGTGTTATGTTCCAATTAATATGAATTAAGCTGACCCACAAAAGCAATACAATTTTGAACAGAATAATAATGTATCATAAAGATATGTGCTTGTACATGAATAGGTCATACATTTTAAAGAACATCATAAAAATTAAGGAAGAAATAAAACTAGAATGATTTGTAATATATAGTAGAGTTGCAAAACTATGATATAACAGGTTAAAATAACAAATTATTAAAGAAATGCACAAGAGAAGGTGCCCTAAATCATACTATGGTGGAATGACATTGTAAAGATTCCTTTATGATAAATACTAGTTAAAAATATTTGACTATGTAACTCTATATAAATTGATAAGCTAAGTAAAAAGATAATGAAGTATTTCCATCTGAAGTTATTTAACCTGCATAAATGATCATAGGAAATATAAAATTTGTAGTCATGTCTTTGACTCAAATGATATTATTAAAATATGCAAGTAGGAACAATATTGCTAATTAAACTGTGAGATATTCAATCTTATATTTTATTAGTGATATTTATAGATTAAAACTACTAAAATAATACATAAATTTCATTAGTGTGTTATAATTGGAATTTCAAAAGTTTATCTAATTGAATATCTGAATCAGCTACAAATTTCATTTCATTCAATATATATTTATTAAAATGAGTAAGTAATAGGTATTTAAGAAGACATACTGATATTATTTTTGTCTAATAAATGTAGAGATATAGCTATGTTATTTTCGTACTCACTCATTATACACACATAATTTAGAAACATTAGCTTACAAAATATTAAGACGAATTTTAAAAAAACTGAATTCCTTTTACAAAATAGTTCGAGTAAAATTATGGTATTTTAAAGGATTCATTTGGAACTTCAAATAGTGATATGTTGCTTTAACTGAAGAAAGATAATCAAGTCTAATAATTACAAAGCAATAAAAGTGAGATAATTTAGATTAATCCAGTATTCTATGAATGAATTTTCCTGGAAAAATTATGGGTGAATAAATTTATAAAGTCACTTGCTTTATTTAATCCGATGTTTGGTTAATATTTGTTGTGATATTTTGTTCTTGGTTAATGAAAATTTACTATGTTGATTGGTATTTTGTGAAGCTATTAAGATATACATAAAATGGAATAAGATCAGTAGTGAGTTCATATTTTTCTATATTCTGATTGGTATTCAGGGTAATGCAATGATAATGTATAGGATTTATTAAAATAGACTTGATTTGTTAATTAAAAGTTTTAAAGAGATTCTAATTATATAATGATATATATGTGTTCATATTGTAATAAAGATAGATGATATCGATATTTTATGTATTTATTAAAGTATTTCAAGATTTTTCACACCTCATTTTATGGTTATATTTTTGATGCATGCAAATTATTTACCAATAATTCAGATATTTATCCTTTTCATTTTGAAATATAAATTTTATTAGAATTAATAATTATTTGTGTCAAATCTACAGTAACATCACTATCTAAGGTCTATCTGTCCTTGTTGGGAAAGGAAGCACTACTTAATGCTATAATATTGACCAAAATAACATATTATCTAGCAGGATTTCCCCCCACATGCAAATTTATCCAAAAAATTGAAACCTTATGCAGAAAACTTTGCTGGGGAGGTAAGACTCCCATCATTAGCCTCAACATTTTACAAAAACCCAAACTTCTTAATGGCCTTAGCCTTCACTCGCTAAAGATTTTTTATCTCCAATGAACTCATAATATACTATTCATGATTTTTAAGGATAATCCCAATATGGAATGCCCTTCCCCAAGGAAAAAATAGAGTGTACCGATTGACCTCCACCTAGATGGAGAAGTATTTGGTTACAAAAACAAGTTACAGTGATTATTCAAAACTTCCAGTTGTTGGGTTCCCTTTTTTAGGGGAAATTATCATATTGGAAAGTTTATCAATTAATGTTTCCTGGGAAAACTAAATCCATTAATATACTTCCAATAGGGATCGCTCAATTTTCCAAATTAACAAAATTCATCAAACTGAGTCCAAAATTGTTGATTTTTTAATAAAAATCATCCTTGGAGCACTTCCTACTGTGGCCTTTCTCCACTACCAAAGGGGTTACAATATCAACCCCCTTTGTCCCCTATGTAACAAACAGAATGAATCAATTGGCCACATTCTGGATGAAAGTGATTTGTGGACTTATCTCTGTAATATAGCATTAGACTGAATAAATGGCAATGACCCAGCTAACATTTTTCTTAATGCAGCAATTAAAAAGGGTCAATTCAGAACAATAAGACTGGCCACTTTCATTAACTTCTCAATAGGGACTGACAGATGTAGTATGATATTTGATCATGGCTGTGATGATTCAATGGTTAACTGATTTTTCAAATCCCTCCACAAGATAAAAGATGAGGATAGATGAACTTGTCAGCCTTAGCTAATTGACCAAACATGGAACCAGATAAGGCTAGAGTCCTAATTCATGCATTTCTTAGGTCCAAAACTTGAACTTTCTCCCATCCACTGAATAAATAAGATATCACATCTTTCACTTAAGAATAATCTAAACTTTAACTATGTAGATCTTTCATACATCCTATATATTTAACACACAAACTTTGCATTAGTTACATACTATACAATTAATTTACCTATATCAACTTGTAAATATTGTTGTAATCCTCATTACTCTTTGGGCCAGGATAATCATTAATCAATGGAATTTCCAAACCTTATACATAGGTTTGACTTACTTTATATTCCTAGCTAATTAAGCACATGATGCACTGCCTTAAGACATTAGTGTAATCTTTGATTTTATTTATATTTAACTATGTTTCTTTCATACTTGCAGTAATTAACTATCATGATTTTCCTATGCTGCTCCTGAGACTATATTACTGATCTAATACAACTTTTAAATTTTTCTATATACATGGCTTTCATACCACACTTATATGTATACATTGAAACTTTCTTATTGTCATTATTTTTTTATCCTTTGTATCCACTCTAATGTGTAAATAAAGTTTTAGTTTTTGAAAGTAGAAATATTAAAATTGTAAAATAAAGCCAAAATGTTGTAACAAATAAAAAAAACACTTGCATTCTTTTACTCTATGAATCTAAAGTTGAATTTTCACATTTAATCTCTATTAAGAAGCATTTAAAAATAGTTCTGTTGTTTTGAACAAGCTTTAAAAATTCTAGAATACATTATATGTAGATAAAATAGAAAAATGTATCTTAAACTCACTACTCTGCAAATGCTTACCCAGATTCTCTTCACAAAATAGTTGTTTTGGAAATGATACGCAACTGGATAGTGAACTGCCATGTATTGAAAGTTTTTTTTTTCATGTTTTAGAATTAAGTTAAAATTAAATATCATAATTTATGAACCAATACTTGAATGGATAATTAAGTTGACTATGAACTAGTAAGTTAGTGAAACAAATTATAAGCTTTCTTGAAAATCTGAATAACATGGATGCTCATTCAGGCCACTGAGATGTTCATGCCTATTCAGATTTGAATACCAAAACAAGAGTATAATAGGCAGTATCTAGGATTTTTCAAAAACTTTTTCTTCAATGTACTAATTGGCAATCAAATTATAGAAAAATTAAAATTTAATTTTTCCATAAATCTTTTTATTTGATTGCATATGTAAGTTGATGAAAAAGATGTTGGTCAGATTTAATAGGCATGGCAGGGAAATAGAGTGGATTGCTGTTTACTCATGCATCAAAAAATCTAATAAAGATAGTTTTAGTTCATATAGATAAAATTCCTGTTATATAGATTAAAATGTAAAAGGAAGTATCGGATTGTAATTTTTAACATATAAATAAACTCTTAATTTCTAAAAAAAAATTATGCATGTTTTTTATTCTGTGATATATTCAGTTTTATTTTTAATTCCTAGTTCTTAATAATATTTGCTAAGAGACTCCCAAAAATCTTTAAATCTACTTTTTAGCAGTGTATATGTAAGAATATGCATATTTATAAATTTTATAGATTTAAATTTTTATTTGAAACGTTATTTTGTTAATAACAGTAATTTGTTATGAATTCACATTTGTGTCTTCACTTTCTTATGAAAATTATGGCAGAGTAAAAAGTTTTTATTTATTTATTAAATCATCTATATATTTTGAAATGTATCATCCACTTTTATTTCCCTGAACATTATAAAACAACTATTATAAAAATATTTGTTTTATAATTTCAAAGAAAAATAAATTATTTAAAAAGACCTAAGAACATTTTGTAAATGCTTCAGTAATCAATTATTTCAGCATTTGATCATTTTCTATGTTACTCTTTTAAAATTTGAAATAAGGTGAAATTTTTCAAGAATAAGAGCTGAAAAATTGAACATTGGTTACCCTTAGGCAAAATTCAATTATTGGTAATTGAAAAACAGGAATAAAAGAATTTCTTAAATAATATCAACTAAATAATATTTGAAAACTTTCTGATTATTATCGAAAAAAGGATAAAAGTTGTATAAAGAGTTTAATTTTTTATTGAAAATAAACTTAAAAAGCAAAACATATCTTGAGATAACTTCTGGGTAAACCTAGACAAAAATTATAAGATTATGTTAACATTAATCTTTTCTTGTAGGGGGTACAATTTCTCACTATAAAATAACTTTAAATAGAATATTGTATAGAAGAAAATTAAAATAAAAAAATAGGAAAAATGAAAGGCAAAGTAAAGTATTTTCAAATAAATTTAATATATATATTTCTTTTTCTTTACGGTTTTAAATTTATTTATTTATTTTTGCTTTTTCGTACAGAAAAAAATATGGTAATGTTTTAAAAATTTATTAACGTCAACATTAAAAATATATTTAAAGTAACACGTCATCATTAGCGGGGGGTCATGTGATATTTGAGCGTCAGAAATGAGACACAGCTTCCATTCACAAACTTTTAAGACAAATTTATCATTCTATTATTACTTTAAATTACGCAGGGAAAGCAAAGAAATTAATTTATACATACATATATTATTTTGTATACTATTCATTCTTTATTTAATAATTATTTTATTTATAGTAATTTAATGAAGAAAATACAAAAGAACAAAATTTGATATATGTCATCGATATTTATTTTCACTTGAAAATGTTCATATAAAATGTTGTTAGAAATATTTGGTATACTCATTAGTTTAAGCATATTAAGTAAAATATATTAGCTATTCCTATTTATCATTATTTTATAAATACATTTTTTTAAACTCTATGATCAAAACAACAACAACAACAAAAAACAATACCCAGATAGATATTCACTATCAAAAATTAAATTGTATGACCTTCAGTGAAATTATCTACTTACTGATTAATATCTGGTAAAATTAAAATATATAGAGAAAAAATAGTTTTTTTAATATTTGCTTTATTACTGCCTAGCATGCTTTCAATATATTTTTACTATATCATGTCCATGGCATATAGAGGTGTGATTAAATTGTTCTTTATATCAATGTTTAATGAATGTTCACATATTCAATTTTAATTTTAATTTAATTATTTAAATAGCCCATGTCTTTGAAATGGGTACATTTGTTTTATTTTTGTTAATAAAAAATAGTCACCTGCTATTACATGTTTTCCTTAATCTTTCACTTTCTATGCTCTCTCTCCATGTATATTATCTCTGCTTTTGTTAGCTTGAATCTATGACCAGATCTCTGCTCATGGTCTGTAAATATTGAAGTATGTTCTTTGTCTTCTATGGCTCTATTGTATAAATATCTGCATTGAGCAAGTTCTGTTGACAAATTGGTTCTCAACAACTCATAATATGCAGTATTGCAAGCTGATTGGCTGCACTTAATTTTATAAGCCACTTGATGTGCAGAATCATTTGGTATAATGTCCTTAGAGTTATTTATTAATTGGTTAAATAAATGAGTTGTTTGAAAGCTTATATTAAATTTATTTTTATATATATTTTTAATTTATTTGCAATCTTGGTAATACAAAATAGGCTTATTCAGTTTTTAGGTTCATGTGTTGGTTGTGTGAGGATTTCTTATTTTTTTTTATAGAATCTCTTTATGGTATTTATAATTTTATTATGATTATATCCCATATTTTAGAGGTCATTTGTGTATGGTTCAATGTTGTTCTTATTATCATATTCAAACTTGCAGAGTATATGATTTCTGTATAAGAAACCCTTCAATCCCACATATTTATGTGATATTGGGGTTATTGATCTAGGGTGGATCACTTCTCTTATATTTAGGGGTTTACACAGAAATATTATTTATTATGCAAATTTGAATACAATAAAAAAACAATATTGAACAATATATACATGAACTCCAAATTATGGGATATAACCATAATAAAATCATAAACATGATAAAGAGATTGTATAAATAAAATAAAAAATCCTTATCCCAGACAAAACTTGGAACCTAAAAACTGGATAAGCCTAGCTTATATTCCAAAAATTGAACATATGTCAAAATAAATCTAATACACGTTTTCAAACCATTCCATCACTTAACCAAATAATCAATCACTCTAAAGACACTATAGCAAATAAATTGGCACATCAATTAGTCTATAGAATTAAGTGCATCCAATCAGGTTGCAATGCTGCATAATGTGGAAAGTCAAGGGCCAATTTATCAACAAAACATGTGCAACACAGATATTTATACAATAGAGCCATCAGAAACAAAGAACACCATTCAATATTTACAGACAATGAGCAAAAATCTGGTCATAGATTGAGCTAACAAAAACAGAGATAGTATAAACAGAGAGAGGAAGGATAAAGAGTGGAAGATTAAAAAAAATGTACAATAGCATTTCAAAATTTTTAAAAATATCATAATGATAAAAGGTATGTTTGATAAAATAAAAAATATGTAATTTGTTCCAACATATAACTATGAGCTATCAAAAATATCAACTATTGAAAGAGCGAATGCTTTATCTGCTCAAATGCATAATTTAAGCACATTCTACCAAAAAAAAAAAATGTTTTTTGTTATTAGTTAACTAATTAATATAAAAACATTTATTATTATTGAAATTATAGAACATGTTATTTGTAAGAGAAATACAATTAATATGGCTATATAACAAGAAATATTTATCAATATATGAAGCCTTCTGGCATCCATTGATTTCCCTGGCTTGCACTGAGTGGCAATACATATAGAGAGTTTTGCCTGTTTTAAAATATATGTAGTATTAATACTTAATATTATTGTACATTAATGCACAAGTACTTATGTTATTCATAAAAGAACACAACAATAAAAAATACTATTATATATAGTAAAACTGTAATCACACAATATATTTATGCACTTTTATCATATTTATTCAATGATAAAATACAAGAAGTTTTCAACTTTCATATATTCTACTTTCATACAATTCACTATTTTATATAAAGGGCAATAGAAAATATATGTTATAGAAGTTTTTATCAAAAAGAGAAAAAGAAGAATACAGTTCAACTATCTCGATAAATTTATAAAGAAAACATCAGACACTTATCAATAAAGTTTATTTATGTACATGCTAATATACCTCATTAAAAAATAAATACTTTAAAAACACTTTTTGATGCATTTATTATATTGTTCTACTTTACAACATTTCAAGTTTTATATATGTTTTAGGAACCAATAAAGTACGAATATTGAGAACTGCCTGTATGTATAAATTTATAAGCGTTTATTTTTTTTGCCTTTATGAAATTTTTGACAAATGACTTTTTTTTTGCTTTGTAGAAATAATTCATCTATCTAGTATATTTATACATAGGATGGAGTTTTTTTTTATTCATAGATGAAAGTTATCAATAGATAAATGTATATTTAAATAATGCATTCCATAGGCATATATTTTATTCAGGTATAAAATAAAGAAATGTATGGAAAAGAAATTTTATTTCATAATTTAAAAATGTGATGACATTGTTGTATTTATATATTGGACTATTTCCATCATCTAATATGCTTATTGAATGTCTTTAAAAAATTAACTTTATTTAAATATTCCAAATACATTCAAGTGCTATTAATAGCATATCAAACAGGTTAGTATATGCACAACGTTTTGAGAGATATTATTCTCCCCTCTTCTTTACAAAGTTGTATTATTATTATTATATAAAACATTATGCATTCTTTATTTATAGAAGATGATTTTTTTAAAACTGAATTTTAAAAAAAGTTGATGTATTTTATAATTGTATACAATATTATTTTAAATTAAAGTGAATTGTTGAATTTAAAATATTAATTTATGAAGAACTAATATTATTATTTTACTAATTAAATGGTAAAATCGTTTGCCAAAAATAATTTCTTGGAATACTGATTGATCATGTAAAATAGGGAATGACTTTTTTAAAAGGAAAACAATAAGTTGTAAGCTCACGAAATGAATTTCTAGTAAATTATGTTTTTTCTATCCCAAAAAGGCAAGCACAATTCAGATGAAGAATTTACTTTTCTATATCTTCAGTCAACATAAATAGGAATGCATTTTAAGCCAATAATTGCTGCAAAAATTATTATTTTCTTTAATTTCATAAAGGCCTGTTTTTTGTTTGCATATTTAAAACTGGATTGCCATATTGGATAAAATTATCTACTTCAGTTTATTGCTTTTATCAGCTTCTGCAATCAATTGCCAAATGAAAACTGAACTTTATTGGTAAATAAAAGCAATTTATAAATCTTTTATGAAATAATATTCATTTTAAAATAAACTTTCTGATAAATATTTTTTTATACATCTATTAATTACTAATAATATATTATCAGTTGTAAACATTGTTTAAATTTATAGTTTGTGAGAATATATTTATTTAGATTTTTTTTTTTTTAAATATTCTATTTTAAAAAATATTCTATTGAAATACTCAAATTATGGTATAAATGTGAGAAATGATAATTTAGTCTCATTTATGAAAGTTTAGTGACATCATATTTTGGTCCACATTGTAAAATATATAATCTTTGTTATTTAAAGATACTTATAATTTTAAGTTTATAATAATGTTTAATATTAATGAATATTTTATATTTATATATAGAAGTTAACTAATGCTGCATATATTGACAGTTTATATATTGTGTGATTGAATTTATTTAGTTTGATATTAATATACCAATTATAAATTTCCTACAGCTTCATTTATATAATAATTTACCTTTATAGTAAATAGTTTTATAAGAGCATGGATGATGTCATTACATATTAGTAGATATTGTTATAATGATGAATTAGTATTGATATAATTCCAATATTTTATATATGTGGTATTCAATATGGCTGCTGTTTTAATGCCATTATTTTAAGTATTTTTACAGTGTTGAGTTTATCTTATTTTTAAGAGACATTTCATTAAGTGTTTCATCTTATAAGCTCTCAGAGTATAAATTACTAGATTACTAAATACTTATATCAGTGTTGGCTAGATTTAGTTTGGCAATATGATAACTTGTCAATCTTGTATGCATTGGTTTATTTTAGTGTGTGTATTTAAATATTTATAGCTGTTACAATAACAGTATTGTCTTATTTTTTAAAATAAATTATTGCATTTGTTAAATATAGATTTTGTTTATTTTATTATTAATCATTACTTGATTAATAATTTGCATAAAATTATAAAATATTTATATACTAATTCTAATATACATGCTATATATAATATTATAGCAGTGTTTCTGATCAATGTGACCACCACTGAACAATTTAAAAGAAAAATAATATTGTATGATTAATATGTTTGGGTACAAATGGAACATTTCTAGTAAACATAACTTCTTTCTGAAGAATTTGCTTTTATTAGTTAATATTAATAAGCCAATAAGCTAATGCACATGCACTTTGTAGATTTAACTATATAAATGAATACTCTCACTTTCCAAACATAAGATAAGGTCTTTGTAAAAAGATAGAATGAATCCAGTGAATCCATCTATTATTTCAACCCAAACGTTTATGAATATTAGATAATAATTTGGTATTTAAAAAAGGTCTAAAGTTAATATCTAGTCACAACTTCTGGAAAAGATAGACATCAAACTACATTATCCATTACAATATATACAGCCATAACTCTAGTCTAAGTAGTGATAAAATTATGTGTGAAGAGAAAAATGAAATGATTCAAAGACTAAAATAAAAGTGGTGTGGTTTATTACAGAAAATGAATATGTAATGAATCCAAAAACTAATAGCATTCAAATCAAAAAATTAATGTTATCAGCAGATTGACTATGATAAATAGAATGTGGAAGGGTCAAAAGTGTACTTGGTACAATAAATATTGTTAAATTTTATATTTAAACTCTGTATGATTATTTATTTACATCAATATTTAGAATAGCAAAGAATGGAAATGTAATTATATATATATATATATATATATATTAAATCACTCCACATGGTTACAAAATTTAGCACCACTCTCTGTGAAATAAATATATAAATATATTAGAGTCTCTATTTAAAATACCGACTCAAATATATATATATATATATTTCAGAGAACTGATCTGAATTTCTTAGCCATGTGGAATGATTTAATACTTGGATATTTATTTTACTTTAACGTTAAGAAGTGGGATTATTTTCATATATATATATATATTGGAAGTTCAGTGCTATTTAGAATACTACCAAAAAATTAAATATCTAATTCGTCATTTTTAACATATTTAATTACGGAAAATAATATAATGAAAGGTATGTCTCATTAACAATGTCATTTGATAAACAATATCTTAAGTTTCCAATATTATAATTATGAATAGAATATTACTCATCAAAAACACATAAATTATTAGATTAATTAATATATTCAAATTTTATATAATAAAAAAAATATTTAATTGAAGTGCATTTATTATTATATATATGTTTAAACTAGTTACTGATTATTTAACTATCAAAACCAAACAAAATACTTTCTGAATTGTTTCTTATAATTCAACACACAGTTATTTCAATAATTAATGGCAGACGAAAATAATTAATTGCAAACATAATAGATCATTTAATTTTTTAATTATTATCGATTTAAAATTAATATACAATTCAATCTCTGTGCGATAATGTACAAAATGGTTCTTGTAAATAATTAAATAAAATATTCTTTAATGTATTAACAACAACAGTAACTGTATATATAAATTCTTTTTTTAGAGAGTAAAGTACTTTTTAAGTCTGGAATTATTAATGACTACTTTTGTCTACTTCAAAATAACTATAATATACTAGATATTATTTTATTTATAAAGCTGATTTTGAATTTATATCCATAGAGTGATTATTAGTATTTTTTAAGTGTTATGGGTGTATTCAAAAATTAACTTATGTGCATGAGTAGAGTTTGACTTCATTAAAATGATTTTTCCATTCCTTTTTTTATAAATAGAAAGTTTAACAATCTAATACAGAATTTAATGATATGCACATTCTTAAAAGATCCAAATTTGTAATTTTTTCATAATTAGAATTATAGATTAGAGATTTTTGTTAGCTCTAGTTTTCTTCTCCATGATGACTGATGATGTATTTTTTTAAATAAAGAGTTCTATGTGAGTATGACAATTTTTATTGCACTAATTAGATGTGTATAAATTCGCATAAGTTTACTTAATGTGATAAACTAGTATCCCCAATTTACCAGATCAAAAGCATCCTTAAAGTCAACATGACCTAATTTAATTTATTTTTTATTGCATACAATACTCACTCCTCTGCAAAAATAATAGCTTGCCATGCATGGTAAGATTTACTGCATAATGTAATGAGGAAAACATAGTAAGTACAAAATCATTTAACCCTATAAACATTATTTGATTTCTTATTATTTTGTAATCCAATGCAGAGTGTACTTCGCTACAAAGGAAACATTCACAATATTACAAATTAATTACAGCCAAGAACTGCTTTAAATTTCATAGGTCATATTTATATCATTTACCATCTAAACTGTAGTTAATTTGTAGTATTGTTAAACTTTCTTTTGTACCTACTCACTTGAAAGCAGTGCTAAGCTGTAGTTAATTTGTAATATTGTTAATCTTTTTCTAGTAGCAAACTGCATTTTTTATTGAATTATAATATCATTTGAATGCTTAAGAGTAATTCTTGCAAATATTTTTTGATTAATATCCTCCAATGAGATAAGATTCAGGTTGTTCATTGGGGATGCAAAGCATTTGATTAATTTTTAAGGTGGAAAATTACATTACTAGATAGGTTATATATAATAGTCACATGAACAATGTCATGCAGAATGGGAGTGATATAATTTATATTCTTGTAAATATGATCTACAATAAGAGAATTTGTTATTGAGGTGTGTGAATATAAGTGCATAATTTTGTGAAAAATTTGTTGCTTTGAGATACAATTATTCTGAAGAACTTGTAAAAGAACATTTTCTAATGATGGGTTTGAGTGTAAGTGCATAATTCTTTCAAGAATTTGAGATACATTTATTTTGAAGAAGTTGTATATAACAGTAAATAAAAAGTAGGCCATAATCAACTGCTTTTAGAATGATTTTTCAGTGGTTAAAAATTTTAATATCTATGTTGTTCTGACACAAAAGTATTTTCTTTCAACAAAACAAGTATACCAAAGGCATAAAGAGAAGTTGAATTTACATAATTTATAGTATGTTTTGTGTAAGACTAGAGATTCATTTTCTGGTTATATAGAAAGGTTATCTGCTTAATTTCATTTTTCCATTTATGGCTAAGTTTTGCATCACTCAATTCTGTTATAACTTAAAGACTTGAATTGATGGTATCAAGACATTGTCTGTTAATTGATCAGCACAACAATTATTTAGGTTTTTTTTACTAGTGTTCATATTACAGTCAAAGTGAGATTCTGCAGCTGATAAAAGTAATTACTGGCAATTAATACATAAGAGATATCAAGTATAGTTAATTTAATTTCAATAAGAAATAGATGCTAAAATATAAATTTAAAATTTTTTGCTTTATTTTGAAGGGTGCTTTGTGTACTCAAGTATGATCAGAAAATGAAACAATAGATAAGTGAATTGAATTCTTGCCATCATTAGGAGAAACAAAAAAGAGTTCAATGAGAGAAGATCATTGACCTTCAATAAATGACACACCAGTTGGACGCTAAAGTAAAAATAGTGATATCAAAGCCAGTTGATTTTCAATTAGTTTCAAAGTGCATGATATATCATTATAAGAACAATTAAAGTCACTACACATGTTAGTTAAACCAGGAGTATGTAAAACTTTACTTTGGGCAATAAGGAGAGTATTTACTATGCCTTTTGTTTTTTGTCATGAATATATCGCTATAAAGTAATACAATTGTCATTAAAAAAGTTTTTAGTTGTAAATGTACAAAAACATTTGCTTCATTGACACTAATAAAACATTAATTTCTGAAATAAGAAATTTAATGTCAAGCATATTTTCAAGATGTATGCCTCATAACATATGAATAAAAATATAAAAAGCATGAAATTTGAGTATTATTGCATTACAAACTGAGTTTACAATACATATTTTTAGTCATAAGCATGAGGCAAAAAGCCTGAAAATGTAAGTGACATTAAATTATTTATTTACATAAAATGCATTATTTATTATTTTAAAGTTTAATCTTAACATATATGCATATGTGTGTATGTGTGTGCATGCATGTGTACATAAAATGCCCTAAGTTATGAATAAATAGCAAAAAGTAAAGAGTAGAATGGATTCAGCTATTCTTTAAGCTTTTGATATTTACAAAGTCATTTTTGACAACATTTCTGGAAATACAGAGTAAATCTCAATATATTAGCCAGATAAGAATATAATACTAATAACTATTAAACTAATAATAAATTATACAAACATATAGATTGAATCTCACTTTAAATACCTTATTTTAATTGTCAAATAAAACTAGTTGTGAATATGAAATTAGCATAGCATAATAATATATATTATTAAATGGATAAACCACTGTCCTATTGGGTTTGCATAAATGGCATTCTGTTAATAGAGAATCAAGGGTAGAATGGATTTATCCATTCTTTAAATTTTTTATACTTATAAACTTATCCTTACCAACATTAGTAAAAAATTAAAATGAACTCAAAATGGCATTAATAATTTTTAATTATTAATTAATTATACTTCACTGTTTTCAACTTGCTAATATATTGAATTCACTGAGAATATCAAACAGTATTGCTAAGAATAAGTTATAAATCTCAAAAGCTTAAAAATTAGAAGAATCAATTTCATTTTTAATTCTTTGTTAAGAGAGTATTATTTATTTATTGCCTGAGAAAAAATGTTTATTCCATTTAATTACATATACATTAGTCTATGCTATTTTCATGTTATAAATATTGTAACCTTAAGTTCTGATTGCAGAACTTTATGTTAATGTTTTTTTGTGATTGTGTATTTTAAAAAAAAATTACACAATTTATTTTCCATCAACTGAAATATAGTTTTTAATGTTGTTGTTGTTGTTGTTGTTGTTATTATTATTATTATTATTATTATTATTATTATTATTATTATTATTATTATTATTATTATTATTATTATTATTATTATTATTATTATTATTATTATTATTATTATTATTATTATTATTATTATTATTATTATTATTATTATTATTATTATTATTATTATTATTATTATTATTATTATTATTATTATTATTATTATTTTTATTGTTTTAAAACTGATCTATATAAGTAAATTTAAATAACTTTAAGTTATCAATCAAACTTATTTAATCTTATAAATGTTAGAATTAGCCAGTAACTTATTCTTAACATAGTATAGTTGAAAAATATAATTATATTCATAATGTAATTATTCTTCCTACTTATTGGATTAAATTGTCAATAAAATCAACATATAATTTTCTTTACTTTCCATAACATTGAAACCTTCAAAATTCAGAGGACAGTTAATCTACTTGCCTCTATTTTTAGTTGCTTTAGCAAACACCAATGCCTAATTATCATAATACCTACTAAAAAATCTCCACCAACTTCTGGTTACCTCACATCTTTTATTAAATCAGTTATGCACATTCAAATACCTATACATCCAATTGGTAAATATAACTACTGGCAAATACACACTTTTCTTTACCCCAACACACTTTCTGCTCTAAATTCCCCCATGTTAGTCATCAACAGTAAACAACTATTACTCAAATTCTGGAGATGGTCACTTGAACCAAAATTATTGCATTTTCTAATCTAACTTCACCTGCATGCCTTACCTACCTTATATTTGATCAGATATTGATGGCTGTACAAACACATCGTTCTATTTTGTGGACTATGCCATGCAGTTGAAAAAATGCAGCAACATATTTTTTATTTGTGTCAAATCTTGAACAAAATTCATGATCTCATTTTAAAATACATATAGGCAAACCAAACTCTTAATCCCACAAATAATAAGTTCAGATCAAACCATATCCACAGCCTGGACTAATACATTTATACTATTTGCATTTTGATATACTTGATGTACATTTATTTTAGGAAATAATACCAGGTGACATTCATCAACATTTATAAACAAACATAAGCAACTTAAGGGATAGGAATTCCAGAATTGTTCCTCCAAACATACATGTGGCAACTCGATTCCTTCTCAAGCAACCAATGAGCTTCTAATTTGAAATAGTACAAACAACTGCTCAACAGTTAGGGTTGTCAGAATAAGTTTTTGCAGATATATTAATAATTTAAAAACTTTGATACTTAACTATAAATTACAAATGATTGATATAATTTTAAATATTGAACAATTCAAACTCAACAAAAAAAATTTGCCACTGTAACCCTTGCAATCAAACCTGTGTATTTTTTGTAAAAAAAAAAGTTTAAAATAAACATATAAATAATTAAATAATGTTTATTACTTTTTATTGACACAAATGAATTTAAAATGTTTAACCTATTTTTAAAAATGTATTGTTAATACTCAGTACTGTAATTAATTAATTTGCAATTTATTTAAACAATTCATTATCAAAGTACAGTTTATAAAAGCTAATTTAGTAGTAATCTAATTTTATATAAAAATCTTAGAGATTACCCAATGATTTTGATTGGTTATTTTTAAAACAGTTACTTTATTTCTGTGTGTGAGTGTGCATCTAAACAATATCAACTTCCAGGTTTAAAAAGGTAGTATTTTTAAAGACATCTAATGCTTTAACTTAGAATATTTTTCTAATGAAAAAAAAAAATTAATATGTTAAAACAATTCCGAAATTTAAAAAAAATGTAAATTAATTATTATTTATATCATATTTTTATTTTATTAAATAATTTATAAAATATCTCATATAATATATGCTGTAATTTATGTCTTTGGAATTTTCCAGACATTTTTAAATAGTTATTTTTAAAATCTTTGACTTAAAAATTTGATTATTTCACCTGTCTAAGAATTAGATCATATAAATTAATTATTTAATTGTCAATCATTGAATTGATTATCTATCACAATATTTACTGTATTTATGCTTAAACTGCCAAATAAATTCACTTCACTTTTTCTTTAATCAGTGTTTTACAGTATAATTTTTGTAAATTATTATCATTGTTAGTAAAATTATGCACTGCTAAAATAGTTATCTATTCAGACTTATAATTTAATCTATCTGTCATTTTTCAAATCTCTCTCTTTCTATATCATTAGAAATTCTGGTCAAAGTGTTCAATTCTGGACGCATTTTGATTTAATACTATAGGACAAAACAAATGTATACTAAAGTTATTATTGCATTGCTAGACCTATAATTAATTTCAATTTGCTTATTCTATCATGTCTAAAATATATTTTAAAGGCAATTTTCTTATTGGCCAGAACTTTTGAATTATTTTTCATTAACTTTAAAAGAAATTTATATGCCTTTCTGCAAGAAAATCAAACATATTTTTTTCAAATGCTAAACTTTTTCTATCATTTTCAGAGCATTTTCTTTTGACTTAATTTGATTTACTATCAAATTACAACTGTTAGATGAAGTAGTAGGACTATATAAATGGTAAAGAAGCTAAGAAATATTAAGTATAAATGTATAAACGCTTGCTTGAAAAAAACTCATTAACTATATGTCTATGCATTTTAAAATGCTATTTATAAAAATTAATATTGCATTATATTTTTGTTTGAATAGAGATAAAACATTTGTTTCATCATTTGTAGATTGGATATATGATATATTCTAGTTATTATGTAATATTTTCTTGCTAAGAAAATATGTTATGAATAAACAAACATCATTTCATGCATTTGTCCATGAATAATATCTGCATTATTGAATGCAAATATGGAATATTTGCTTTATTCTGATATAAGAAATAAAATTATTATGCTCATGTAAACTTATTTTGCTAATTGATGTTTTATCTGTCTTTAAAAGATAAAATATGATATGAACTAGACTCAATGCTCTTTTTAATTTCTATTTGCCAATAATAATTATTATATTCATTAGATATGCTTACTTGCTGTTTAATATATTTTCTTGACAAGAAAATATTACTGATTATTGCCATCTGGAACCTGTTCTTTATTTTATAATGTATATTATTTATAAAAATATTATTGTGCTCATGTGAAAAATTTATTTATAGCTTCTCAACATTTTGTATATTACTTTACATTATTCTGATAAAGATATGTTTTGTCTTTATTAATATTTGTACCAAAGCTGCAGATGATATTTCTAAAAAAAATATCATTTATCTCCATGTTATTTAAATATCTACAATCTTTATTATTATTCAATGTGCTATATTTAAAAATATATGCAATGCTTAGTACTATTATTTCATTGTTTTATTTAATTTTCTTATTGTCATGTTGTTAAATGAATACTACATTATTGCCTAAAATAGCTATTTCAGTTATGTCAGTATTTTAAAATTCTACTTACCTCATATTTTATTTGCCTATTTGTTAATGTTATCTTCAATATTGTCTGATATTTTGCAAAATCTCCAGCATGTCCAAGGACTCTATTAGCCAGTTATGCTGTGAAATGGTATGGAAAACCAAAGTTTAAGGGCTATTAGCTTATTAATGGGTAAAATAGATATGAATATTTAGTTTTAAGATTTATTAATGTATGCACTATATCTATTATTTTTATATGTATTATTTATTTTTGAATTTAATAAGTCTATCATTATTGTTCTCAAAATATTACTATTATATGAAATATTTTAGGGTCATAATAGTATCTTATAGAGTTATTTAAAATGTGAATAAATGAATGAAAAATTCATGAAGCTGATGAATATTTTTATTATTACATTGTTTAGCTACAAATGTATATGCCTAGCTATATTGTGTTATTATTGCTATATTTTATCAGTTTTACACATCATTTAGACATTGTTATTATGTGACATAGTAGTGCTACATTGATTTATTATAGTGTTTTATTATACCAGTGATCTTTATTATGTCTTAAGTGATAACTAGCATTGAATGCAATATTTTAAGCAATACTCTTAGGTAGTTTAATCTTATATTTTTATGATTAGAGACAAGATCCTAATTTTTTATCACATGTTTGCATAGGTTTTAGTTGTTTATTGCAAGTTTATAAGATCACATTAGTATTATTGTCATTAGCATCAAATTTTACATAAATGCATAGCTTTGGACATAGGTGACTAGAAATGTAGTCTGAAGAAAAGATTAAAAGAGCATCAATTATTATATAAATGTACAATAAATAAGAATAATAATAATTTGGATTCTGTTTTCTTTGATCATAAAAATCATTTTGATTTTTAAAATGTTAAAGTTCTTCAGAGAATTGAAACCACAATAAAAGGAAAATTACAAAGGCAATTTTATAAATATAATATCTATGATTAATCAACAATCTGCTAATGTTAAAATTTAGAAATAATGGGATATGACTTGATGATGTTTACTTCTGCTGTATTTGAATTGAAATAACAGTTGAAGATGGTTAAATAATTAATTGAAAGTGGTTCTGTGAATTATAATGTTTTTGTAATATATTATAACCATTACATTTATTATTTTATATATACATAATTTGTGATAATTGTGTAATTTCCTACTTTGTATTTATAATTTATATGTTAGTATAAAATTGAAGTTTATAATAAATATGTGTTGATGATACAATCAAGATTTAATGTACTTATTTTAAACTTTGGTTGCCTAAACTATTACTTATTTTATGTAATAGATTACATAAGTTCAGGATTATTATCCTAACTGTAAATACCCTTAAAATTTATTTTATTAAACAAAATTTTTATTTTTCAGAACCTCTTAAGTATAATGGTTGAACCACACAGATTCTCCCACTTGTTTTTAGTAATGATATTTACAAATTTGGCAACTCTAAATCCAAGGGAGAGCTTGCAAATTATTGTAAGTTATTGAGAATTTCTAACAAAACACAACTTTTTTTTAACTATTTATCCAACTAAAAGTAAACTTAATTGATTACAGACCATTTTTGGACGAAATATGTAGTTCAACCAAAATTTAAGTTTGAGAAATAAGTGCTAACTGCAATATATATATATATTAATAAAATGAATTTATCCACTGGCAAAAGGTGTCATAGAA
Organism: Epiperipatus broadwayi; assembly: GCA_028023455.1. Lineage (NCBI taxonomy): Eukaryota > Metazoa > Onychophora > Udeonychophora > Euonychophora > Peripatidae > Epiperipatus > Epiperipatus broadwayi. The sequence continues at coordinate 233,199 of JAQFVV010006280.1, read as the reverse complement.
CTATAAATGGTCAGCGGATACTCCTTATCTTTAAATTATTATGGATCCTCCTGGAGTTGTCTAATTGCTTAAACCCATATTTTTTTACCAAAATATTTTAAGAAGAACAAACCTTGTATATATACATAATATATAAACTATTCTAAAAAATTAAAAGATTAAATACTTTCTTTCTCAGGATATTAAAGAAAATAACTGTGAACATTTATAAAGGAAGGATAGCCATTATACTTGTACACTTCATTTATTTTTTCATTTGTGCAAAGAATTTTAGCGTCAATAAAAAATATCAAAGATAAGAAAGAATAAAAGCTTTTTTAGGAGTATATTTCTTTAAATATTGTAACAATCGTCACGAAAAACAATTCAACTGATTTCTTTAATTGCGGCGATTTCCGCGAAAAAGAAAAGCACTCAAATCTTTTCTAAATACCTAAGAAGTTATAATTATTAATGTTATGATAAATACGAATTGCACTCCAAATCGTAGTTTTAAGAAGAGAGTTAGGTTTAACATTATTGTTAATTATTTTCATAATTAAAGCAAATCTACTCCAACTTTTTATTAATCTATTTCTTTAACGTAGTCACCCAGGTTTTAAAAAAATATACTGATAACTAATTTTTTTTTTCTCTCATCTCACGATTTTGCATAATAAGTGATAGTAAAGTAATATATATATATATATAACACGCATTAATATTTCCTGTTACAGATGTATTATTTATACATGTGAATATATATAAAATAGGTATGATAGCCTTTCTTTACTCATATGCGATTACAACTGATTTTTTTTTTTCATATGTCAAATGCGTTGACCGGAAAGCGAACCCGGGCCAGCTGCTTAGAAGGCAGCTATGCCAACCACTAGGTCATCAACGCATGACAATTACAACTGACTTTTAACAAAATAATCAATATATTTCATTGTATATATGAGTGTTTCATGGTATAGCAGTTGAACATCGATTTGCAGTGGACAAGAATTGGAATTTTCAATTATATGATAGTCGGGTAACATAAAGATTAGCGCGTTTGCCTACTATATTATTAGTTTTAAATGAGATTTGAATCTGAGTAAAACCTCTATCTTTTTCAGAAAAATCAGAGATTATATTTTTTAGATAGTCTATCTACTTAATAAATAAATACCTAGTTTGCACAGATAGAAAAAAAAAGTAAGATTATAAATGACGAAAAACCCTCTTCAACTAACAGTCGAATAGACAGGTGACAATTATTTTCTTCCTTGCCAAATCTTTGCGACTGTATTTAAAGAAAAGATAAACTATAGACTCAAGATCTGTAGGAACATGACACCTCACCAATCAATAGTGAAAGTGCATTATATTTAAATTGTATTTTGTTTATATGTTAAGCACCCATTCATGTTTGTCATTCCAGATTAACCTGTGATCTTTATTTTTTGAATTAATAATAGCTAGACATTCATTTACTATCCATAATCAATGTAGAGTGGTGGACTCATGGATTATATCTAAGCTTTTGAGAAACAAGCCATTTCATTATTTTGTTACCAATTCAGCAATCAATAATAGATGCCTAAGTTAATTAGGTTAAGGACAAGTTATCTAAAACAAATATCTCAAGTTTATATGTAATTTCAAAAATATTTTAATTCATAAATGAGCCCTAAATTGTGAGACTATGAAAGTATTAACAACTATGTCTTATTCTTATCTCCTTGCAATGATTTTTATGTATTCATACTTATAAATATGGAGTCACACATATATATCTATATTTGGTCGATAGGTGTTATTATCATTTATAATAATAATTGTAATGGTAAAGTTGAATTGATTATTTGTATTAAAACAAAGTGTATTACACCTGGATCTCATTTTATGAGGTAGATAGGTTCCACAAAAAACCTGCATTAAAAAAATCACACAAAAATAGACTTAACTTACTTTGAAAAATGGGGGATAGGGTCTGTAATTTTCAGAATTCACATAAAAGCAAAGCAACAAGGAAAAATTACTTCAAAATTCGCATTAAAAAAAATAAGCAAATAAAGTATGACTAATAAAAAATTTCAAATATTTGAAAAAAAATAATACAAGATGAACTTTTTTTACATTTTTTAATAACTACAGTATTTAATTTTATATTTTTCATACATATTTTATTCATTAATACTAGCGTTCGTTTGTAAACTGGTAAGAAATCAGATTCAATGTGATGTGATGTATTGTGGCTTCTCCTTAAATGAAGTCAAGAATCTCTCAGCAATTATGCCCAGAGAAACCTGTTATCCACTGCATTTTTATTTGTGATGTTATGTACAACTAGCACCAGTTTCAGTCTTGTGTTATGTTGATTGTTTTCTGTTTCTATATTAAAAAAATGAAATCACAATCAAAACAAAAAGATTATACTTTATCATTAGAAAGATTATTTTCAGTTTGTAAAATCTTCATTTTTTATTTTAAAAATCTAAAAGATTATTTATTTCTGTTATATATAACAAAATATGTTTTAAAAGTTAAAATTTTTTGAATATTTATTGCGATATTTTTATATGTAAATATAAATCTATTATTATTATTATTTACTCATTAGTATAAATAGGTTATTTACATAGAAGCTAAGTTTCTAAATACAGCTTCTGGCCATATTCACATTAGCTGCTAATATAACATTATATTTTTGAAAAAAAAAAAAGAATTTCAAGTGAAAATAAGTTATTAATAATTTAAATTTCTTGATATCTAATAAATATAGTGAAATATGAAAGATATTAAGAAGAAATATGAATTGCATAACTTCAAAATCGCATTAAAATAATCTGCATAAAATGAGACCCAGGTGTAGTCATCTCTAAATTTTATTTGTGATTGTTTGTTTACCCCCCCCTCTTTATTTGTCCTATATTTTCAAAATGTATATCACTAACAGATATTAATATTATATAATTTAAAATGAGATTAAAGAGCACCAACTAATAAGAAATGGAAATGTTTTGGAAATCAAGGGGGTCCTTTATTTTATTTCATTATTTATACATAAGTCTAAGGAAAGAAGATAGATTGGACACATGTGTCCACTTAAAATGTAAAGTCAAATTTGATTTTAGGGCCAGATTTGTTTTAGATTTTGATATGAAATAGAATTAAATTAAAGAAAGGCTTAAAATTATATTTTGCACTATAAAAGAATCATGATATTCATAGCTTTGACATTTACTATTATACTTATATACTATCCAAAAAAAAATATAGTAAATAAACAAAAAATAAAAGTATTTTTTATTAATTAAAAAATATCACTTCTGCACATATATTAAATTTTTCAGCATATCATCTGCATTTTCTTCTATTGAAATAGTCTTTCTAAGTTTCACAGTGATAACCATTGTACAAGATTTTTTTCACTTTTTCTAACTCATGCATGACTATCATTTGTTAAAAACATGTGCAATAAATAATTATAACATTAATTTGTCACTAAAGATTGTTTTTTTTCTATTGTAGCATAACTTCTAATGACTGTTTGTGCTATTCATTTTTAAATATATTTTGTTGAGCAAACATTCTATATATATTTTCCCATTTTAAATTACTTCTTAGAAATATAAATTTAAAATGAATAATGCTTTAATAAATAATATTTCACCTTTGCAAATATAGAATCAAAAGTAATAAACAAAAAATGTATTATCAGAATAATAGGTTTTGTTTCTTGCACTCAACAATAGAAATGTATTTGAAATGATATAAAATTTATTTGGTCTCTATTTCTTTTAGGAAAACAAAATTTTACCAAGAACATATAAATTAACAAAATTATATTTTAAAATTGAAAATTCTATAATTATTTTTTAAAAATGACAAAAAATAGCAACTACAATGTTGATGGAAGGTATCTTTTTTTTAAACCAATGCAACTTCTTGTTTTATATTCTTATATAATTTTTTAAAAACATGCATTTTTGAACAAATTCTAAATCTACACATTACATTCTTATCAAAAAAATAAATATTTCACAAATATTTTGCAAAAATAATCATTAATATATAAACAACGTACTGAAAATATATGACTTTAACTTTCAAGATTTGAATAAAAAATGCACTCTTACAAGCATGGTGATTACTTTAAAAGCAAAAAAAAAATGCATTTCAAAGTCAATCATCAGCCTTTTCTGTTAAGTGCTCTGATTTGTACTACATTTAGGAATTTTTTTATTAAAATTAATAGTATATATTTTATTTTTAGTTTTTGTTATGAAATGAATGCAAAACTAGTAAACAGACACTAAAGATAGCTATAAGAGAGTCACCTTAAATTAAGTATCACTATTCACATCAAAAGTCCTCATTTTTCTAAAGAAAAAGTTAAACATAAGGAAGATGAGATTTAAAATATTAATTTTAATTTTATACATATGTATTCTCCAGTTTCAATTAAATGTAAAAAAATATTGTCTATAATAACTAGTATTTTAATAATTAACAATTGTATTTAAAAACCATTCTTCATTTATATTGAAGGAAAATGTACATATGAGTCTTTAATTTATGACAATTCATAGTATGAGTTGTTTTAATCATTAAAAAACAGCATATATAAAAATTAAATGTATTTTATTTTTATGAGTAAAAATATTCTTGAAATAAGTCAAAATATATTTAAAATATAAAAATAAAATTAAAACTTAGTTGTCTTTTTGATAAACACTCAATATTAGGTATATGTTAATAAAAATTTCTCTGCTTTCTTAATTAGACATGCCATTTATAAACACAAATTAAAACTAACATATACATTCATCTTCTTTAAAAAGAAATTGCTCAACATCTAAACTCCTGGCTGAACATGTGAGATATTTTTAATTAATAACAACACAAAAGGATGAAAAATCAAAAAGGGAATGCCACTCTGTTCACCAGGCAAAATCAGAATGTTAAAATAAATTGATCTTAACTAATTCAAGTAAAGCTTTCTCCATACACACCCCAAAATTTAAAATTTCAGTTAAAACGCCTTTGAAGCATTAAGCTAGTGATTTTAGAGAATTTTTCAAGCATAAAAGAATTGGTAAAAATCTATTCTGTAGATGATAAAGTGATAAGTATTTAATTGCAAACAAAGAAATTGTATTCAAAAAAAGTTTTTTGTTTAGGAAAAAACTAATAACATATTCATGAAATAGTGAAAAAAAAAAACAATCTGTTTTCATTTTAATAATAATAATAATAATAATAATAATAATAATAATAGTAGTAGTAGTAGTAGTAGTAGTAGTAGTAGTAGTAGTAGCAGTAGAAACATTAATAGTAGTAATAGCAGCAGTAGTAGTAATAAGTTCAGCAGAAAGCAGTTCATCTGCATAGAACTTGGTTTTAGCTCTATTTATACAGTCTCAAAGTACATTAAATACCCAAGCTGATTAAGATAAAATTCTTACCTATATACAATTCTTATAAGTTTTTTTGCACATCTGCAATTCTTTATTATAAATTTGAAAAGTATTACTTTTAAATGTTTAATCAAATGTGGTGATTGAACAATATATTCATGAACTCTCAAGGTCAAAATCCAGATTTTAATTAAATATACATGAACTTTATTAGCAACAATTTGGAAATTCTTCACTGCAATAAAGACGTAATTTCCAATAAAATCAACAGATTCAGAGAAAAAAATCCTAAGCAAGCATACAGGAATGTCATGACCGAGTGATGAAAAAATTCCTCATGGTAACAAAAATAATTCCTTTCTCCATAGTCAATCTACAAATTTTAAAATTCCACATAGCAACAAGGATATAGGCTTAAATAATATCAACAGCTAACCAAAGAGATGGAAATGTCAGCAGTGATGCATATATTTTCCTTGTTAGCTAGAATATGCTATTACTGGCTCCAATGATTACAGTGGATGCTCTAAAACAATATATGCAAATATAATCTGTAATTATAAACATTCCATAGTAGCAACAATGTCAATTTCACATTTTTTCAAAACTACTCTTAATGACATCATAGATTTGGATTCAAATATACAACAGCTCCACCCCCCTCTCACCATTGACTGGACATTATAAACACTAACAAACACATTTCTCAGCATTATCCCTCAGGGTCTTTATACAAAATTTGAGATTTTTTATCCTGATCTCTGGTGCTATCAGTCAGTAATATGAATGTATTTCTATACAAGTTTCTTTGGAAACTTCTCTATGATACCATTACAATGCATGGAATTTAAGATTCAATCAGTTGGATAGATGATCATTTAAATCCTAAGTACCCAGTGATTACATTTTTCCAGGTTATCTAAAGGGAACCCTTCCAAAGTCAGATCAAAACACTTGAAAACTATCAATTGATAGCAATTCAGTGATGTTGAAGAATACTTATTTCAGATCCATCTTATAAGATTTCCAATGGATGGTGCAGCACTTTGGATAAGTTACCCTCATTCAATTAATCTTCTCAAGGGTATCCCTGTACCTATTTCAGTCAACAGTTATGAATTCAAAATTCAACTGCATCTTATCAACCTGAGCATCTTTAAGCATTGTTATATTTATTGTTTTATATATTATTTGTATCATTTCCTTTATTAATAGGAATTATTGGATTATATTGGTGAATAAAATACCTTATCTATAATTATTTGAATAAGGGAAATTATAATATTATATTGGATTATTTGCATGCTGAGACTGACCCAAATGTGATCACTATCCATATTCTTGATGAAAAGGAAACTTTATGTTTATATATTCATGGTTTAAAATTCTCAATGTTATGCCTGTGCAAAGAGGAGTAATCTTTCAACTTGGTGCTTCAACCTACCAATCCCACTATCATCAACAACTATTCCTAAAACAATTTTGCAAACAACCAGCCATCAATTAGAATCTGGCCACTCCTCAGTTAGAGCCTGCAAAAACAGCCATCCCTATGGTTCAACAATCTCCCTGCTATCTCCCTATTCCATCTCAGCTGAATGATTTATGTCAATGGATGTTTCAGACTAGTCCCATTGTGTAGACACAATTAATGTCACATGCCCAGCATCCTCTTGAGATGGATCCACATCAAACACAGCACAAAATCAATAGATAATAAGAAATAAAATTTCAATAAATATCATGAAAACAATTGTGTCATACTTGTGATAATTCACCACTTCACCCTCCACACCCAACTCCTAATAAAATCAAGAGAAAATCTGAAAGGCCTAAGAAAAATTTCAACAAAACATACAATTTCAACATGACCTCCCTTTCACCCAAACTGATCATTACCCTCAGTAGCAATTTATCAATAAAATTGTACCCACTGATACTACACATTAGCAGAATCAAATGGCATTTAACAGTCTCTTGCTTTCAAAGAACCCCTCTACTATTATTAACCTTTTTCATGCTACATCAAAATAAAAATAATAGGACTCAATATACATGGCTCAATTCACTCTCAATACTATACCATCTCAATACTATACCAATTACAGAAGTGTATTACTTTCAACATCATCTCCTTGGATTACCAGAAACTTTAATATACAGAGGATCTTAAATAGATCCTGCTATTTACTTTCATAGACATGTCTTTTGAATTTGCTCCATCCTTCAATCCCATGCCATCAATCCCACAAGTGTTGCACCTAAAATCATTAATTTTATACTCTGCTTTTACAACAAATATAGAATTATCAGAATCCAAATCTGCACAACCAGCAATACATTCCCTCCATATCTTACATTGATGACATCACTATCTTTCTGGCTTCTCAGAAAAAACTACTGATATTACAAAACATTCTTGTTACCTACACAGCAGTCTACAAACTGCACTTTTATTTCAAAAAAACTTCTGCATGGATTTCATTCACAAAAAAATCATGTTTTCAAGTGTTACAATGAAGACCCACTCCATTCTTAGGCTTTCCCCTTTACAAAGATTCTCTTGGTATAAGACTTACAATACAAATCAAGTTACAAAATTCTGTATTGCAAATAACTGACTCACTTTCCATGGCAAATCTATCAATTTACTTCAAGATATACTTGTTCAAATTCTCTTCCTATGACAAAAATTTCAAACAATGCATCTATTATCAAGTTTTCAAAGATGTTCATTTTTGTTATCAATTCCATGTGTAAAAATTGTTTTAAGACTGCAAGACTGTATCGATATCCATAAAACAACTCA